>JASKOS020000015.1:4200000-4682500 GCA_030770465.2 Perdita meconis | reverse complement strand
ACGTAATATAGCGACAATGTTGATAAGTAGAAAACTATTAAATATCTCCGAATACAAATAATTTTCTAATTAGTGGCAATTAATAATGGTAATAATAAATTACAACTCGCAAATCGGGAAGTTCTTTGCGTGGCCCGTAAAGGGTCACACACAAAATAAACATGAATAGGTACAGGCATCACTACTCGCGAGCGAGTGTAGCGAGCGAGCAACAATAACTCCACTCGTTTATTTATTATCTTTCACAAACCGAACAGCAAGGAATTTTATTATATTATTTGCTCTGCAATCTGCAATACTAAACCTTGCAAGGTTATGTTATTACCCGGAATATTCGGCGGTTACCCATCTTCCTCAGAGTCTCGGATCGAACATCTTTCTCATTAACTTTGATGATCCTATCTATGACCTCAAAATGCAAACTCAAATGATTAGATAAAGAAAATTTTTATTTGGCTACCTTTGTGTGACATATTAAAGCAAGTTTTTATAATATGCGCGTCGTTTTGAATAAAGTAATTGTTTACAATTATTTACGAATCATTTCAGAATTCAGAAGCATTTATTTTCCTTTAGTTTTGAAAACCTCGTTTTGTTGTATGTACATATTACATATTTGTTGTATGTACACGTGGTTAAAGATAGTATCGTAACAAGCTTACCTAGGGGCTCGTGTACGCATAATAAAATATATACGTACAACTTTTATTGATAAACAAGCAATTAATTTAGGAAAGTGTTCTCTATGATACTTGCAATAACAATCAATGTTTTGCAAACATTTAGAATTAATTACGTTCAATATAAATATAGAAATATACCCAAGGTCCAGATAATTTATGTCGGCCCTGCCTTAACCTATTTATGGCAGGGCGCTGCTTACACCTGCAAAGGGCGCTACAGGGCTCTTTTTTGCAATTTGGCTTTCAGGATTTTATAAAAACTAAATGCAGAGGTTTTTATAGGAAATTTATAGGTTTTTTCCAAAAAAGGGCTCTGTAGCGCCCTCGGTATATTTTTTCTGTACAAGAATATCATAATTATTATGGATCTTATCCGTTATTGTGCCCGGAAACCTTGAAAAACTCTCCCATAACAAATACACGGGGTTAGTTTAGTTCACTTTTCTGCCACTATGCGCCGCTAATCCAACATCCAACACCCTTCAAATTCAATATAAAGTTATTGTTTAACAAACTTTGTATTTAAATGTTCGTTTTTTTTAAGCTGAACAAAATAAGAGTAGCCGACTATTAAAGGATTGTCAACCTTTAATGCCTTCACCCTATACCAGAAATAAATAATACACCAAAATTTGTGGTTATATTGCGTATTTCTTACGCATATTCATAGCACTCTTTAGAGGAACGTTTCTAGAACATCCGAAATTTAAGTCTTCCGAATATCCATACAACTTTTAAAACGGACGTTCCTGAAACATCCGAAATTTAAGTCTTCCGAACATCCACAGAACTTTTAAAACCGACGGTCCTGAAACATCCGAAATTTAAGTCTTAGGAATGTCCTAGGAATGTCCAAAATGGACATAGGACGTTCGGACGTAAACTGGACATAAAACGGATGTCCTTGGGGCGTATGGTGCTATCTGAGGTGATTCCTAGAATGATTCTAAACAACTTTTTTCTTAGCGAACATGTTCGTTGCGGCTTTGTTAGCAGGTTATTAACGAAAAACACCGACCAATCACAGCGCACGTATAGCGAAAGAACAGCCGTGAACGCTACGTGTAGCTTGGGCCAGCCTCTGAACAGTGTTTTTTGTTAATAACTCGTTAAGAAAGCTGCAATAAACATTTTCGCTAAGGAAAAAGTTGTTTAGAATCACCCCAGTAATCGCCCATTTCCGGCTCTTACACTTTGTTTGGTACACCCTGTATAAATGTATGTCATACCATTACATTATCCAGGGAGAATACAGGGTGTAACAAAAATGTTGCAGTTCCTTGAAAGGGGTGATTCCTGAGAGGATTTCAAACAACTTTTTCCTTAGCGAAAATGTTAGGTGGAGCTTTGTTAACGAGTTATTAACGAAAAACATTGACCAATCAGAGCGCGAGTTTACCGGTGAAGCGGCCGCGGTAGCGAAGTCTACAACGCTAGGCGCAGCGCTTGTGCTTCGAACAAACAAGTCGACACGCATCGATGAACATAACATTATTATAAGAAATTAAAACGGCATAACAAATAAAGTCAAGTCCTTTACCATTTTTTATTTATCATTGAAAGTGATTAATTATTTTAAATCGGGGGAAATCACGTGTAGCGTAAAAAGGCAAATACACAGTTTGTTTGTTAAGGTGAATCGAAAATAATAATTATTTGAAGCGAAAGAATAAGGAATACGTAAATTTCTTTTTCAAATAACGTATAAAGAAAAAGGCAAAGTAATAAAAAATGGATGAAAAGTGATCCTAGTTCGTTACTGAGATAAAAGTTTGTAGTTCAACAACGGTCAGCAGTGTTTTTTATAATGAATAAGTGTGCTTAAAAATCTCGGAGAAAAGTGTGCATATGGAACGTGGGAGAATTGTTGGGGAAAAGAAGTCCGCGTTAAAGTAAAAAAATAATAATCAACAATAAATTACATGCGACTCACCCTTTCAGCAATTCACCTGTAGTTTTTAAACCTGTGTCACTGGGTCACTGTACCGGTCCTGGTCATGGTTTATGGTAGCCCAGCGCCTAGACCACAGCTGATCGCAGGTAACGACACCACCCACAGTTAAGGGTCACAACATCAGGTGCATCCGGGTTAAGGCACCAAATAACGAATGTATTCACTTCACTACAGCCACCCGAAACACCGTGCAGTACTCCTGCGCTGTGTGTATGCTGGATTGGAGATTGCTGACTGTCTGACAGAACTTTTCCGAAGGAGCTTCTCCTACCCTCAAGCAGTTTCGTATCGTTTCACTATGGGTTAACTCCATCTACTACAAGAAAACTTAGGGATAAAGAAACTAGCATTCGTTAAAAAGAAATACGTGCTTTGCTGAAATGCGCTACGAATGGACCATCGAGCAGTTCCAAAAGGCGCTTGATCCGCTAATTTACAACCTACGTACCCATTGCTTCGAGATAGAAAACAGACACCACGTGCATCGGTGCGACAGGCCCCAAGAAAAAGAGGCGCAGGGAGTCCTTTCTGTATTCGAAGGACAGGAGAAACATTTTCAGCGACACGTGTTGAGTTGACGCTGCTAGGGTCACTCCGACTACCTTGGCGAAGGTCTAACCGCGCGTTTGAGTAATTTATGATTTAATTGCTTCGCCTTTGTAACGGACACGAACGGAGGATATCGGAAATGCGAAACAGAAATGGATAGTTTTCATTCCGTTTCGTGAGGGAATTTTTGTGCCCCTTCTCACCCCTACGTACCCATTGCTTCCAGAAAGAAAGCAGACCCACGTATAACGCTCCAAAAGGGTCTGAAGGAAAGAGAAAGCTTACACAGGAAAACGCATGCTATTCTTTTTTTTGCTTCCTCCGATTCTAATGTTTCTTGTCCTACGAGTATTAAAAAAAGTTTTAAAATACAATCTAGAAAAGCATGGACGCATAACCGCCTAAAAATAATCTTTGGGAATGTGGAACAGTAAGGAGTTACCCGATTGTAAGAATCCTTGAATATCATTTATTGTGGTTATTTATAGCTGATTAGTATGTAGTGTAATTACTTATTAAAAAGTAATTGATAAATTATAAACTAATAATTTAGATGGACTGTATAATTTGATGAATTATAATTGATATAAATTATTAATGAATAATTTTCGAAATTTGTTCATCAGAATCGAAGAAAGGAAAAAAGGAATAGCATGCGTTTTCCTGTGTAAGCTTTCTCTTTCCTTCAGACCCTTTTGGAGCGTTGTACGTGGGTCTGCTTTCTTTCTGGAAGCAATGGGTACGTAGGGGTGAGAAGGGGCACAAAAATTCCCTCACGAAACGGAATGAAAACTATCCATTTCTGTTTCGCATTTCCGATATCCTCCGTTCGTGTCCGTTACAAAGGCGAAGCAATTAAATCATAAATTACTCAAACGCGCGGTTAGACCTTCGCCAAGGTAGTCGGAGTGACCCTAGCAGCGTCAACTCAACACGTGTCGCTGAAAATGTTTCTCCTGTCCTTCGAATACAGAAAGGACTCCCTGCGCCTCTTTTTCTTGGGGCCTGTCGCACCGATGCACGTGGTGTCTGTTTTCTATCTCGAAGCAATGGGTACGTAGGTTGTAAATTAGCGGATCAAGCGCCTTTTGGAACTGCTCGATGGTCCATTCGTAGCGCATTTCAGCAAAGCACGTATTTCTTTTTAACGAATGCTAGTTTCTTTATCCCTAAGTTTTCTTGTAGTAGATGGAGTTAACCCATAGTGAAACGATACGAAACTGCTTGAGGGTAGGAGAAGCTCCTTCGGAAAAGTTCTGTCAGACAGTCAGCAATCTCCAATCCAGCATACACACAGCGCAGGAGTACTGCACGGTGTTTCGGGTGCATGCTCGGTGCGATGGTAACGCGATTGTTAATGTGCGAGTACTCGCAAAGCTGTATCCGCGAATTAGAACGCTAGACCCGGCGACATTGCGTCCGTCGATGACCAAGATCGGTACAATGGCCCAGTAACACCTAAAGGTAATTTGATTATTGCTGTTACCTTTTACTTACATTTATTATAAGCATTATTTTTTTATTTACTTGCGTTTTGTATTTGTTGTACAACAATCGTTTCAGAATGAGGTGTACCGTCAACCAGTGGACATCCCAGAAGAAGCCGTTTCACGTACACATGATGCAATTGCGAACATCATACCTGCGATGCTCCAACGCGTGCAGTGGCACATTATTTTACGTGCACAAACGTGCGTCAACCCTAACGGTGGCTATGTGGAGCATTTCCTAAATTGACAGCAATCAACCCCTTTCGGAGCCACCAATTGTTATTACGTAGGAACAACTCATTCCGCAAAACAAAAATGAAGTGATCGTGAAAAGTGATTAGTGTATTAGTGGCTGTAGTGAAGTGAATACATTCGTTATTTGGTGCCTTAACCCGGATGCACCTGATGTTGTGACCCTTAACTGTGGGTGGTGTCGTTACCTGCGATCAGCTGTGGTCTAGGCGCTGGGCTACCATAAACCATGACCAGGACCGGTACAGTGACCCAGTGACACAGGTTTAAAAACTACAGGTGAATTGCTGAAAGGGTGAGTCGCATGTAATTTATTGTTGATTATTATTTTTTTACTTTAACGCGGACTTCTTTTCCCCAACAATTCTCCCACGTTCCATATGCACACTTTTCTCCGAGATTTTTAAGCACACTTATTCATTATAAAAAACACTGCTGACCGTTGTTGAACTACAAACTTTTATCTCAGTAACGAACTAGGATCACTTTTCATCCATTTTTTATTACTTTGCCTTTTCCTTTATACGTTATTTGAAAAAGAAATTTACGTATTCCTTATTCTTTCGCTTCAAATAATTATTATTTTCGATTCACCTTAACAAACAAACTGTGTATTTGCCTTTTTACGCTACACGTGATTTCCCCCGATTTAAAATAATTAATCACTTTCAATGATAAATAAAAAATGGTAAAGGACTTGACTTTATTTGTTATGCCGTTTTAATTTCTTATAATAATGTTATGTTCATCGATGCGTGTCGACTTGTTTGTTCGAAGCACAAGCGCAGCGCCTAGCGTTGTAGACTTCGCTACCGCGGCCGCTTCACCGGTAAACTCGCGCTCTGATTGGTCAATGTTTTTCGTTAATAACTCGTTAACAAAGCTCCACCTAACATTTTCGCTAAGGAAAAAGTTGTTTGAAATCCTCTCAGGAATCACCCCTTTCAAGGAACTGCAACATTTTTGTTACACCCTGTATAGTATCAGCACAATAGATGTCCAGCATAGTACGCAAAAAATGTACAAGATGCTCTAAACAAAATATTTTTTGAGCTCTGCAAAGTCGTGGCTTAGGAAACTGTTAGCCACCAAGATTATCAGATCCAGTCAAATTCGCAATGAAGTTCCTACATTTTAAACATTTGTTGAATAGAAACGTTTTGAACAAAAAACAAAGAACATTTCGAATCCTTTTTAAATTATTATCATTTTTAATCCGAGGTCATTTCATTAAGGTCACGAAGTTATAGATCATTGAATTCGTCTTGATACTTACTCTAATAATACAACATGAAAAGCAGAACCCAAGGAAGCCCGAAACAGGGTAAAGAAATCTTCAGACTTTTAAACTTCAGTTTCTTTCATAAAATAACTTGTACAGTCTAAAATTTTATTCTATGTATAACTAATTGTAAGAATAGTTTGTGCAGAACAAGAATTTTAGCACTTTCAAATTTTTTTATATGGACACAAATTTTTTTTTCCTTTAGATTAATCTTAAATCTGTTAATGGGTTGAGTTTCCTATGAACATTGTGTAAAAAGTTTCGATGGTCTTGAAAATTGTCGATTAAAACCTTGAAAAAATCACAGATCAGAATATTTGTCGTTCTGCATTCATTAACTTTACGCTGATTATTTTGTGTATTATCACAAGTAAAGGAACATCCTTTGTTTGTTAAACACAGTTGTTCCTTTTATTGTTGGTTACCATATATGAGTCCTCCTACATAAGCAAGTAAGAAAAAAAAAGAAAGTCATTATCTAGATGAGATAAGACTGGAACGTGTTGAATTTTAGGGAAACACACAGATAAGAAGGAAAGAAATATTTTCTACTTATGTAAGAAATATATGCAACCGAGTTTCTACGCGATTTGTTGAAATCCTGATAAGATTATGCCCGATAAGAATTTATCGTCGTAAAATCGACACGAGGTAATGCTAGTCGGTTTTACCACTTCATTCGCGCGATCGTAAAATTTATGATGCTGTATTCCCTACCTGTCCTCTTAACCTCGTAGGCTAAAGCCTATCAGCCAGCATTTGAGACGAACATCTTCCCGACAACGCATAATCGTGAAGCTTTGAGACACCGCCAATAAAACTCGGTGCTGTAATGGGTAAGGGGATGCGCATTAAAGTATGAACACGTCATTCTTCACTACGTATAATTTGTTCTACACTTCCTGTATTTCTTTTCTTCCTCACATTATTCTTTTACGTTCCTCACTTTCTTCCATTACTGTCGTCAAAAAATATGTGTACTTATAGGAAGTAAAAATTCATTTTATAAACTAATTGTAAAAAATATACCATTATCGAAATCAAAGTTCGAACAAGGTTGTGTGATGAAACAAAATGCAGGTAATTGCCCAAGTAAACTAAGCGGGAACAAGTGTAAGAGTGTCGAGTAACGTCACATCCTCCCGGGATGGAGGTGGACCACAAAACTTTCGACGGTCAAACGAAAAGAAAGAAGTTCACTGAAGGCATTGCAGTCCGTTCGGGTTCGTTGCCTCTAAGAGGGTGCAATAAACGAGCAGATTTTCTGTAGAACGACCGACGACTAACGAACCGAAAGGTAGTTTTGCGCCAGCCGGCTATTAACCCTGATTTTTTCCAAACGGCGTGATAACTTGCGACAGGATCATGAAAAGAGAAACGATATGGTAGCGATGTGGTTATTGACACGCTATTCGCATGGCAATGGAGGCGAATACATCATAAGGTATATCGATTTTTCATAATATAAAAAGGTAGACATTTTTAAACTAATCTTTGTCTTTTATATTTTATACCGATTGGATCGTTTCCGATCAGGAGGACTAAACGCTGAGCATCTAGACGTGTATTTGAACTTAGCGTTATGAACTTCGTTCGAAGCCGTAGTGTCAGTCGTTTCTCTCTCTCCTTTCCAAAAACATTGGTCTACCTCAATGGCTTTCAACCTTTCTTTCCCGCGTACCACCAAACCAATGTATGATCAGTTTACATACCACTTTGTGTATTTTTAATCGGAAAATGTTCCACAAAAAGGGTATCTCTCAGGCTTTGGACTGACAATGAGTAAAAAGTAAGAAGAAATAAAAAGGATTCGGATATAATTCATTTCACACATTCAAAATTGAAGTAAAAAAATTGTTTTTAGACAAGTTTTATCACATTAAAAATCCACTAATAAGAAAAAATAATTTTGATACGGGTCTAAATGACGACCTTAGAAAAATTCCATCATTTGACTAAAAAATAAAAGCGTGGGACGAAAATATTGACTTTTTTCTATAAATATTTATAATTGAACTGTGGATTTTTATGTTAAATAAAATTTTTACAAACACAAATAATAAATTCAAACTTGAACAGTGTTTTGTTTTTTAAATATTGTAACTTCTACTATAATATTAATATTTTGTACATTTGGCATCTGTTAACGGTCTCCTGGATGTTTGCATATTTAACATTGTCATAAAAGCGTAAAAATCCACAGTCTGTTCATAATGTTCCATGTACTTTACATTAATTTTCATATTCTACTAGTGTCCTTATAGCACCAGTTTCTTTTCCATTTGATTGCGAGAAGTCTAATTTCTCAATTCAAAGCTTATTCTAAGATCTAACCAGATTAAAAATCAAAACAAAATCAATTCCTTCAGCAACCTTTTTGTACATAACTTTCATTATATATTATTTTTGTTCCACGCCTTTATTATTTAGTCAAATGAGAGAATTCTTTTAAGGCAGTCATTTAGATCCGTATAAAAATTAATTTTTCTTTTTAGTGCATTTTTATTATGTAATAAAAGCTTGTTTCGAAAAAAAATTGTTCACTTCAATTTTAGTTTATGCTTTTTAGGCTTCCAGAAAATTATTAACTTTTTATTTGGGTATATACGACAACGTCCTCTCCCACTGAGCCAGCGTCGCATACATAACGATAGATGTATGGTCGATTGTGATTAATTACAAGATTACATCCTTCGTAACTTTCAATTAAAAAAAAATTTTTTAAATATTGTATCATCATCGGGATTACATGTGTATACAAAGTTTCAATTCGATCAGGTATGGAAAAGCGGGTTAAAATTAGCTTGCAAGATTTGACCCTAACTAACAGAAGTGAAACGTAATAAAAGCTTGTAAAAATACAAGTTATTTTTTACTTAGAAATGTTAACAGATATTGTTAAGTAAAAATTGTATAGTTAACAGACAGACTGTTTGTTCATTCTCCAAACTCGTGTGTACGAAGTTACAAAGTACAGTAATTTTTACATTTGATATAACTTCACGTACCACCTGGGAATATTCTACTTACGAAAAAGGTGGAATAGTTGATCAGAAAAGATACAATACGTGCTTGTTGTCGCGTTGTCATGGCAATGTTTGCAATATAGCAACACTTCAAGTTGTTATTTTCAGGTGCATAGAATAAAGGGGTTAGAAATTCTGATTAATTAACACCTGAAAAGTAGTGTAAGAAGTAGTAAGGAGTTTTTTATACACCTACTGCGACATATACAATGATCTGAGTATTTAAGGTAAAGTTAATTTAGTATTTTTTTAAATTCATACATTGAAGGATATTTGATCAATTTGAGCAGTAGAATACTTGAACAAAAATAAGTGTAGAAACCGTTAAAGTGTGATTCCTGTTGCGATTTCAAATAATTTTTACTTTAGCGAAAATATTAGGTGGGGCTTTACTAGCGTGTTATTAGCAAAACAACACTGACCAATTATAAATAGGGAACGAGAGAAAGGAAGGTAAAGCTAGTATAAAAGCTAGTACGATAATAGGTCCTGAAACAATAACATTAACGGTTTAAGAACTTATTGTAAATTTATATGTTGTTTATTGGTACAGGATGTATGCTTTTTTTCAATTAGTTAGGAGTAGTTGAGTTTTTATGTTATTCGCATTATTTTATATTATTTACTAGATAAAGTGTTATTTACTGTATGAAGTACTTCTGATCAAGTCTCCCCTTCAGTGGAGAACACTTGTGCACAATCATTTATGAGAAAATGTTTAAATTTAATAACTAAAAGTTCCATTCTAAAATACGTGCAAGTATATTGAGAACACTCTTTAAATAAAATGAACAATTTTTATTATTTCAATGAAAAAATAAACTATGATCAACTATCCTACCTCTCCCCTACCACCTACGGTCGCGTACCATAGATTGAAAACCGCTGGTCTACCTTGTATTTTTCCTAATCCAAGTTGAACACTGAGATTATTTGACCACTTGCACTTTAATGATTAAGAATGTACCTATGTACACCCCCGCTCAAAAGTATGTGGACACTAACCATTTTTATGAAATTTGGGATATATTATGTATACTGTTGTTGTTAGACAGTATATATTGTTAAATTCTGTTACGTACATGTATGTAATGTATTCTAGTAATATTCCATTGTTTCCAAGTAATTGTATCCAACGTATCAATCCAAAATCAATTCCAATTTTATATTATTAGTATCATCGAAAAAAATAAAATTCTATTGTTTCCAAGTAGCTGTATCCAACGTATCAATCCAAAATCAGTTCTAATTTTATTTATTAGTATCATCGAAAAAAATAAAATTTTATTGTTTTCAAGTAGTTGTAAACAATGTTCTAGTAATACATTACATACATGTACGTAACAGAATTTAACAATAAAAACCGTGTAACAACAACAATATACAAATTTCATTAAAATGGTTAGTGTCCACATACTTTTGAGCGGGGGTGTATGTATTCCACGCACCCCACCCTTATTCGTTTCACACGATCCCCTTTAATCGATCATAATCCCCCACCATATAGCACGAAAGGATTCCGCGGAAGATGAATTTATGCAAACTCTTTCAGCCGTCGTTCGCTTCTTTTCCGATTCTTCTCTCCTTCCCCTCGTCGTGTCCGAGGCTTTCTTCGATGTTCCTTGCAAATGACAGGCAGCAATCGAGCGCAAAACGAGAGGCAACGTCGTTCTTTCGGACGGCAATTAATTCTAACTCCGTTCGCTTCGGAAAATTTAATTTCGCTTCCGCGACTTTGGCTACGTTCACCTGCAAAAATGGCTCGTTGGATCGGAAATAACCATCCGACCGCAACGGATCATGAACGCAGTTCCGTTCCGAAAATAGTACAATAAAAATATAAAATTTTTTCGGTACATTTCGTGGCGTTTGTGTGCATCGTTGTTGAACCGAAACGGTGGTCGTATTTTTTACAATTTGGCGCGGGAATTTCGCACTTAAAGGGCAAGAACGAATGGCAGACGTTTTGGCAACTTAACAACGAATGCGTTTAGCAAAGTATTTCTTTCAAGTGCAACTGCTCCGACAAATATTTACTCACTGGGAATTCGATCACGATTCCAGGTCATCGCCAACCTTCCCTTCGCATTTACCACACCATTGCGCATTTGCGCACTGTCAGACCATCGATACACACGCGTCCGGCCGCGAAAGTAAGAATTCAAGAACACAAAACCTAACCCGAGGCCGCACAATAGAATCACCCCCTGGCCGCGTCTACCCCTTCGGATGACGCGCTGTATAGAAGGCAGTCTCTTATCTTGACTGGTTTAAATGACACCGGCCATTGTCCGTGTAATCGAACTTTTTCTTCGATGAGCGCCCTTGGAATTGAGATAACGTGCGCACGCCGCCATGATAAATTTTGCTCGATATATTCTCGTCGGGGTGTCAGCACCCACTGGGAATCAACTTAAGACCCGAACTCTCGCGCAGGGCACGAACTCCTCGATCTCTGACAGTGATGAAATTCGTCGATGGCCAACTTTTAACGACGTAATGCGATAAAGCTCGAAGCTTTTTCGTACGATTGCACCACGAACTTCGTTCGAGTATTGAAAGTTTGCTAAAAGGAGTCTCGCGTCTTCGCGCTGCATGTAGGAATCGCAAATTGAAGTGGTCCTCGGAGAGGGCACGTGGAACCAGTTTGCAGTTCCAAAGAGGGCCACGGGACAAAATTGAGACGAAGGGATGAGGACGGAGTGCCGTAAGGAAAGAGGGCCAAGGAGTCGACTCGGAAAGACCGAACAAGTTTTCGCTAATTTTAATAACTGAGATTTTCAGCGAGTCATTAATGAATTCGTTGAGCACCTCCTGTTAAGAGCTGATGGCTAAGAGGGCGAATGAAGCGACGAGAGTCTTTTACCTTGAAAAAGTGAGTAAAACATTAAGGACTTGAAAAGTGTACGTGTTGATTCAATCTTCTCCGTGAATGATATTCATTGATTAATTGGAAAGTAGTTAACGCATTCTGAGACTAAAAATTGGATCGTGTATTTTCTGCAGGCATTAGATTTAGATTTAGTACTTTGCGATCTCGTGTAAGACGAGTTGAAATAAAATTATGCACCAAAGAAACGATAAATACATTTTAGTTGCAAAAGAACATGATAATAATTATCAGAGCTATAGATAGGTGTGTATTAAATGAAGCCAAACCTAAAAAAGATAATATATGCGTGTATATTACGTACCTCTCAATTTTGACGATTTTGTTCCATAGAAAACGCGATCACTTGGCAGTTGGAAATAATGCGAATTGATTGGCTAGACCGGTCGTATCCTCACTTCTGCACACGCAATATTAAATATGTTATGTTATTGGATGAAGTGATCACTACTGAAACAATTGCGTGACGAGAAGAATTTCGGGGACTCCAGGACCTACGGCTGGGGGCTACGAGAACGTTACCAGTGGAGTTCAGCGAACGAGAGGACTCCACCCTGCCTTGTATCATCTCAAGAGCTACCCGCAAGTGCTAAGTGACCATGCTTCTAATCAGTGTTACCAGATATCCAAAACTTATGGCGCAAACACGTACTGGAAAAAGCGCTCAATAGCGCAACCAAGCGAGTCGTAATGCGCTAAAATACAAATTCAATGTACTGAACCAGAATAACTGTTGCTTTGGATCAGAGGTGCACAACTGGCGATTTGAGAGCGGGAACGCTCTGGCAGACTCTCGAATATAGGTCAAGGCCGAACTCGAGAGCCGTAGAAACGCTGACGTGTATTGGTAGTAGAGAACTGCAGTCGTGTGTATGCAGAGTAGTGGCGTACGTTGGAAGAACTGGTCGCACGGGGGCGCCAATGCTCAGTACCAGAAAGAAGGGTCTCTACACGCTACAAAGAAATTATAAGTGTACAATTCAAAATTGAACTCCAAGCTTCCTATTTCTACAAAAATGTGATACTCATATAAAAACTTAGTTATTCTGAAAAAAAATAGGAATTATTAGTCGCAGAATAACACAAAGAGCCACTCCCCCCTTGCGTCTTCGAGCCAGAGGTCAGCTGCTACATTGAGATCGGCTAGAGCCATCCGTTAATGAGGTCTCAATCGCGAATTGCTCCCACCTGAGCCTAGTGAAATTGGCACCCCTAAATGCGAATTTTTATAAAAAAAACTAATCTTATTCGCTTGTCCACGATTTTTCCAGATTTGACCAACAAAAATTTAAGTTTGTCCGTCCTTCAAAAAAAAGTTATGACGAAATTAAAAAATCCGACAATAACACTCGCGAACATTTTCCAAGTGTTTCTCAGTGCGAAACGTTTGATTATGAATCGTCAACGTTTGTCCACCCAAAATACTCGATTGTCCACCCAAAATACTCGTTTGTCCACCCAAAACTTTCGTTAGTCCACCCTCCAAAAAAAAGTTATAACGAAATTAAAAGTCGAGGCATCAGTAACACATGAATGTTTTCCAAGGGTTTCTCAGTGCGAAACGTTTGATTATGTATCGTCAACGTTTGTCCACCCAAAATACTCGATTGTCCACCCAAAATACTCGTTTGTCCACCCAAAATTTTCGTTTGTCCACCCTCCAAAAAAAAAAATAATCTAATCAAAAACTCAAGACATCAGAATTCAATCAAGGTTTTCCAAGGCTTTCTCAGTGCAAAACGATTGATTATGAATCATCAACGTTTGTCCACCAAAAATATTCGCTTGTCCACCCAAAATACTCGTTTATCCACCCAAGATTTTCGTCTGTCCACCCTCTAAAAAAAAGTTATGACGAAATCAAAAACTCGAGGCATCAGTAACACATGAATGTTTTCCAAGGGTTTCTCAGTGCGAAACGATTGTTTATGAATCGTCAAGGTTTCACTGAGAATCCTTGGAAAATGTTCACGAATGTTATTGTCAGATTTTCTGATTTCGTCATAACTTTTTTTTGGAGGGTGGACAAACAAAAATTTTGGGTGGATAAATCTGGACAAAACATGGACAAACGAATTCAATTTGAAAAACAGTGAAAAATTTTCATGGGGCTGCTGGTGTCCGAAATTTTGATTTCGTCATAACTTTTTTTTGGAGGGTGGACAAACGAAAATTTTTGTTGGACAAATCGTGGACAAACGAATAAGATTAGTTTCGTATGAAAATTCGCATTTAGGAGTGCCAACTTCACCAGGCTTCCCACCTGGATTAGATGATAATGAAAATACAGATGTAATAGTTTATTAAAAATATTTATTTTAAAATATATACGTTTGTTTTAAAAATTACTATGCTCACTATCTAACGAAACAGAACGAGATAGCAAGTGATACGCTCTGCACTATACGGGGTGTAAATAATATACGTTCAAATATTTTGAGTGGTGATAAGAGGGCTCAAATTGAACAAAAAGTACCCTATAATGCTGTTCGAACTGTCTCCATTTTGCAGTAATAATGCCTTAAAGCTGGCGGTATGATTTTAAAATGGATACTAATTCCGCCATATCGACGAGGCAAACACATGGAAACAAGCAGCCTTTTAGTGCAGAAAGTGCGGATACAGAAAACAAACCTACAATTAGTTATGGTTGCTGCTAACTACTTGATCGTTGCCAATGAATCACTCACTTGCAAATGTTGAATAAAACCATCAAAAACAAATATGTATAAATACAACGAAAAATGAAAGAACAATTTATTTTTTAGTAACCGCCCAAATTGCGGTTTGCGGTTTTTGCAAAAAATTAAGCGAAAATTAACTCTCAAAATCGTCCAATTTACGACAAAGCGCTCAATCTGGCAACACTGCTCTTAAAACTACATGGAGCCTAAGTAACAAGAGTGAGTGAAACAGTGAACCATCGACTAACACAGCCTTCGGAATTAAGTGACCTCCGCGGCCGATTTCCAAGGGCGACGCCTCCTTTCTCCCGCCGCGCGTCTCATTCCCCGAGGCAGCCGTAGTGCTCGGTAAGCCTCAGGCGCGTGCCACATGAATCGCGCGTGGTGCATTGGGGTGACGCTTGTATCAATAAATTTCCACATCACCCACTAGGTACTACCGTCGATGCGTTTTTTTTTTTTTTTTGTCAATGGCAACAAGCTCTCGAGTATCAAGAAGAACTGTGCGATCGTCAACACGATATTTCTTTAAAAACGAGGCAAGAAAAAGGAGCCGAATTCTTCAAAATTCTAGATGAATCGACGTACCTCTGTCTTAAAAATTTCGCGCTTCGACTTTTCTCAATGTTCGGATCGATTTATTTGTGCGAATGTTCATTCTCGAAAAGCGCATATTTCCGAACGATTTTTCGCTCTTGTCTTTGATGCGAACAGCGACGTCCAGCCTCCCCATTGATATTTCAAGTTTGTCGAGCACTTATTTTTTTTGTACACGATTTTCAAAATTATTAATGCGAGACAGTGGAATAAATAAATAAAAAATAGGCCTATAGGAAATACCACTGACAAAAGAAAACGCATCGACGATGGTACCTCATGGGTGATGTGGAAATCTATTGATACAAGCGTCGCCCCAATGCGCCACGCGCGATTGCTGTGGCACGCGCCTGAGGCCCACCGAGCATTACAGCTGCCGCGAGAAGTGACACGCGCGGCGGGAGAAAGGAGGCGTCGCCCTCGGAAATCGGCCGCGGAGTTCACTTAATTCCGAAGCCTGGACTAACAGTTGTAGGGTACTAGGGCTATCGCGCATAACCATTGGGTTTGGCAACTAAGTATGTAATTACGGATCTTTTCGTCAAATGGCTTCAGTTGAATTTTTACGTATGTTTACGTATTCAAACTGTCCAATGCATATTGTTGTTTGATTGTTGGCACTTCAATTTTCATTTAGTATAAAAAACTGTATCGATCGTTTGTATAGAGTTTATTTAGCGCCTACTGAAAGATCACAGATCAAAACAATGCATTTTCGTCACATTTTGCTTTTTTCCTTCCATAAAGGAAAAAATGCGTGGCAAGCTCACAAAAAGTTATAGACTGTGTATGGTGACAAAGCCGTAAAAGAACGGCAGTGTCAAAATTGGTATACTAATTTTCACTTTGGCGATTTTTCACTGAAAGATAAACAACGCTCTGGTCCTCCAATTAAAGTTGATGATGACAAAATCAAAGAAGTAATCAATTTAGATCGTCATAGCACAACACGTTGGATAGCAGAGAAACTGGAAGAATCACATACATGCATTGAAAAGCGTCTAAAACACCTTGGCTACGTGAAAAAACTAGATGTATGGATTCCTCACGAACTTAAGGAAATTCACTTGACAACGCATTAGCATTTGCAATTTGCTTAAGAAACGTAACGAAAATTATCCATTTTTGAAGCGACTGATAACTGGCAACAAAAAATGGGTTGTTTATAACAATGTCAAACAAAAAAGGTCGTAGAGTAGGTAAGATGAACCAACTCAAACAACATCAATAGCTAATATTCATCAAAAGAAGGTAATGTTATCAGTTTGGTGGGATTACAAAGGAATTGTCTACTTTGAACTTTTAACCAAATTGAACAATGCAATTGAAGAAAAGCGACCAAGATTGGCAAATCGTAAAAGTGTTATATTCCACCATTACAATGTAATGTCACACACATCTTTGGTCACTCGAATAAATTATAGGAGCTTTGTTGGGATGTGTTGCCACATCCACCATATAGTCCTGATCCCGCACCATCAGATTACCATTTATTTCATTCTTTGAAAAACTTCTTGAACGGTAAAAATTTCAATGATGATGATGATGGCAAATCGCACTTGATTCAGTTTTTTGTCATTAAAAACCAGAAGTTTTATGAACGTGGAATTATGATGCTGCCTGAAAGATGGCTAAAGGTCATTGATAAAAATGGAAAATACAATACTGAATAAAATTATTTCGTTCCATGAAAAAATTGTGTTTCTTAATCTTAAAAAAATCCGCAATTACTTATTTACCAAACCAATATAATCCGCGGAAAAAAAACGTAACTAAAACTGAGAACTACTGCACTAGTTCAAAGCATTCAAGTTATGTATTTTCTGATTTCCTACTAGTCATGATTAAAATTAAAATTTACAATATAAAATGTTTAGGAAATCTTTGCTTTGAGAGCGTATATTTTAGGGTTGTACAATAAATTTTGTTGACAAAGGATACATTGTGTGCCATTCAAACGTACGCGTGTTATAAAAGTAGGTATATTTATTGAACTTTCAAAATTCATTTTTTATTTGTGAAAATTCGCGTCAGGAGTCATTCAGTTTTGTATTTAATCGTTTCGTACACCCCTCACTTTCTGTTATCCTAGCGGATGAATGAATAGTGTGAAATGAGAAATAAATCTAGTTTTCGTCTGAACCACGGATACTAAAACTGCATAATTTTTAGAATAACCGGAGAGATCAAAATAAATAGACTATTGCGAATTATATAAAATTTTTATGTATTTAATCATGGAAAAAATAGAAAAAGTCATTGGAAGTCAATAATTCTGGTTAAAAAAAACTACATTTCTGAGATTGTCAATCAAATTTTAGAAGTTAGTTAGAATGCCAGAAAGTAGAAAATACACGGATCGAATCAACCAAGATGGAACGATTCTTGGCACGAACTCCTGTAAATGGAAACTGTTTCTAAAAGACAAGCTCTAAAATGTATGGTCCCAAATTAAAAACACCACAATTTCATACTTTTTCTTCCAGTTTTAGATAAAGATACTTCAATTATTTTTTTTTTTCTCATTGTATTGACACCATTCTAGATTACACTGCTCAACATAAATTGTATCACAAAAAATAATAGTGTGATAATTTTTTATTATTGTATTATTGCTTTATATTATTTAGTAATATTATCCCTAGCACGAAGTTTTGAGCCAAACGCTAGAAAACCAAATTATTTTCAAATATTGTAGTTTTTAAAATGTAAAATGCAACCGTATAATTATAAAACGCGTAGAAATGATGAACTAATTTAACATGAACTAGACACGAAAAAGAAAAATATATTATAATTCCAAATTTTGCTCATTATTAGAGAGAAAACAGTAAAACAACAAAATGGTAGTTGCGAAAAAAGTATTTGACCGGCAAAAAGTCTAGAAAAAAGGAATACGTTTATAACGAATGTTACTGTTTATAACAAATATTACAATATTATAAAAAGAAAAACAGTTTTCAGAACTTCCTCTTTTCCTACTGCCTTTTTGTCTTGCCAATAAGTAGAAGTTCGATGTTTTTTGCTGTATTTACTTCATATTAGGCCGAACTAAGATTAAGATCATATTTTTTTATGTTTCGCCTACTGTATTTAACATCTCCAACATCTGTAATATTTTAAACTCATTTTGTGTAAACTGTTTGGTAGTACCTAAATTCATGTTATTTTATCCGTAATAATATAAATAGACAGCAAATCTAATGTGCTTAGAGTATTCAGAAAAATAAAATACTGACAGTACAGAATTTTATTATGTATAGGGCAAATGATAATAAACACTATTTTAGCATCGAAAGTTTGTAAGCGAAGAGCGGCTTCGGCAACGAACGCACGAAACGAACGCTCAAATAAGATGGGTTCTTATATACTAGTATTACATATTAATATACTAGTATTACATGTAATATACTAGTATCACATATTAAACTTTATGTGAAAAAAATAAACTATTGTAGACCAGTATTCTTTATTCAAATTTTCTAAGGATATTTTTTTCTCAATATTTGTTATCAAATTTCTGCTTACACATTTACACTCATCGGAATTTCGAAAAATTCGTCTGAGATTGTATTACTGATTTTAATCTTTCAAAAAAAATAACAAACAGAAAATTGAATTTTCCATTTTCAACTCACCCCGCCTCTTAAGGAAACATCCTAGACCTAGAATATACTGTAAGTAGAAATGTTGACGATTAGTCAGACAAAGCAAGAAATCGACAAAAACCGTTACTACTGGTGGCTCGTATTGTGGAGTACTACATTATGGGCACGTAGAATCCGATCGCTGAGCACCGTAATTAGGTGATACGGCTCATTGAACTTCGATACTGACAAACTCCCAAAACTTCCGACCGTAACAACAGTATGTTTCCCAAAGTTGCACGCAGTAACCATTGCATGGTTTGCGAAGCAGACGCCATTAAGCGCTATAGCAAAACCTCCTTGTCAACGGCCAGATACCAACGACTAAAAATGGCTTTTTACAACTGTACCACCGATACGCCGACATACTTGGCTTGTCGGTTACCATCGAACGCTGGAACTGTTCTATGATACTACTATTGAATGAAATCTTGACATTTTATATTGCACGCTTGGCCCTAATTCCGATGAACTTCGGTATCAATGTGGCTACTTTATCTTCCATTTTATAATACTACACTTTGTTGAAACCTACACCTCTAATATATTCTCGGTATAATACATACAGGGTGTTTCGGAATTCGTGGGAAATCTCTGAGATACAGGTACATTATACTAGACACGAGAATAATAAGAAAAGTTCTTATGCAATATACTCGGAAATGGTTAGTTTATTAGTTACACGTGGTTTTACATTTCGTAAAATGCCGACGTAACACTGCTTCATCCCCTTTAAAGCCAGTGACTGCGCTTAAAGGCCCAGGCATCTCTGGGTCTAAGTGGGCCCCGATGATGCGCAACGTGTATTGGGATGAGATGTTTCTTCGAATGAAAAATCACATATTTTGTAACTAAAAATTGAAATTATGACGAATGTAACACAACTGATACTTTTCCACGATGCAGGGATCCAAATCGCGATCACTGACCTTACAGGGGATGAGCCTTTGTTATGTCGACATTTTACGAAATATAAAACCGCGTGTAACCAATAAACTAACTGTTTCTAACTTTTCTTATTATTTTCGTGTCTAGTACCTGTATCTCGAAGATTTCCCATGAATTGCGAAACACCCTGTATAGTAACGCTACCGAAGCAGTGCATCGTAATACGTCGTGCGTGGAACTCCTCATTTTTGTTTTGCTACACAGAATAACCAACTTCTTGTTTATTTTAAAAATGCAATCTATCTAACTACAATAGAAAAAAAGGTTAACTAATAGCCTAGAATTCGTTTTCTCAAGTAACAAAATTTGTTCTCGATTTAACCAACCTAACTACCCAATCAGAAGCGTAGTCCATTGAGGACAAACAGTAGGTACGTCATGCTGTTGCATACGATGCGTCGATCATTTTTCATGTTCGTTAACCGGCTTCTATTCTGGCAAACGTTTCCTATCAGCGCGAATGAATCACGCGGGCGGGACCGTTTGTTCGTAAAGCGTGTCGACGGACGTGTTTCCTGTAGCCATCGCCGGAAACAAGGGCCGGCGACGTTTTATTGCGTCGACGAGGTTTTTCGTAACGAAACGAGCTTCGACCGCGCTTGCTCCCACGCTTTCTCCGCGTCAATAATTCACTGGCCATTTTATCAAAACCTCTCTATACTAAAATCGACCACGATAACCACCATTTCGTGGCACCAATCGGTTCTCAGGGACCAAACGACGGATAGAGGAGGAGAAGGTGAGTAGCAGTACTTTCAATCGTTGCCAGCTATGCTACTGGTATCGATTTAATTCATTAACCCCCTCGTGGGAAACGCGAACCTCGCTTCAGACGGGCCACATTTGCTTTGAAGTGCAGAAAAAAGGCACAAATTGTTTTTCAAGTAATAACTTAATACAGCGGTGTTAAAGTTTATCACGACATATAAAGAAAATATAAAGAATAATAAATATAAAGAAAAAATTTTAAAGAAACTTGATGCTTATATGGTAGTTAATTTCTTACATTTCTTCTCTAACATCGTGATTCAATATGCGATCGTTTATTAGAGTAGCGACTGACCACAGTAAACAGTAGTCAATATCAGAATATTAAATTTCCATCGTGATGTTTAAACATCGCAAATATTTGACTAACTCTAATAGAAGACTCCATTAATAATCCTCCATACTGGCTTATAGATAGGTCAGTATTACTCTATCCGTTTCGTTTCATACCCTATTTGTAACGTAATAGAAAATGATTTTTCAATGATCAAGTATAAAATTGGTTAATTACACAAAAAGTAGCCTATTAATTTCAAGAATCACTACTTCCTTTGCTGACGAGATTATCTTATAATGTTCCAATTGTTATGGAGGTGTCTAATTATTGATTTCACTCGTTTAAAAGCGTGTACACCCAGCGAACGAGAGCGAATGAACGTGAACATGCAGCAACAGAAGCGAACGCGTGCGAACGAGCGCGAACGACGCAGCCCCGATTTTTCGAACCTGGGAGCCTGGGACCCGATTCTTGAAACCATGATGTAAGGATATAAGGTGTGTTCACTCAGAGGACTCATTTTCGTTCTCTATTGCGCCTTCCTACTTTCCACCATATTTAAGTATGGTGACACAATAGCATGGTGTAGCATGTAGCAAACTGTTCTTTTAAATAATCATTTTAAAAAATACCTGGATGTTCAGTAAAATTATTCAAGATGAGTAGTTATATATTTAGCTAGATACGCAGCATATCGTTTCTTATAGTACAGCCGATCAAAAAAATATGTGTCGCTCTAATACTGACACACCCGTGCGCGCGGAGGCATGTACAATCAGCGCCCTTAGGAAAAAAACGAGAATAGGGCGGCTTTGACCATATAATATTTTACAGATTTGTCATTTGTACTAATGCGGGCGATGTTCACACTCACACTGATCATTAATTAATTTTGATTTGTCATTTCCAACAACCTGAACAACTGATATTATGGCTATTGTGTTTTACACGCTTTGGAAAAATCATTATAATTTTTAACATTTACATAATTTTCGTGTGAAAACATTCCCTGTCGGCAATTACAAGCTGCCTTATTCAAGTTTTCTTTTCTTAGTGGCGCTGCTTGTATACAGGGTGGGATAATAACTATTAGCACCTCAGATATCTCGGAAACTATAAGTTTCACAGAAATATTTGCTGAAATAAAATTGCACAGTACGAAGGGGGCCATTCGGTGGCGATAATAGTTTTTTTGCAGGTGGAGGTACTTCGGACATTTGAAGGTCACCTCCATTTTTTTAAACGGATCGGTATGTTTTTGCTTCCGTATCATGATAGAGGATCTTAAAACGAGTTCAACGACCTATTACATAAGGTCATTGAAGGTCATAGAAAGTAGAGAAAGGCGATAATACTTACGGTTTTGGTAGTAAATAAAACATACGTTCATAGTAGGTGTTCGAAATGATGACCATCACTGTCAATGCACCATTGGATTCTTTTTACGATTGATTGACTTGCAAGTCTTACAGTGTCAGAACTTATTGACGCACATGCTGCAATAATTCGCTGTTGCATGTCGTAAGATGTAGTTGGTACTTCTTTGTACACTTTCTGTTTCAGTGTTCCCCACAGAAAGAAATCTAGAGGTGTTAAGTCTGGTGAACGAGCTGGCCACGATATTGGACCGCCGCGTCCAATCCAACGATTTCGAAATTTTTCATCGAGTTCCCTTCGCGCAATCAATGAATCATGTGCTGGACATCCATCATGTTGATACCACATGGTTTGCCGTGTAAGTAAAGGTAACTTTACTACCAAAACCGTAAGTATTATTGCAAACATTGAACAATTTTATTCATGATTTGTAATTATTAATAAAAAATATATATTTTTTTCTGTGTATTTTCTTTCTTTATATCTTTATCTTTTCAATATATACTTTAAAAAGTTGTGTTCTTCGTATGAACGTCGTATGAACGTTTTTGGTCGTCTTCTTTTGCGCGCAATACTTTATATGTTAAAAGTAGTTTGTAATACAGCTATCCTATTGGTTATATTGACTATCCAATACGGACGATTTTTGGAAGTGCACATTATTGGCTAATTTGGAAGGCTGTGCAAGAGCACACCTTATATCCTTACATCATGCTTCAAATTATGCGAGACTTCTCGCATGCGGGAACTCTTGTGTGATGTGTTCCGATCTTACAGTTACATAATCATAGGCTCTTGTGGCAGCACTAATTCTGAAGAATTGCGATAGAAAATAAATGAGTAACAAGACAGTTTTGCAACTCTGACCCTTGAGCAGAGATGCCAGGCTGCGACCTACCAGCCGGCACAGCGTAAGGAAACACCTATAAGAGTCACTATATATTTGTGTTAGTGATACGTGCGTCGCGTCGTGCCGACGCTAAGCCAATCAAATTGACGCTACGTCCCCTTAACGTCACTTCTCCGCACGGGTAGATCTAAAATAAGGCTCTGTCTTGCAGACCCTGCCCTTGAATCTTGTAATTCTAAAATTCAAAATATTCGCTAAAAATCTACTTATTGTGTACAAATATACATTTTTCTAAAAACTAGCGTTCAGTAAAGCACTAATTTTCTAAATATTTTTTATCTAATTCTTTGACATATAGAGGAATGATAATCGCAATTCGCGCTGCCAGCGTTCATTCGCGCTCGTTCCCTAGGTGTAGACACGCCTTTACGCTAAATTACCGAAAAGAACCAAACTCAAACTTGTTTGACGTCTTCAACCCAGTCCGTTGTTTGTAATCATACCCCCTAATACAAGTAGCATAACCTGATTTGTCTCCAAGTAAATCGCGGATGATGTACCTGTATATGAGATGTACACACACGTGCAAGACTGAAGGGGTGAGTGGGCAATAACGTGACGGGGCGAATGTCCGCACAATGGACTGGTCGGACGTGGGTCTCGCCACGATATATCTAGGCACGCAAGAATGGCGCTAGGGGGAGGATATATTTCGAATATAAATTTGACCCGCTGCTATCGACGCCTCGGTAACTGATAGCCGGCTGATTTCGGAGGCTGGCTTTTGTCTCCGACCTGAATTAAGCCACCATTAAAATAATAATCGCGGCAGGGTCAGCGATCGCGTTTCCACGTTGTCACGAATTCTGCTCCGCGACGTTCGCTACGTTTCCATTGGATAAAACCGAAGAAGAAGGAAAATTGATAACGAATTCAGGACTTTGCTAAGTATAATAAAGATAGAGTATAGTAGCATCGAAACTAAGACATTCAATAGAAATCCACAATATTTGTTGCTAAACTACAAGAGTTGTTGCTAGACTACAATGGAGTTCAAATCCTAATAAACCAATTGCTACAAAAAGGATATTGCTACCACTCTAAAATTCATTGTATTAAACTGGATCTATTACAAAATTCCATTTTCAATGCGAAAGCATAGGAGAGAGAGTATAGAGCGCAGGGAATATTACCTAAAGGCAGGGTATGGTAAGCTGGTTGATCAATTTCACAAAACTAGGTAAAGAGCACCATGTAAGAATTCAAAATCTGAAAGCAGAAAGGTGAAAAACTGATTGTTCCATAGATCACATTCCCGGTCACTGCAGAGGGCGAAAAGAAGACGTAGGATTAATACATCGCTAAAATAAGCGAGTTCCTGTTAGTTTAAAATGACAGTGTTGAACTCTCTATTCGTCGAGTGTGTATTTACATCGACATGAATCCATGTGTCGCATAGAAGCGAGACAGTTTTCCCCCTCGCACATTCTGAAATTGAACCAACAAACAACCTTTTAGGCTTGGTTTACGTTGGCGGCCCAGTTGCGACAAACGTGTACGTTTAAATGTTATTCAAAGCTGCAAAGCGCGATCAGAGCACGAACGATACAACGTGTGGTGGAAGCGTGACTAACTCGTTGTTGTAAATCAAACTTAAACTAGGTTAAGAACGTGGCTGGCTTTAATATGCCCTGATTCGAAGAAATTCTGTATGAAAGCGTTCACTTAGGGGCAATATGCTCCCCTGCAATAAACTGTCGATACGGCCCGACGTTTGGGTCTCAATCGGTTCAACTCGACGAAGGGTCCTAGACCGCAGACGCTGAGACTGCCCGTCGCCTTGCAGCATAATAAACACGAGGCTATTGTCACGGGGAAATTCGCGACAATTTATAGAATAATAAAGATCGAACCCGTAGGCAACTTGAATATTCAATGTATCGTAAAATTTTGTACACACAATCACACTCACTCCGCAGAGAAAAGGTAATGATTTACCAGAGACGTACTGACTTATTTAGCGTTTCAGACCCTCCCGCATCGGACAGTAGATTGTGCTAAGCAGAATATGATCTTCTTATCTCTACCAGGAGGAATCTCCTTATCTGCCCGTCATACTATCAAGAAGGGACTCTGTCCTGACTCTCGACATTGTCAATTTTATCTTACGCGACTTGAGTTTGTATTTTTTCTTTGTCTTGAAGAGAGGAGTTTTCCTCCTTCAACAACAGTTGGACGAGAAGGGATTTCCTCCTCCCTCGAAACGAAATCACCAATGACATTTTTTGAAACGCCCAATGTTTCGTTTAAAATCAAACAGAGGGACTATACAGGGTGTAAAAAAATGTTGCAGTTCCTTGAAAGGGGTAATTCCTGAAGTGATTTTAAACAACTTTTTCCTTAGCGAAAATGTTAAGTAGCGCTTTATTAACGAGTTATTAATGAAAAACACTGACCAATGAAGCGCGAATACTGTAGATGAATTTCAGCGCGGGCTCCAGCTGAGTAGTATTGACCCGCCATCGTCCGCGTCATCTTTAATCGGCTGTATTCGCTCCCCAATTGGTCGGTGGTTTTTGTTAATAATTCGTTAACAAAGCCCCACCTAACATTTTCGCTAAGGAAAAAGTTGTTTAAAATCATCCCAGGAATCGCCTCTTTCAAGGAACTGCAACATTTTTGTTACACCCTGTATAGAAGCGAACCCTTGCAGCGTCCTGTAGTTCAGTATAAATTTCGAGTTCGTTGCTTCCAGGGCCTCCAAACGATCATATTTAGCCTGAAGTTCACTTTTAGTTCGGTCCGCGCCTCCAGCAGAGGCCACTAGTATCGCTACTAACACATGTGCAATGTGCATAGTATCGATGAGATGTGCACACACATAGACATGGTCCTATGTATGTGTGACACCGTATATATACTTGCTCGAAAATTTAAGTAAAGAAAATAGAGACAGTATTTATAATAAAAATGAAATATATTGAAATAATATCTTACAAAACTAAGTACATCTAAACTAAACTAAATATTATAATAAGTATTATAAAATATGTTTAGTATGCAACGGCCTGAAAGGTTTCAAACGACAGCATGTCATTTACAGTTGATATTAAACAATTATTTCCACGATATGAACCTGCAAAAAAGACGAACAAAATTAAAATAATTTCGAATTAATACACCCACAAACAATAAAGCTAGAAGTATTCTACTTATCTTTTCGCATATTTTTCTGGTTCTTCATTTCTTCATTTCATTGTTTTTTTTTTCATTTCTTCTGGTTACTTCTAATTGTTTTCCTTCAGGCAGAATAAGAAAAATGCATCTGTAACTCGTCGATGCTTCAACACTTCACTGTAATTGTCACTGTATAAGTAAAAAGTAAAACCACAGTAACGTCATTCCCTATCAATCCCTTTATTTTCGCCATTTTCGGTGTCTGAAGTCACGTGGTACATCGCCATATTGTTAGAGTCTAACTTGCTTGTGCGCATGCGCTGAGCGACACCAGCGCTCCAAGTAGAGGCGCGGAAGAACTAAAATGATACTTCAATTTCATAAGAGTGGCGTTTGGAGGCCCTGGTTGCTTCAAGCGGTGCAATCGGTTTAATTTTACGCGATCGTGTCATCGGAATTAGTGCATTCGAAACCCATTCGATAACATACACTCAAACAGTTCGTACATTCAAATCGAACTGTCAGACATACATTCAAATCGAACTTTCATTCAAATCAAAGGTGCGCTCCTTCACATTGAACCACAGACACAGACATCTCAATCACATAAAAATTTAATCATTCACGTCGTATCAAACTCATCATTCAAAAGGATCGTATATTCATTCGTTCACCCGTACATTTGAATCACTCATTATAATCATTCACGTTAATATTAAAAACAATTTCTTTTCTTCCTTAACGATTCGATTAAATTCATTCGGTAAACCAATCACCCAAAATTAGCTTGGCGGGTGATATCTCGGTTGATTCTAATCGACAGATTTTTCATATAGGTGATAAAGGATTGTAAATCGAGTATCGACTCCGAGATCGAACAGTATTTATACTAAATGAGAGATTTAGATCAAACTTAAATAATAGTCGGCACGTGAAATACTATACATAATGTATTATAATTTACCATTATTTTTACGATTTAAAAGCTTTAGTAGGATTTCCCGCAGGCCTGAAAACAATGGACTGCTTTTTAAATACAGCAGCTCTTAATGTACCTGCTGTTAGTATATATTCCGCCTGTTCTACTACTTTAAACCACAAAGTATAAAATATTTATATCTCAGAGAAAATTCATTTTCAAACCAGAGAACCATATAATTTTGCATTATCGTTTCATTCGAAAGCATTTTGCTATTTCCTTTATATTTTCGTTATTTGTTATAGAGAAGGTTTAAATGCACAATAGTAATGTAACTTAGTAATTAAAGTAGAGCGTAAAGCTAGCAAGAAACTGTCCACTTTTCACCTCCACAGACTCCAAATTATTTAACAACAATTAACTACGCTTGTTTTTCCCCTTCAGACGATTTATATCCGCTGACTGTGAACTCTCTCAGCATGTTCAAATAAGCGTCAGGCAAAAGTTGCGAGCAATGAGTGTCGCGCATAATCCTAGCTTAACATTTTTAAAGCATACCGACTGTAGCCGGTATGAAAATCTATTTTACAAGCAGCTTAAATACACTGTCCTTCCAAACCATCAATTACCATTTATATAGAATGTTCACGGTATTACTGGTCAGCGTTTTTTCGTAAATAGTAAGTATCAGGAAAAATGTATAGAGGAAAAATTACAATATATTATTACCAATATAATAACTTATATCAGCCTCTTATATTTGTAATATTTTTCGAGAAACAAAGATGCATGTTTGTTAAGACGAATTCATCACTACCATACTATACTATGGTCACTACGTGCTATACCATAACCTTCAATGTTATACAAGGTCAAAACTAAAAGAAACATTGAAAACACATATATAGTTGCGGACAGAAGTTTCTGAGAAATGAATGATCTACAAGAACACGCCAAAATCATGTTTATAGAAAATATGTTTATCTTCTTACATTTCATTCATACAATGAGAAAAATAATGGAGGAAAAATTACTACATTGCGTAGTAAAGAAACAGGATTTGCTAAATGCGTTCGTTTCTACCACATTAAAAGGAAAAATTAGTACATGAGTTTCAAAATTTAATAGACCAGTGTAGTAAAATTTACGGAAGGCTGTGATACACAGCGACATCTACGCTTCGGAAAGAAGTGACGTCTCGTGACATAACCTCAATTTACTTGGATTTTAGCATTGTCGTTTCTATGCCTTTCAATGAATACCGCATAAACGTCTAAAAAATGGTATAGTTAATATTGGAAAAACTTATTTCCTGACATAGGTATTTGTTACGGGCCATTAGCAGTTACTGAGCATAAGCCTAGTTTCATAGGGCTTCCGCTAGAGTGTTCTCGTAATAATCGTGTTTCTCGCTAGTGCTTGATCCTAGCCCTGTTCATATATAAGACGAGTTCCAAAATAATCTTCCACAGCTCAAGCGCGGATCCGTCAGCATAGGTCTACTGAGATAATGAAGCAAGTCTTCGTTGATCCGATGGTCCAAAACGAAAATCACCGTGGCCCTCCTCTCTTCTTCCATCCCACAGTTTTCCTCCTCCAGTCGTGAACACTTTGTATAACCAATAATAATTCTCTTATCTATCCTATACCTCGCCTTTCCTGTCGCCAAGCATACCCCTCAGTATTTCCATAAAGAAAAACTCTTTTTAGTTTGAGCGAAAGTTCCAATTTTGCTTCATTCGTGTAGTAAAAATCAGCACACGAGGTTGTGGTTTTTACCAAGTCTTCAGAACCAAATATTATTACACTGGTGTAGTAAAAACCTAACTGCTTTCACAAATCCTGTCGTTTTAGTAGAAAATGTAGTAAAATTTTGTTTCATTTTTTCTCTCAGTGTACGTACTTGCATGAAATACACACTGACAAAAAATTCCGAACAATTCATGAATATTTGTTTGCGCTTCCTTTACTATCAATGACAGCTTAGACTGTGCTTGTCATACTTGTAATTCGTCTTCGCAGACAGGATTCGGATAAGGAATTGCAATTTTGTCTTCTTTTAACAAATAAAGTCGATCAAGAATTGACGGTTCTTCACACGCTTTAAAATTCCGCATATTTATGAATGAGTGTGATTAATGTTTCCGCCCAGTTTCGCCACGACTTGTTTTTTTCGTACAAATTTGCATATCGTATACAAACAAATATGATTTTGCCTGTCAGAATCATTAGTATCGTTACTATTCAGATGGTTAAGCCGACACACCAACATAAAAATAAACTGATCATCTTTCGGTCAAACTCGAAGACCGCTGATTCAGGGAACGAAAGTAAAATAAAAATATCGCAGCTTTTGTTATCTCTAGGAAATTGATTTGAATTGCAAGCTTGATGAACTTTTCCCCTTCATTGTGTTAAAGTGTGCCTTACAGAGGCACGCGGAAATTCATTCCTATCTTAATTACAGCTTAAATTGCAATTCGAAATGCGAAACAGCGCCGATCGCTCGAGATTCGTAACGCGGAGTAGAAAAAGAGAAACGGTCGTGGATCGGAGGGTTAATTGCACCCCCAGCCATCCCTGGCTAGGAAAGGATATTCCCTCTCGATCCGTTCCGCTCACCGTCAGCACGAGAACTGCACATTTGTCGGAAAAGGATTTTCCTGCATCCCTCGATCGAGGAGTGCGCTCATGAATCGTGCTCACTGAAAACTCTCGTCCCTTCTGGATAGCCGAGATGGCTCGAAGAATTACGAGATCCGCGGAGCCAGGTCGGTAAGTAGTCGCGAATGATATATTCGAAGTTGAGCACGTGGCTCCGGGCGATATTTCACAGAGTTCCCCCGCTCTCGCAGAACCCATACCACTCCACCAAGAGCCTTTGACATTATCGAGATACCAAAAGCACCTGGAGCGTTGTAATTTCATTCTCCCTTGGCACCTCTACGTAGCTATGCCTCGGTATCATTTCGCCATTTTATGTACACGCGTGTGTTTTCATAGCTTGAATTGTTTAGACAGTTGGCAGACAGCCTCATTGATTTTAGCTTCTGAGCTTATAAACAATGCTTCAAGAAGACTATTATAGTTCAGACTCGTAAACACACACAGCGACACAATGAAGTCCATATAAACCCTGAAACGTAAAGGAAACGCCATCCTAGTTCTTATTATCAGTGAAATTGTATTTCCCATCAATTCTACAAACTATTTTATCTAATTACAATACTTTGAACCATTCTCAATAGTTCAAAGATACATCCTATTATCTCCGTCCTTTTCTTGTTCAATTGCCTAACTTTGTTTATCCCTTGATCTGTTATACTCTCTTTCGCGTGGATCGAGAGGGATGCCGCGATGAGAGAACAGGGACTCATTCCCGGTCTGGATAATTTAACAGTGGCCAGATGAGATAAGGTATCCTGGTGGTCGTTGGGTTGGCGGTTTTGCGGTACGCCTTACAACTCGGCCGTGGCGTCGAGCGTCCCGATTTCCTCGTGTAAACACGCTCCGCGATGCAACGTTTGCCTACATTTGGATCCCGAAGGAAATTTCTAGACACGGGGCGTTGTGTCGATCGTTCCGAAGGGGAATACCCCATGATGACCAATAGTAAGACGGACGGACGGTAATGTTCCACCAGTGGACGTTTCATTTACGGTTATTTCTCTTGTGGTTACACCGTTTGCGGCTACATCCTGATAGAAACCCCGCTATGAAGAATCTTTTATGTTTTGAAGCACCTTGCGAAGAAGTTTTACTCACAAACACCGGTATGAAAACAATTTATGTTATATTCTCCTGCAGAGCTATACATTCTTTTCCCCCCTTTTTTTTATCAAAACTTGATAAATTTCACTTGATGTATCGATAAACAGCTTCAATATACAATCTGAAAAGGCCATTAAAGAAGTGAAAAGCAACGAACACATTGAGTAATAAATCTTTTACTCTTCTAAGGAAAACTAAATTATCATTCGTACAATTTCAAATTTCGTTGGCAAGTGTATTCAAATCTCGCAAGTGTCTTATTAAAGTTGATTGGGAAGTTTCCCAACAAACACAAACTGTCGGCATCTTAACGAGGGAGCTCTCTATTCCTCAAAGACAGCTTGGTCATTACACCAAGTTAATACCAAATGTTTTAAACCCAACGAACGTAAAGTTTTGAAGGTATGTCAATTAATTAATACGTATTTTTTATATTGCTACTCAAAATAAGAAAAATAATTTTACCACCGGATTCTTTATAGCAAAACCTGGTGAAAATATGCAAGTTGTTTGGTAGGTCGATAAAAAGTTTGCAAGAGGTGATAGAAGTGTTCAGTTGGAACGTATTTAGCAATTACAGCGATACAACATAATGGCTGAGACTTTTCGCGATAAAAAGAAATTGAAAATGAAGATAAGAGCTGTTTATTCTACGGTCCCAGGACTTTCTATCAACCTACCAAACACCCTGTATATTACATTTTTTTTTTTTAGCAGTCGCTTTCAAGAGAAACAGTTTCAAAACTATATATTATACAGTCGCACAAACCCTTCAAATATTAAAGGCATTAAAACATGTAATACTTTTCCATGACCTTGGTAATTTTAGAAACGAGAAAACTAACATACATAAAGATATACAAGATACTATACATGCCTGACAATAGAACAAAATGGTATAAAATAAACTATACAGAGTGTAAACAATATACATTTCAATATTTCAAGTGGTGATAGGAGAGCTCAAATGGAATAAAAAATGCTGTGTAAGTGTTTTGAGATGGATACTAACTCAACCATATCGACGAGGCAAACACATGGAAACAAGCAGCCTTTTAGGCTTCTCTTCCTCCGTGTGCGTAACCAATGCTCACTCCTACAAACACCCCCTATTTTTAAAGCTTTATAACAGTTAAACTATAAAAGATACAATAAAATGCATTAAGACTCTATTCTTGCTTGTCAATGTATTTGTAAAATTTTAGAATCTTCCAACTACTGATTTAGCGTATAGGGTAATAAACTTTAAGATATTATTACTGCATTTGAGTTCCCCAACCACTCCTAAAAATATTTAAACGTATAGATATAGTTTACACCCTGTATATTCGAATAAAGAGGAGTTTATCTTTTAAATCAGAAGTAGAAAAGAATGGTAATTATTTACTTTAACAATTCCCTACCAATTGCAGTGGCCTTCAAATATGTTGTTAAGGTTATCATTCCGAACAACTTTTTCCTGTACATATGTACATATTACCGCCGCGCCGTTTGGCCTTAGCTTCCGAGATATTCATATAAAATTATTTAATATTTTTTCTGTTGACATCGACTGTCCTCTTCACCGACTTTTTTTTAACCTTCACTATACTATGTGTTTTAATACGTAGATTTAACAATGTAAAAGAAGTAATCGTCACTCTTTTTTCATTTTCGAGAAAAATGTATGTGGATGTATGTCCGGTACATCTTTATATCAATCATATGGTATTGCCAAGTTAGCTACTCCGATCACTCTTTGAAATATTGAAAGTTTTATTGTCAATATTTGAAAAACTGATCAGTGTAGCTCTGGGTTAGATTTAGCAGGGAAAGAGACTGCTGCCGTCCCTCCCCTGAAACCAGTACTGGGTAAATTTCAAATGAAAAGTATTGAAAATAGTAACTGAAATACTTCTATTCAAATAAGATAATATTTCAAACTGTATTTTACTTCTCAGTTTTACGTAGAAGAATATTTGAAAATACTTTTTTTTTTATTTGTTTTATTTAAGGTCACATCCACCTCTCGGTTATTAGTGACCACCTTAAAATACAGTTCTTATTTACTTACATCTATATTAATACATTTATGCTTATATGTATACATACGTCAAACATGTGGTTATACAGGGTGTCCGAAACTCGACGTGGGAGCCGGAAATGGAAGATTCCTGGGGTGATTCTAAACAACTTTTTCCTTTGCAAAAATATTATCTGAAGCTTTGTTAACGAGTTATTAACGAAAAACATCGGCCAATCAGAGCGTGAGTACAGCAGATTAATGATGGCGCGGCGATGGCGGGCCAGGCCAATACTACTCAAAGCTGGGGCGCGCGCTGAAATTCATTCACTGTATTCGTGCTTCTATTGGTCGGTGTTTTTTTGTTAATAACTCATTCGCACAATTTAGAATCACCCCAGGAATCTCTCATTTCCGGCTCCCGCGTCGAGTTTAGGATACCCTGTATACCGATGTACAGTCATGTAGATGATTTGTTCCTCTATCGTTCTATGCATTCCCGCAAGGTTATAAAACAGTGTATTGTTTCTTTTAGGTATTTTGTTGTATTTATTGATCTCTTTAAGAAACAGTAGGATATCTTCATATTGTTTTTTGTTGTTTAATGCTACGGAGGTGTTATTTGCGAGTCTGAGGTTGTGTCTTATATTTTGAATGTTACTGCAGCTACATTGGTGATCTACCGATATAATACTGTTGCAACAAGTACACTTGTTTGATTCTTTTTTATTTATTATATGCGAGTGTGTTAAGTTATTTTAGGGAAAATGATTTCATATATGTCATCTCCGGGTTTTGTAGAAGTCATTGTGGAAAAATTAAGAGTGAGTAGCATTCGTCGTGTTTCGAGAGATGATAAGTTTGCTTCACTTAATAGACCTGTTTTGGGGTTTGTCCGGAAAGCTCCACTTATCGGACGGGCTCCTGTGTTGTTTATGGTTTCGAGTTTATCTAAGACACTTTTCTTTTCCAGAGCCGTAGATTACGACCCATAGTCTAGTTTTGAGCGAACCAATGTTTTAAAAGTATTTGATATTACGAAGTAGACTGCTCCCTGACTATGTCTTTTGCTGCATTGGTCTTTTAGCTTCCTTGCGTGTAGGGCGTAGAGTCCATGATAGTGTTTCGTCGAATATTAGGCCTAGGATCCGGATCTCGGTGCTTGGTTTTAGTTGGTGATTTCCCATGAAAAGCTTGAATTGGTGATTGTTGTGAATTTTGTGCCGTGTAAATATCAAGTATGTCGATTTGGTTTTGGAAAACGTGAAGCCAGTTTCATTTGAGAATTTTTGTACTATACCAAGTGTTTCAAGATTCAAGATTATTTCCAGGGATTAATAACGTGATATCGTCGGCAAAAATAGTTGTTTTTTAATAGGTCTTGATATAATGCTTGGGATATCGTTTAAAACGACCAGAAATACTTATTTATTAATATGGATTGAAATTATTAACTGAAATAATATTTTTTGTAAGATACATAAATACTTATTCGAAATAATATTTCGTTTCGTATGTATTAGAAATGATTATTTGAAATAATAATATACTTTTTTATTCAAATAATTAAATAGCTTAAAAAGTTGAAACTAACAACTTGAAAGCTTGAAGCATGAAAAGTTGATGCTGAATACTCAAAAGCTTGAAACTCGGAAATTTGAAACTTCAAAAGTTGAGATTTGAAACCTGAGCATTTGAACGCTTAAAAAATTGAAGCTAAGGCGTTTTAGTCTTTGAAACTCGAAATTCTGAATGTTTTAAAACCTGAAAGTTTGAAGCTGGGAAACTTTGAAGTTTGAAATTCTAAAATCTTCAGGACTTGAAAATTTGAAATTTGAAACTTGTAGCTTGAAAACATGAAAACTAGAAATTTAATGCTTGCAAACTCGAAAGTTTGAAACATGGGGACTTAAAACTTGAAAATTTGAAGCCGGAAATTATGAAAATTTAAAAACTTATAAATTTGAAGCTTAAAATTCTGAAAATTTTAAGCTTGAAATTCTGAAGACATGCAAATTCGAAGTTTGAAATTCTAAAAATTGGAAGCTTGAAATTCTGAAAATTTGTAATTTGTAATTCCGAAAATTTGAAGTTTGAAATTCGGAGAATTTGAAAACTTGCAAATGTGAAGTTTGGAATTTTTTAAGTTTGAGAACTTGGTAATTGGAATCTTGAAATTCTGAAGATTTGAAAACTTGCAACATTTAAGCTTAAAAATTTGAAACTATTTTAAGTTTCTACTCAAAAATATATCATTGGAATACATATTTCATATACATGTAGTTTCAAATACTGAACATTTTTTTTTATAACTGTTTTTAAAACTAAAACCGGGCGGGGGTAACATGTATACCGAAATGTTGTTTAGAATGATGGGCTTGATAATATATTTCAAGATCGTCAAAATTGGTTAGGAATCACTAAAGTAAATAATTTCTAAAATGATTTCACTTTAAAACAAGGATGTAATAAGGTAAACATCAACGAAACAATATTATTATTTACGAATCATCAAAAAATAATAGAAATGAAGCACCTTTGTTGACTATTTACGTATAATTTCAAACCGAGTTTTCTCCGAAAAGAAACATTCTTTTAATATCACTAACTAATAACTAATTATGAATTTCTATATAAGAGTTTAAGAAAATACTAATCACTGAATGGAAATAGAAGAAATAATAAGCGAACAAATATCAGAAAATGAGGAAAGTCCAATGTTTCTTCGGAAATGCATCCACGAAGCGGAAGTGTCACAAAGAATTCTACCTGATGTCTCCACTCGAGACCAACTTCTTTCATGTTTTCACCGAGGTTGCAAGACAGTGACAAATCGAAATGAAATTTATAGTCAGGCAAGATGTTTGCTCCTCCTTCGATTTCAGCATTCATTCTATACGAGGTTTACATTCTAATGCAAATGATTTCAATTCCGGCAGATGAAACATTATTGGCTTCGATGTTGATTAATTTAACATTTTATATCACTTGTATAAAATTACATTTCACAAAACAAGAAAATGAAAAAAATACTGTTTATACATTTGGTTGCAAGCTTGACATGCTGTGTTGTAATAAACTAATATACATTCGTATGAATCAACATTCCGCATAGCGACACGAATAAAAAGTTCACGAACTTGGCTCCACAATCTACTCGATGTAATAGCTGTTGCGCAAAATGGGAATTGCATGATAAAACGGCGAATAAGCTATCTACATATATTAGAGCCTTTTTCATTGATTAATATAACGTCCTGAAGTATCCTCTTTTATTTCCTTAAGACAACAAACAAATAGGTTACCGTTAACGAACTTGCAATGCTGGTTGACAGACTGTTGGTTAAGAATTGTCACCCAATGCTCGATCGTTAGCTGAATCTCTAAAGGGATGGAAACTAACGCGTACAATTAAGCTGGTCCAGATAAGTGAATTACGTTGGTGGCTAGGGTAACGAAACGTGTTTCTAGCGACACGAATTCAACAAGCAATGTCTTAGAATTGCAAACAATCAAACGGAAAGTTATATTCTTGTAATAGAGTTTGGCATGTTCCAACGAAGCAACAACGAAGTCTTCGTTCGATTAATTAGGAAGCTAAGGTCATTATGAAACGTTAAAGTTATTTAGACAAACGGAAATTAGCATTAATTCTCCAATAAAGATACTCAAGTTTGGTGGTGCTAGGATTGGTGATCGTGCAACTCTGGCGCGAATCCCGCATATAATTTTTGCGCACTGAATTTGGGAGCGGGTTTGGGAGGAACGGTGGTACGCGACTCGCGGAATAAGTAGTATCGGTGAAATATGGTCCCAACGGAAGCGTTTTTACCGGTGCACTTTATGCGCACCGGAGACTGCCAAAATTTCTCCGTTTCTCCACATGGTTGCGCATAAAGCGCGAACCGGAGAAACGAAGGCTCAACGAAGATTCAACAGAAAACCTGTGTAGTTATTACAAAGACAATTTTAGCTAGCGATGCGTGACGATGTCAATGAAATAGGAACCATTTTAAGAATATTTTGAAAGAAAAGATTATGGTACGATTAAATTCATGTGCAAGTTCAACCTGCATACTAAGGTAATAGGAACACCAATATTTCCTTACTTATACAAACCAAACTTTGGACCACTGCAAAAGTGATTTAATCATTATCAAGATTCACTTACTGTTCTCCCAGGGAACTTCAGATTTGAATGTAACGAGACTTGTAACTTGTACAATCTGTTGCCGCGAACATGTATCTACGATTCGTTTTGGGAACGAGCCGTTCCGTTTAATCGATGTTTAACGATTCCAGTCAAGAAGCTGGTTGCATAGCAAAGTTGCCGCACGTTTACCTCTCCTCAAGACATCGCTCTTGAACTTCTTTCGGGTAGTTAAGATTTCAGGCTCGCACCGACGATTTGTTTCCAGAGCTGTTCACTTTGCGGGCTTGCAAATATCGGAGATTCACAGGCACCGTGCGGCTTCGCGATTGAATACGATTATAGGCGGCCACAGTGATTTATACTAGCATCTGGAAACGTTCCTCGTACCTTTAGAACGTCTTGTCTTACGCGTTGTATAGATATCAGAAGTGGTGGTGCAAGAAAATCGTTTAAGAAGGAACTAGTAACTGGTGTTTTTAGAATATGAAAAGCTCCTAAACTTAGTTTCTACAATGCACTTGTACACTGAGAAAAATCAGATCTTACTTTATAGTATATAATCGAGGAAATTTTACTACACTGTCGATTAAAGTAACACCATTGGTGACAGTGGTCTGGTTACTACACAGTGTAGTAATTTTTGGTCGTGAAGAATTAGTAAAGACTACAACCTCGTGTACTAAATTTTACTACATAATGTACTAAAGTTTGAATTTCGTTCAAACTAAAAAGACAGAGGGGGTGGCCACGATAGGTAATGACGGATCCGATCAGTAGAGGAGTATACAAAAGTCGACGATATTACAAGAGAACTCAAGGTGGAAGAAGAAAGACGGGAGGGGGGCATGGCGATTTCGTACGGACCCGTCAAACAAAGCAGACTTGACACACTTCATCATCAGTAGGCCTATGCTGACGGACCCTACGCTGCATGCGCGCTTGATTATAGAAGATTATTTCAGAACTCGTATATATACGAACAGGGTTAGGATCAAGCACTAGCGAGAAAGACGAAAGAAAGATTGAATCAAGAACATTCTAGCGGAAGCTCTGTGAAACTTTCACTGTCGAACTGGCCTATGTGGGCCTATGCCCAATATCTGCTAACGGCTGAGGCCGTAACAAACATGTCTGGAAATATGTTTTTCCAATATTATACCATTTTTTGGACGTCTATGCGATATCCATCGAAAGGCATTGAAAATATGGCTCCTAGCGATATAGAACATACTTGTGACGACACAACAGCGCTAAAAGCCAAGCAAATTGAGATTATCCCACGAGACGTTACTTCTTTCTGAAGCATAACAAATACGCTACAGATGCATACAGATGTCGTTGTGTCTCACAACCTTTCAGAAATTTTACTATGCTGGTCCAGTAAATTCAGAAACACAACCTATTAAAGGTTACTGCGCATGTGCTATTTTTTCCTTTTGATGTGGTAGAAAGAGTCACACTTCACCCTAAGGTGCTTCTTTAGTACGCAATGTAGTAATTTTTCCTCTCCGATTTTTCTCAGTGTACAATAGAGTGCAATTAGTATCGAGAGATGAAATGGTTCTCCACTAAAAGGGTGCATTACCTTAAGGTAAATCTTAGTTAAGGGACGAGGTATAAGGTAATGGCTTTCTGGTTACAAAGGGAACACTTGTTGGTCGCAACGCTAATTTGAGATAAAGCATACTCCCTGCTGAATCGTTCAACAATATACACGAGCACGTATATCAGATTTGGACTGAGCTAGCACAGTGGTTCAAGAGTTATTTTCCATCGAGAAATGGGTGGGTAGAGGACCAAGAAAATTACGTTCTGATCATAAAGGGAAGTAAGGGAGATAAGAAATTGCGATTTTGAACGGTATGAATAGCGACGTACACGCAAACATTCGATAAATTATCAATACCCTTGGATGGACCATCTAACTTCCAACTATGTACCATCCTCCGCAACTGAGATGTAGAGCATAAACTTATAAAAGTCTATCACACGACTTGAAACACCGATTTTAAATAAAATCATTGATACTGTTGTCATCTATACGTTTAGAGACTATAGTTTTGGACTAAACGGCAAATTCTTGAGTTTGTATTCATACTGAATTGGCAAGAGAAGCAATATGATCTACAAAATGATTCTTTCCTCGTTTCAATTCAAATCTTCGCCTGTCTACGACATCGTCGCTTTTCATTACGAAAGGAACAAGACGTCCGAGATTTGCAATTGAAATGTGCTAATTAAGTTACAAGGGCGAAGGACATTCGTTGGAATAAGGCAGGCAATGGATTTCTTGCTTAATTAAGTCGCAATTTCGCATCTCTGCAACTGAAAGGCGAAACGACGCAAGGTGAAGAAACCAGGACGTCGATAATTGTAAGGAGCTGTTGACTCGTCGTAAAATTTCACTCGTAAAAATGTAGCACGCTTCGTTCGCTTTCTCTATCATTCTACGACGATGATTTCGAAGACGTACAAATGGACGAAGCTTAATAATATACACTAATTAAAATTACGATGTACGAATTTAATTAATGCTATCATAAACACAGAAAAATAGGATCGATACAGTGGAAACCACTAAAAATGTCGGGAAATGTTAACACAACGTGCAGTATTTTCTCGACTCGAAAAAGTGATGTTCTATGCTGACATTTCCGGATTGTGGTTGACCCTCGACAACTGAAGCTTTTTGCGAGCCCGCCGAGCGCTTTTAGTACAGTTCTCACATGAAATAGATGTGAACAGTTGAATTTGTACTTCATTCTCATACAAATGTGAAGCGTTTATCATTTTCGAATGGATCAAAGTAGCACTTAGTGAAAGTCGGAATTGCAATAGGGGTTACCACATTTTGTAATAAATTATAATGACTATCAAGTGAACGATAAAACTTATTTCACTTAAAATATTTTCATTCCACAAATTCTCTCGCATTATACAGTAAACTCTCCCATAAGAAGCAGTTTTCATGGTGCATGTCATTATAATATTCACAGAACAATGCAATCTCAGCCATTATCTCGCGTAAAATAAACACTTTCAGTTTTAAAAAATTACTACAAAAAGAACAAATTGCGTAAAGTTTTCCTCGAAGATCTTAAAGTGATTCAAATATTTATTTATAATATAAGAGATCTTACCCATCCATTTGACTTGTTGCCTGTACAGAGTAATTGATAGTTTCAGAAAATACGATATGTGTGTACAGTCGAGGACAAAAATAAGTGGACAGATAGTGGGTCTAGGTATTGGTGAAGTTTATTCTAACTAAAATTATTGTTGCATACATCAATTTTATTTATTATGTAATGTATTTTCTATATTATTTTGTGTTAGACGTAAATGCGTAGTTTTAGAACTTAAATAGGAAACTTTCACTAAGGGTCGTGCGTTTCGTTGAAGAGTCTCGCGTCCTTGGGGTGGGATGGCGTTCTTTGTTTTCCCCACTTCAGGGCCTCACAGATCAGATTTTTCCTGCCCTTGCGGAATTTTCAGTTAGACATTTGCTAACAGCCGAGTTGCTTGTATCCATAACCAGAAAATATACAATATGTATATTGGAAAATACAATTCAAAATTATTAATCAGCACCCAAAGGTCCATTACAATTATATACTTTATTGTGCATACATTATTTAGCATAAAATTGAAAATAATATTTACATTTTAGTATACAGAATCCGTATTCAACGAAATAATCAGCTTTTTGTTGGGAGACAAAAATAAGTGGATACATAATAAAATATATGGTAAATATAATGCATAATAAATTTGGTATTGTCGCCTTTTGCTTGTACTACTGCTGCCAAACGTCGTGGAATACTGTTTATAAGATCTTCAATATAATCTTTACTAATATTTTCAAATGCAGACTGTAGCTCTCGAGGCTCTCGTTGGGACCTGTTTACATTTTCGAACAATTCGGCGGTCCTCTTTTACCGTAGTACAACGTTTGCATCCAGGGCCTCTTAAATTCTCCCTAGCATTATGTATTAAGTATTTTTTATAAATTTTTACTATACTTACTATTACTTTTTACTACTACAGCACTTTTCGATACACTGTACTTCCGGGCTACTTCACGGTAATTTAATTTATTACGGCAGTCCAAAACAATTAAATAGCAAATTTAATAAGAAATTTGACATTTGGTATTTTTTCAAGTATGATGTTACTTTTATAAGACTTGAATAGGCACTGAAATATTTGTTTGGGGCTTCTGCACGTAAGCGCTACAAAAGCATTATGTTTGTTAACATCTAGCGCTTTGCCACGGCATTGTAACCAAGTGTTCACTTATTTATGTCTCTCGAAAAATAGCTGACTATTTCATTAAATACGGATTCTTTATACAAACATGTAAATATTAATTCCAATTATTTGCTAAATAATGTATGGGCTATAAAGTATATAATAAATAAAATTGATGTATATAACAATGATATTAGTTAGATTAAACTTCACCGATACCTAGACTCACTATCTGTCCACATATTTTTGTCCTCGACTGTATATAGATTTATAATATTAATGCTTGAGATTATTTGGGACGTTGACAACAATACACGAAGCCCCTCCAAGTTGTACAATAAATAAAAAAGTACTTTAAAACTATTCTACAAAGTAAGCTCTAAACTCTAAATAATACATAACTCTACGTGCTATTTTCGTAGCAAAGCATTAGCTACGAAAACAGCATAAGCTTTGCATTAGCAAAGCTTACGGAATGAATGTTGTAATAACCAGAGATAACTAAGTTTTTAATTGTAAAGATTGTAAATAAAGAATGGTGAAAATACTACGTTCTATTCTCTTATCAAATCACATCTATTAAATTATAATGTTCAGTCAGCAGCAAGTCTGATCCGCCTGAGCGGATCTGAAAGCCGTACAATAACTTCGGTTAATGGCAGCCTCGTAACAAAATTGTGACAGTGCACGAGATTCCATAATAGACGAGGTCACATCATTAAGAAGTAAGGAAAGAATATGCGATTCGAAATCGAATCACTGTGCCAGGGTATTCCGGCAACTCATGCCGAGAGATTTGCATATCCTGCAGCTATCTTCGGCCGACAATATTCCCCTCTCATGACTTTAGGCGGTCGTGAAGTACCGCGACCGGACGGTTCGGGAGACGTTTTATTTCGACATTATAAGCTATTTCACTTTGAAATGGGACAAATGGAATTGCAGACCCCATCTAGCAGCGATCTGGCATGCCTCTGCTAGTTCAGTCGGTTCACCGGCTTGCCAGAACTCGTTCCGATCCAACTCGTGAATATGATTCTCACGAAATTAAAATGTTCGCCTCATCGATTCTGCTATCCCTGCCGTTCAAAGAACTATTGAAATTCTTGGTCATCCAAGATTTTCCAGCCTGTAAATAACGTCTTGAACTACACGGAAGATAAAATTTCGTTAGGCCACGATCAAGATACAGATGATACTTTATTTTTAAGGATTTATAGGGAAGTTATTGTAATTACCCTGAAAATCGAAAATCGATTTTTTGGCAGATCTTCATGTTTCAAGGTTATTGGAGTCATTTTAGCCTATTTTGAACAAATTGTTCGTGTGTATGTGTGTGTGTGTGTGTGTGTGTGTGTGTGTGTGTGGTACGTACAGTTACCGAAAAAAGTATCCATACACCGCAATACGTTCAGTTTAAACATGGACAACTTTGATTATAGAAGACATGTTAGCTATGAAAGGTACATAAACAGTTAGGAAATTAACTCAGCTTTCAGATAGTATGAATTTTATTATGATTTAAATAAAAATATAATAGACAAATCTCAAATGGCGAATAAGGTAAGAAAATCAGCGTGAAAAAAGTATTCATACAGTGGCATCTAGTGACGAAATATACCAATCAAAACCAGAATGTTGAGGGAATCCCGGTTTTCTTTTGTTTCATAGTATTGCGTCGATTTTTAGAGTGTTTTATAAAAACAATTGTAACGAAGCGGCGGGAGCAGCCGCTTCCCCCCGCCGCGCACGAACGACCACGCCACGCGCCGCGAGTCCCCTCTCTCTTCGGGACAACCATTTAGTGTGCCTTATAAGCGAATATGGCTGTTACCTGCTCTGTCGTACCTAGGTTCCTCCTATTAGGATGAACTACGCACGAAATGCCTTGGGATGGAGACTGCAGAACTGGCGTTACTTGTCAAGGAGCAGTCTACATCCATCGATCATGTGGCCCGGAGCTCCGGTAACTTAAAGGGGAATTTTAAGGCCGACCTATATCGCGCTGCACGATTGGCAGATAATTGCATGCCTGGAACTCGCCAAACGCACGCAGCAACCCTCGACCAGCGCACTCCTGGAAAACAGCGAGTGCGACAGGCTGAGGGAGGAGCTAGGCGCCACGAAAGTGGAATTGGCGGCTCAACGCCGCATTATTGAAGACCTCCGGGTGCGGCTTGATAAAGCCACTACTGATGGTGCCAAACGTTCCGTGGTATCGGGCAGCGAAGCCAAGAGGACCTCACCCCCCTCTACCGGTGTTCACGAGCCTTCTCCTCAACCGGGAGACCCGTGCCGCAGTATGGCTGAGATGGTTGCTTCTCAGGTAGAGCAACAGCTGCGGCCGTTTATGAAACAACTCACCGAGTTGATAAGCCCCCTTTTACAGGGCTTCAATCTGCATGAGCACGGGGATGCGAGGAGGGGAACTGATGGTGGTCCTAGCATTATTTCGGACATCACGTTCCCCTCTTCGCATCCACCCCTAGTGCAAACCCACTTGAGCACCCGGAGAACTGGAGCGCGTAGAAGTGCGCACAGCGCTGGAGAGGACGGCCATAATAAGACCGCCTCACAAAAAAGGAGAGAGAGGAGACAACGCCAGGCGGAGGTTACTAGGGAGGCTGTTGCCCCTGTTCCTCCTGCACTTTCCTCCTCTAACAAGGTAGGGAAAGAGGCCAACCCTCAGTTGGAGCAGATGCCTCAGGCACCAAATGCTGTATCTGCATCTTATGCAGACATGGCTAAGAGGCCAAAAGAGGTCAGGAAGGACAATGTCCTCAAACCCGGAAGGAATGGAGAGACCAAACCGAAAGACGTCTCTCCAAAGCCGAAGCTGGCAAAACCCCCCCGACAGGCGGTAGTTGCTGTTAGCATAACCCCCGGAAGCAAGACCTCGTTGAACGAGGCCCTCTCCAAGGCCAAAACGGAGGTTAATTTGAAGGATCTTGGGATAAATGAGATCCGCCCAAAGAGGGCTGCAACTGGGGGTCTCCTCCTGGAAATCCCCGGTCCGGACAGCGCCAGGAGGGCTGCAGATTTAGCAGCCAGCATGTCCCGGGTGCTGTCCGGAATGGGGGTTAGCGTGACTCGACCCACCAAAAAAGCGGAGCTCCGGGTCACAGATTTAGATGACTCGGTGGGCCCCGCCGAGGTGGGTCGAGCCATTGCAATGTGTGGGGGATGTGCCGAGGCCGAGGTACAGGTGGGCGAAATCCGCCGTACCAGCCGAGGCCTTGGCACGGCCTGGGTGCGCCTACCGTTGGCAGCGGCCCACAAGGTCGTTGCAGGGGATAGGCTGCTGGTCGGATGGTCGGCCGCTAGGGTGAGGGTCCTACCTAACAGACCCCTCCAGTGCTACAGGTGCTACGAGGCGGGCCACACCGCCCCCCAGTGCACCTCAGGGGTCGATAGGGGCGGCCTCTGCTACCGCTGCGGAGAGAAGGGTCATGTTGCCCGAAATTGCTCTGCGGCGGTGGTATGCTGCCCCTTGTGTAGGGACCTGGGCCGGCCATCCGATCATAGATTCGGGAATGCGGGTTGTGCCCCCCTCCCCCAAAAAAAGAAGGGGGGCAAAAACAAAAAGAAAGGTCCTGGAGGGGAGGAGGCGGCTAATGCTGTTTCCATCCCCCCCAGGGCTCCTTTAAAGGAGAAGGCAAGTGGCCAGCACGACACCCTCAGTGGGGGTCCCTCCCGGCCGCTAGAAGGGAAGGCACGAGCCGCGGTTGGCATGGCGCCTTCTCTAAAAAAGAGGAAGGGGGAGACGTCTTTCCCTCCCTCCATCCCGGGGAGTGGTGGGAGTCTGTCACTGCCACTCGAACGCATGGAGGTGGAGGAGGTTAAGGCGGACCAAATATCCGCCTCGCCTCCGGGGTCAACGGCCCCTTTGTCGCACACTACGGTGGCGACAAATGTGAAGACGAGTCCAGAGGTGGCGGGCAAGCCAGAAAGCCCGCTACCTCTGGATCCGAAACAGGGAGTCGGCACGATATGCCAGGATGGCGGGGAACCTGATTTGAATCTAGTTAAATAATGGCCCCCGCCATCCTACAGGCGAATCTAAACCGCTCCCGCGGTGCCCAGGATATCTGGCTCCAGGCACTACGGGAGCGGAATATTGCTCTTGCCGTCGCCACTGAGCCCTACCGCGTCGTTGATCGCCCAAATTGGGCGGGATCGGCAGATGGGCTCGTGGCGATGACCTGGTCGTGGCCACCCGTGTCCCCGCCGGTTAAAGTGCTGGAGCGGGGGCCGGGTTGGCTTGCAATCGAGTGGGGGGACATCGCTGTGGTCGGGACGTATATTACGCCCAACTGCGACCTCGCCTCCTACGCGGTACATCTGGACGGGGTGAGCACATGCATTAGGCGCAGCCTCCCCCGTCCGGTAATAGTCCTGGGGGATTTTAATGCCCACGCTACGGCGTGGAGCTCCCCCAGGACAAACATCAGAGGCGAGGTCGTTCTAGATTGGGCGTCGGCGTGCGATCTCAGGCTCCTAAACAGGGGGACCGTTTTTACCTGTGTACGGCCGCAGGGGGGGTCCATTGTCGATCTGACATGGGCCTCCCCCACTATCTGCGGCCGGGTCGTGGGGTGGAGGGTCCTGGAGGGGATGGCCACACTAAGTGACCACCTCTACATCTCCATGGAGGTGACCGCCCCCCACGACAATAGCGGCGATACGCGGGGTCCCCCTAGCCGGGGACGCATGCCGGGAAGTTCCCGACCGCCGCGATGGGTCACCGCCAAGCTCAATGAGGACCTCCTTGGGGCGGCCGTTCACGTGGTGGCCTGGCCGGTCGTTCCGGCTGAGCCGTCCGTGGACATAAACGCGGAGGCCGAGTGGTTTCGGGGCGCGTTGCAGTCTATCTGCGACACGGCTATGCCCCGGTCCCGCTCGGCCAGCAGGCCGGGCGCCGTGTATTGGTGGAACGGTGACGTGGCCCATCTGCGCAGTGTTTGCGTGGGGGCCCGTCGCCGGTACATGCGCGCCCGGTCCCGCGGGGGCGTCGATCCGGCGGAGACGGTGCGCCTGTATTCTGAATACAGAGAGGCGAAGATCTGCCTCGGGCGCGCCGTCATGAGCGCCAAGGATGCCGCATGGCGAGAGCTCCTGGACTCCGTGAATGCAGACCCGTGGGGGTGCCCTTATAGGATGGTGCTAAATAAGCTCTGTCCTTGGGCCCCCCCTCTTACGGAGTCCTTGGACCCCGCTTTGGTCCGGCGAATTGTGGTGGCCCTGTTCCCCCTGTAGTGGGGTCAACAGTGGCTGCGGCGCCGGCCAGCCCGAGTCCGGAAGACTGCCGGGCCGGGTTTAGTGGGGTTACGGATGCGGAGTTCTCCCGGGCCATGGAGAGCCTCAGGTCCCAGCGTGGCTCCGGGACCTGACGGAGTGGGCTCTCGAATATTGGCCCGGATCCTTGGTGTTCTGGGGGGTCGGTTTCGGCGCCTACTTGATGGCTGCCTCAGGGAGGGGATATTTCCTGCCATTTGGCGGGTGGGGCTGCTCGTCCTATTAAAGAAGGGCGAGCGCCCCGTGGAGGAGCCGTCCTCGTTTCGGCCGATCTGTCTGTTGGACGAGGCGGGCAAGTTCCTGGAAAGAATTATTGCCTATCGCCTCGTCCAGCACCTGTCGGGGGTGGGGCCCGACCTACGTGATGGGCAATACGGATTCCGGGAGGGCCGCTCTACGATAGACGCAATTATGCGCTTTCGGGCCCTCTCGGAGTCCGTGATAGACCGGGGCGGGGTGTGCTTGGCGGTGTCTTTGGACATCACAAATGCCTTCAACACCCTGCCCTGGGACGCGATACTGGAGGCGCTCGAGCATCATCGGGTGCCCCTGTATCTGCGGAAATTGGTCGAGTCCTACCTCAGTGACAGATCTGTAGAGTGGGTCGGCCGGGACGGGGACCGGCAGAGTCACCGGGTCGTGCGCGGCGTCCCGCAGGGGTCCGTTTTAGGACCATTGTTGTGGGACGTCGGGTACGACCCGGTCCTAAGGACGGATCTCCCCGCCGGTGTTGAGGTGATCTGTTATGCGGATGACACTCTGATCATCACCGGCGGGGAGGCACGTGGAAGAGCCATCGCACTGGCGGAGATTGGCGTGGCAGCCGTCGTTGCTAGCATCCGCCGGCTGGGTCTGGAGATAGCCCCTCATAAAACGGAGGCACTCTGGGTGGCCAAGGCCACCCGGAGAGAGGGGCTGACCGGCTGGCGGGTGCGGGTGGGTGGGGCCTGGGTCGAGATCCGCGGTGTCATGAGATATCTCGGTCTCGACCTAGACAGCCACTGGCGCCTTAGCTCGCACTTTGAGAGCCTGGCCCCCCGTGTTGAAAAGGTGGCGGCGGCGTTACGCCGCCTGCTGCCTAACATCGGGGGGCCCGGGGAGGGGGTTCGCCGCCTCTACTATGGAACGGTGCGGTCCAAACTTATGTATGGGGCCCCGGTATGGGCCCCGGACCTGATGGCCGACCGCGGGAGCGTTATGCTCCTGCGGAAAACACAGCGTAGGATGGCCGTCAGGTCCATACGGGCGTATCGCACCGTCTCCTTTGAGGTGGCGACCCTTCTGGCGGGCTTCCCCCCTTTGGAGCTCCAAGCTGCGTCCCTGAGGACCCGTTACCTCGGGATGCGGGTCTCCGATATATATATATATATATTGTGTCACAAGTGTGCGCTCTCCAAGGGGGAGGGAAGAGGAACAGAGGTTATCGAGGCTTGGCGTGCACCACCGAGAGTCTCGAACGTAGCATAAAAACTGACAGAAGATCTGTTTGACATGCGTGCGGCATCGACAATTGCGGACCCGGAACACCAAGACGGCAACGAAGTCGGAGCAACAGCGGCAGCAGATCAGTCGCGTGGCAATGAAAACGTCGGGGGAGGGAAAGGACGAACCGACGTCGTGCCACCAATCTGCTGGTCAGGGCTCCTCCGGCAACCGGCGTGGTTCGGGGAGGACGTTGCCTGTCGGGAGCAGGCAACCAGGGCAAACCTGCCTCGGATGATTTTCCCGAGGAGTGAGGTCTTAGAGGTCGTCGCAGGAGAACGGCAGGGCCACGGATCTCGGATCTGCGTCGTCTGCGTCGGGGGGGGGGGGGGGGGGGGAATTGGCCACTCCGTCCCGACGTTCCTCTCCCGCCGAGCAGAAGCCTAGGGCGCTCGGAATGGCCGAAACCGCGGCCTGATTGCGAGAAGAGGAGCCAGGGAGAGCCAGCAGCCGACACCGTCTTCCGCGGATCGATCTAATTGGGCGATAATCGATGTCGCGCGCGTAGAACCAATACGGGAAGGCCTAAGGAGGGGGGAGCGCGATCGTGATCTAACGCGAGCTGTCGCAACGGCTCGTCCTGTTCCTCTTGGGATTTCGACTGGTAAGGACCTCCTTTTGCCTTCCCGGGTGGTTATCGAGCTGCTGCGTCGTCGGGGCTTTTCGGTGGTCGCGCAAAGCCGGAGATCGAGGGTATCGAGGCGTGATTCGCGAATCTGTAAAATATCCGGCGAGACGATCCCGCCGCGTGTCGACCGGCGCCAAGGTGTGCACACTTCTCTTGTTACGTTCTAATTTTTCGAAGCTTCAATAGAGTCATTTTTGTTACTAAAACGTGTCTCTGAATTATTCGCCTTCCGCCGTGGGAGCTAAATTCTACGGATCCTGATTCCTCGTTCCACCCACACCCGTCTCTCCGCGAGTTCGAACGAGCTAGCCGGTCCAGGACCTTCGCGAGTTGCTTCTCTCCACGCCGGTATCTTCGGATACCTGGCGCTCGAGAACCTTCTTCGATTCTCGAAAAGGCGTGGAGAGATCGGCAAGGGCTTGCGGCGTGCTTCCGGCCTCGAATCACGGCTCGAGGACGAAAAGCACGTCACAATATTTATTACAATATATAATTATAATAATATAATTGTGATAAATACATATATATATATATATATATATATATATATATATATATATATATATATATATATGAGTATATTTGTACATGTATAAATATATATACACTCAATAGCCCCGGATGTCCCCCTTCGTACTGTGCAATTTTATTTCAGCAAATATTTCTGTGAAACTTATAGTTTCCGAGACATCTGAGGTGCTAATAGTTTTTGCCCCACCCTGTATATATAGATGTTCGTTTAATGCGACGTCATATAGCAACAATGTTGATAAGTAGAAAACTATTAAATTTCCCCGAATACGAATAATTTTCTAATTAGCGACAATTAATAATGGTAATAATAAATTACAACTCGCAAATCGGGAAGTTCCTTGTGTGGCCCGTAAAGGGTCATACACAAAATAAACATGAATAGCTGTAGGCATCACTACTTGCGAGCGAGCGTAGCAAGCGAGCAACAATAACTCCAGTCGCAAGCGAGCGAGCAACAATTACTCCCCTCGCGAGCGAGCGAGCAACAATAACCAGCTAGTTTATCTTTTATATTTTCAGAAACTAGAAAAACACTGACATGCATATTACTCATCCAGTTTAATGGATTTGCAGATAATTATAGCTTCATTTTCAGGTCAGCGAAAGTTCTGTCCCCAACAATTCTCAATGGGTGTAAAACAATCAAGAAAAAACGGAACACACGCTGTTCTCGAAAAGAAGAATTCCCTCTTTCGTAGGATGTACTGCTTGTACGCTTCTGCTCAGTTGATGTTCATTCCTTTCAGTGTCTCCTGGGACAATGCGATACTCCGATTGTTTCATCGGAGATTGTGAAACATGAGAAACTAGCTTGGGGAGCGCAAAGCTGATACCGCGACAAAGAAAGACACACCAGATAAGTTGAACAACAGAATGACGCTGAAAGAATTCCTATCCGTCTCACGTCTTTCTCTGGCCGTTGCTGAAATCCATTTGACCAGAGGTGACAATCGAATCCATTCATGTCCAAATCCTTGAACGAAATTGAGCTTCTTGACAACATGACTGGTCTGATTCAATTATAGTGCATATTAGACATGTGTTTGGTAAATCTAAGTACAGATAATCCTCATGTAACTTACTAGATACTAGTGAATGGCGATGCAGTTTCGATATCTCGAATATCGATACTTTTGAATTCAAAAATCGATATTTTGTATCGATTTTTAATGTAACGATATATTTCAGTATCTATATTTAATCCATGAATATCGAAGTTTCGATAGAATCTTATAAGTTCAGCAATTTTATGTCATATTTTCATTGCGACACTATCTAATTATCAATATCTTGATAAAGTAAAAAAAATCGTCTGTTGTAAGTAGCAAACATTTGCAGCAGCTAGGTAGAATTTTTAGCATCTTTATTGATAGAATAGTGGTAGTTTAAATAAATGTAATTATGAAATATTACTGAAAGCTAAATTATGTATTGTATTAGTATGATTATTAATTTTGCTATTTTTGTAAACATTATAATTATTTTGACCTTTATTATTATCAACAGTATTATTATTATTATTTGATTTCTGTACTTCGTTTCTACTGTTTGTTACTTCATATGATTATTCTATTCCTCGTTAAAAATTCATAAATGATGTTAATTTACATAAACAAAAATAATTAAATTTAGTGTATACCGGGTGATTCACGACAAACAGAACACCTAAATATCTCCATTAGGCTTGAAGATAGAAGAAAATGTTAGAGAGAAAAGTTGTACTGTTTAAAGACGCACATATGGTGATATAAAAAAGTTGTCCGATTGTTGTCGTTTTCAAGGTCTTTTGAAGGTCATCGATGATTTTTAAATAGCACCATACATCTTTAACTTCATGGTGTTATAGCCGATGTCAAGACGAGTACAACAGTGTGATACACTATAACCTTCAAATGACCTTGAACTAAGAAATTTATGATAAAGCAATGATAACTTCAAAATGTTCAATCATGTTATTTAAATCAAATTAAATGTTCAAAGTGATGACCTTGAGCAGTAACGCAAGCATCTAATGACGTGTCACTTTTGTCCCCAGCCACGTTTTTCAAAATGGAAATATTCTAAATTACAAACTATGCAAGATTTGTTGAAATCAAATACAAGAACTTATAAAAACGTTATTTAAGAATATTCTAGCAAATGATTGACTCAATATCTAAATTGTAAGTACGAATATTAACAAAAAAACTAAAAGGGTAAAAACTTACTTGAATGATTTATGTAAATACAAATTTAGCTCGATTGCAAATACATATACGATTGGTATTACTGCTCAAAGTCAATAAGTGAAACAAAAGCAACATTATAAACATATAACTGTGTAAACAAAATATTCTAAAAACGTTTGTGAAAGAAAAAAGAGGGCGTGTTACTTTCACTCCGCTGTTACGTTTGTCCCCAGCCTCCCCTACTCGTTACAAAGTGAACGCAGTTGTCATAGGATCTTGAAAAACGTGACAGTAATTGATTCCTTGCGATCCCCCGATGAAAAAACACCTGACACAACGTAAATTAAGCTATGATTAATGAAATTTTTGACATAATTGATTTATAGATGAAATTTCGAACTTTATTAAAAATAGACCGATTTACATGAAAGGATAAAGCCGAATAAGCAGGTGAAAAGTACCCCTAAAACAAATTGAACTTTTGATATACCAATTGTTAACTCTTCACAAGAAAACAGTTTCTGCCAAGATTCAACCCTCTATCTTTACTACAGGGGTAATCACAGGGTAAAACGAGATTTTTAATTTAGCTGCTTTACTCTTGTTTTATTGTAAGGATAAATATTTTAAAAAATTAAGGGTATTCTACTTATTAAGATATATTTTGTCGAATTTTTTAGCTCCAAATCTAAATTTTAAAAAATTAAAAAAGTTTAAAAATGCCGATTTTTTAACTTAAATTATGCAGACTACTTTTATATTTTTACAATAAAAGCACCTTCCTATGATTATTTATGCATATTTTTTCAGATTTTTTAAAGTGGTGCAACATTGTTGAAAAAATTAAAAATTGATATTTTCTTACTTTTTCTCTGCAGAGGACTATCTTATACAGTCGATAAAGGTATGTACTTTTTCATTAAGTAAATATTTTATACAATTTTAAGTATACATATACATTCCATGGATGAATATATGAATTCTGATTTTCAAGTGACATAAGGACGTTAGTAAATGGAGTGCATTTACTATAAGCACGGTGTCCTCAGTCTTTGTCGTTGTCGACATTTATAACGGAGTTCGACACCAAAAAGTTTACTTAATTGTTTGCTAGCCTTACAATTTTTGATAAATATGGTGCATGAGAGACATAAAGGCGCCTGGAAACACGTGCAACATTCGTTTCTGCGCGCAATTAAGAGGGTCGAATAGGGTCGATTTTTATGACTTGACGCGCAACTAATGACTTGGCGCTCGCCGGGCCGAACATGCGAGCGTTGCGCGCGTACCCTAGGAAACGGAGTGAATAGGGACCTCTCGAGGTAGAGATCTGCACGGGCCGGGTCAACCGGGTTTTCCCCTTCCATTCCGAGCCAAGCGGACTTTCCCCTTCCATACCTTGACCCGGTTAACCCTCGTAGTCCGTGCAACCCGGCTGGCCTGGTCGGCCCGTTCAGCCCGGTAGGCAGTGATCGCCTAGCGCGCTTGCGTAAGACGCGTGGCGCCGAAAGTCACTCGGAGCATTTGAAACTCGGTAGTCACGCAAGCGCGCTAAGCGATCACTGCCGATCGGGCTGAACGGGCCAAACGGGCTAAACGGACTGAACGGGCCGACCAGGCCAGCCGGGTTGCACGAACTACGCGGGTTAGCCGGGCCAAAGTATAGAAGGGGAAAGTCCGTTTGACCCGGAATGGAAGGGGAAAACCCGGTTGGCCCGGCCTGTGCAGATCTCTATCTCGAGGTCTCTGCGAGGATGGCTACTGCAGCAAGCACGGCTGCAGGAGTCCCCCATTAGAATGTTGAAGAAGACAGAATAAATCTTCTCTTCATTAATAGATAGTAATCGATTCTGATTATAATTCTGTTTCTAAGAATAGAAAGAATTCTAGACGAGAATGATACACTATTTATAGTAGATCATGTAGTGGAATTTTTTTACACAAATGAAGCAGCGAGGTATTAGAGCAAAGAGGTATTAGAGTAAAATAATAAGAAACTAGCTAGTCCGTGTTGCTCGCTCGCTTCGCGAGCTCGCGAGTGGAGTTATTGTTGCTCGCTCGCTACACTCGCTCGCGAGTAGTGATGCCTGTAGCTATTCATGTTTATTTTGTGTGTGACCCTTTACGGGCCACGCAAAGAACTTCCCGATTTGCGAGTTGTAATTTATTATTACCATTATTAATTGTCACTAATTAGAAAATTATTCGTATTCGGAGAAATTTAATAGTTTTCTACTTATCAACATTGTTGCTATATGACGTCGCATTAAACGAACATCTACATATATAGGGAGAGTATCCCATTTTAATCCGCCACTACGGACAACTTAAGAAATATGCATTGGATCAAAAAACATCCCGAATAAAAGTTTGATGATTTGGAGGGGGACATCTGACCCTGTTAAAAAATTTCTTCCCTACCCCCCTGGGGTATATATGTATGTATGTGTGTGCTGTGTATATGGATATTATGTATATTCATTTGTTTTCAATATGTAGTTATTGAGTGCGTGCGTGCGTGCGTGCGTGCGTGTGTGTGACACACACCGTGCAGTACTCCTGCGCTGTGTGCATGCTGGGTTGGAGATTGCTGACTGACTGACAGAACTTTTCCGAAGGAGCTTCTCCTACCCTCAAGCAGTTTCGTATCGTTTCACTATGGGTTAACTCCCTCTACTACAAGAAAACTTAGGGATAAAGAAACTAGCATTCGTTAAAAAGAAATACGTGCTTTGCTGAAATGCGCTACGAATGGACCATCGAGCAGTTCCAAAAGGCGCTTGATCCGCTAATTTACAACCTACGTACCCATTGCTTCGAGATAGAAAACAGACACCACGTGCATCGGTCCGACAGGGCCCAAGAAAAAGAGGCGCAGAGAGTCCTTTCTGTATTCGAAGGACAGGAGAAACATTTTCAGCGACACGTGTTGAGTTGACGCTGCTAGGGTCACTCCGACTACCTTGGCGAAGGCCTAACCGCGCGCTTGAGTAATTTATGATTTAATTGCTTCGCCTTTGTAACGGACACGAACGGAGGATATCGGAAATGCGAAACAGAAATGGATAGTTTTCATTCCGTTTCGTGAGGGAATTTTTGTGCCCCTTCTCACCCCTACGTACCCATTGCTTCCAGAAAGAAAGCAGACCCACGTACAACGCTCCAAAAGGGTCTGAAGGAAAGAGAAAGCTTACACAGGAAAACGCATGCTATTCCTTTTTTCCTTTCTTCGATTCTGATGAACAAATTTCGAAAATTATTCATTAATAATTTATATCAATTATAATTCATCAAATTATACAGTCCATCTAAATTATTAGTTTATAATTTATCAACTTTTTAATAAGTAATTACACTACATATTAATCAGCAATAAATAACCACAATAAATGATATTCAAGGATTCAAACAATCGGGTAACTCCTTACTGTTCCACATTGCCAAAGATTATTTCTAGGCGGTTATGGGTCCATGTTTTTCTAGATTGTATTTTAAAACTTTTTTTAATACTCGTAGGACAAGAAACATTGGAATCGGAGGAAGCAAAAAAAAGAATAGCATGCGTTTTCCTGTATAAGCTTTCTCTTTCCTTCAGACCCTTTTGGAGCGTTGTACGTGGGTCTGCTTTCTTTCTGGAAGCAATGGGTACGTAGGGGTGAGAAGGGGCACAAAAATTCCCTCACGAAACGGAATGAAAACTATCCATTTCTGTTTCGCATTTCCGATATCCTCCGTTCGTGTCCGTTACAAAGGCGAAGCAATTAAATCATAAATTACTCAAGCGCGCGGTTAGGCCTTCGCCAAGGTAGTCGGAGTGACCCTAGCAGCGTCAACTCAACACGTGTCGCTGAAAATGTTTCTCCTGTCCTTCGAATACAGAAAGGACTCTCTGCGCCTCTTTTTCTTGGGCCCTGTCGGACCGATGCACGTGGTGTCTGTTTTCTATCTCGAAGCAATGGGTACGTAGGTTGTAAATTAGCGGATCAAGCGCCTTTTGGAACTGCTCGATGGTCCATTCGTAGCGCATTTCAGCAAAGCACGTATTTCTTTTTAACGAATGCTAGTTTCTTTATCCCTAAGTTTTCTTGTAGTAGAGGAAGTTAACCCATAGTGAAACGATACGAAACTGCTTGAGGGTAGGAGAAGCTCCTTCGGAAAAGTTCTGTCAGTCAGTCAGCAATCTCCAACCCAGCATGCACACAGCGCAGGAGTACTGCACGGTGTTTCGGGTTCATGCTCGGTGCGATGGTAACGCGATTGCTAATGTGCGAGTACTCGCAAAGCTGTATCCGCGAATTAGAACGCTAGACCCGGCGACATTGCGTCCGTCGATGACCAAGATCGGTACAATGGCCCAGTAACACCTAAAGGTAATTTGATTATTGCTGTTACCTTTTACTTACATTTATTATAAGCATTATTTTTTTATTTACTTGCGTTTTGTATTTGTTGTACAACAATCGTTTCAGAATGAGGTGTACCGTCAACCAGTGGACATCCCAGAAGAAGCCGTTTCACGTACACATGATGCAATTGCGAACATCATACCAGCGATGCTCCAACGCGTGCAGTGGCACATTATTTTACGTGCATAAACGTGCGTCAACCCTGACGGTGGCTATGTGGAGCATTTCCTAAATTGACAGCAATCAACCCCTTTCGGAGCCACCAATTGTTATAACGTAGGAACAACTCATTCCGCAAAACAAAAATGAAGTGATCGTGACAAGTGATTAGTGTATTAGTGGCTGTAGTGAAGTGAATACATTCGTTATTTGGTGCCTTAACCCGGGTGCACCTGATGTTGTGACCCTTAACTGTGGGTGGTGTCGTATACCTGCGATCAGCTGTGGTCTAGGCGCTGGGCTACCATAAACCATGATCAGGACCGGTACAGTGACCCAGTGACACAGGTTTAAAAACTACAGGTGAATTGCCGAAAGGGTGAGTCGCATGTAATTTATTGTTGATTATTATTTTTTTACTTTAACGCGGACTTCTTTTCCCCAACAATTCTCCCACGTTCCATATGCACACTTTTCTTCGGGATTTTTAAGCACACTTATTCATTATAAAAAACACTGCTGACCGTTGTTGAACTACAAACTTTTATCTCAGCAACGAACTAGGATCACTTTTCATCCATTTTTTATTACTTTGCCTTTTTCCTGATACGTTATTTGAAAAAGAAATTTACGTATTCCTTATTCTTTCGCTTCAAATAATTATTATTTTCGATTCACCGTAACAAACAAACTGTGTATTTGCCTTTTTACGCTACACGTGATTTCCCCCGATTTAAAATAATTAATCACTTTCAATGATAAACAAAAAATGGTAAAGGACTTGACTTTATTTGTTATGCCGTTTTAATTTCTTATAATAATGTTATGTTCATCGATGCGTGTCGACTTGTTTGTTCGAAGCACAAGCGCAGCGCCTAGCGTTGTAGACTTCGCTACCGCGGCCGCTTCACCGGTAAACTCGCGCTCTGATTGGTCAATGTTTTTCGTTAATAACTCGTTAACAAAGCTCCACCTAACATTTTCGCTAAGGAAAAAGTTGCTTGAAATCGTCTCAGGAATCACCCCTTTCAAGGAACTGCAACATTTTTGTTACACCCTGTATACATATATATATATATATATATATATATATATATATATATACAGGGTGTTTGGGATAGTATAGGCAAGCTTTGGAGGCGTGATAGATCACGTAAAAACAAACAAAAAACTTCTATATGACTTGGGTCCAAAACTCAACCATTTTTTAAAAAAACTGTCATAAACATTTAAGCTATAAACCGCTATAATTCAAAATAGGAACGTTTTTCGTAAGCAATTTCTTCGCTAAAATAAAGATTAGGATCTTGTTAATCCAATAAGTACAGTAACTGTGATATTGTTACCTTGTACCGCGAAAAAATAATATTTTTCTAACCCCTTAAATTATCGCGATTTTAAAGGGTAATTTAGGGGGTTAGAAAAATACTATTTTTTTGCGATACGAGGTAACAATATCACAGTTACTGTACTTATTGGATTAACAAGATCCTCATCTTTATTTTAGCGAAGAAATTGCTTATGAAAAACGTTTCTATTTTGAATTATAGCGGTTTATAGCTTAAATGTTTATGACAGTTTTTTTAAAAAATGGTTGGGTTTTGGACCCAAGTCATATAGAAGTTTTTTGTTTGTTTTTACGTGATCTATCACCCCTCCAAAGCTTGCCTATACTATCCCAAACACCCTGTATATATATATATATATGTGTGTGTGTGTGTGTGTGTGTGTGTGTGTGTGTGTGTGTGTGTGTGTGCGTGCGTGCGTGCGTGCGTGCGTGCGTGCGTGCGTGCGTGCGTGCGTGCGTGCGTGCGTGCGTGCGTGCGTGCGTGCGTGCGTGTGTGTGTGTGTGTTTGTGTGTATGTGTGTGTGTTATATAAATATAATAATAGTAATAATATATGTATATATATTATTTCAGTTTAGTTATTCTCTCATAAATTTATATTCTCCCATTTAGATTGCATTATTCTGTTAGGTTTTCTTAAAAAAACAAAAAAACTACTGGACCGAATTAGAACAAAATCTATTCAGCTCTAAGTTACATTGATACACATCGATTGCATCATCGACCATTTTGATCTCACTATTAGTTTTTTAGAAAACGTTAACGAAAAATTTGATCACATACGTACGTACGTACGTACATACGCGCACACACACATACACACACACACACACGAACAATTTGTTAAAAATAGCCTAAAATTACTCCTATGACCTTGAAACATGGAGATCTGTTAAAAAATCGATTTTCCATTTTAGGAGCAAATACAATAACTTCCCTATAAATCGGGAAGTTAATTAATACATTTCATAAATATAAATAAATATAATAATGATAAAATTTATAATAATTTTTCATAAATATACTTTCAGAGGCATAGAAAATGAAAACCAACCTTTATCAAATTGTCTTTTACTTTTTGAACATCATAAAATATGTTATTTTCTGTTATATATATCATATGTTTTATGTATCATGTATTTTTATGTATATCCAGATATTAATACATTTTAGCACATTGTGAATTGCCACAAAAGAATTTGTTGAAAATCGTTCTTTCATTCATATTATTAAATGATAAAGAAGTAAAATACAACCAAAAGTTAGGCATCAATAGAATTGAATGCAGTTTGAAATATGTAACGAAATACTGATTTTTTTTAACATTGTATTATCCCTGTACTGTTTTGTTGGAAATGACAGAAGGAATATACTAGACATGCGCAGTTTTGTAAAAGAGCTTAAAATTAGTAAAGAACACTCAATTCTCGTCTACAATCTTTGTTTTATTTATTAGAGGAAGAAAGTTATAGTTCCCAGTAGTTACTCCACTCCGGAAACAAAAATATGTATAGAGAAATTTATTTTCTTATTGCACTTTTACGAAAAGGCATTTTAGAGGCGTGTAAATAATGAGTTTATAAAAGTTGAAAGGAAGCATATGAGAGAAGGTAGGTATAGTTGAAAATTATTTAGTGGTGGGACTAGCATTTGAATAAAGGAAGGTTTACATTCGCACTAAGTTTTGTCATTATGGGAGATTATATAGTAATAATATCATCTAAGCAAACTGTAGATGTTTTTGCAAATTGATATTTCTTCACACACAGATAAGGAACTCAAAGTTAAATATTATTAATACTTTCGTAATATCAATCATTTAATTTCTTCTTTTTCGTTTTTAACAATGCTTCCTATTTATACAGTGTGTCCACTGAAATCCTGGCCAGTCGACTATTTCCTAATCTATTAAAGATACGAAAAAAATATTTATATGAAATGGAATAGCAAAAGGGGGCAGATTTATTGGCTGTAACAATTTTTTTTATCATTATTGTTTCCAGAGTTATGAAGATCAAGTTCGGTTTTTTAAATGGGATTATATATTTTTTGTCTGATCAACTGATAGTGCGTTTCAAGACGAATTCACCAACCATTAATGTATATACCTTTTTTCAAATAGTTTTTGAGATATTACGCGTAAAAGTTTACTGATTTTCAGTAAAAGAAAACCTGCTGGAATGGGAAGCACCGCAAGTAATCCTGAATTTTGGGCCTGCGGGCCTACCGCTCCTACCGCAGATCCTTTGTATCTGTTTATGACCCTTTCAAGGAACAATACTTAATACGTGGCACTTCAAGCACTGGTCGAGGCCACCTACGGCTCTTCTTAGTCTATAGTAGGTTTTCTTCCACCGAAAATAAGTAAACTTTCAAGTGCAATATCTGGAAAACCATTTAAAAAAATGTATACACATTAATGGTTGTTGAATTCGTCTTGAAACGCATTATTAATTGAAGAGACAAAAAATATATAATCCCATTTAAAAAACCGAACTTGACCTTCATATCTCTGTAAACAATAATGATAAAAAAAAATTGTTACAGTGTTAACGTACCCGGTGCCGCTAAGGTTTACACGGTATACGCAACTGAGAAAGAGAGAGAAGAATTGAGGGTATCGTACGGAGTACGACGAGAGCGAGATGTGCGTTTCGTCTTAGAGGATCGCCAGTCAGACTCATCAGTAGGGCTACGACTGACGACCCCTGCCCCAGACGCATGAGAACTAATGTTCGGAACTTATATTTATACAAACGAGGACTTGATTCACTGCTTGTGAGAGAGACTGAGACGATTGAAGATTTCTTGAGTGTCCGAACCACCTAGCGGCAGACCCCCAAACTACCGCCAGCCATGACAGTCGGAGCGGACTACGTCACAGGACGTAACATACAGCCAATAACTCTGCCCCCTTTAGCCATTCCATTTCATGTAAAGATTTTTTTTCGTATCCTTAATAGATTAGGAAATAATCGACTGTCCAGGATTTCGGCGGATACGCTGTACGTATTTACAATTTCGTACGTTTGTTTTTTAATATTATGAAACTCCATGTTTACTATTAAAGCTACATTATTTACATATATACAGGGTGGGGCAATAACTACTAGCGCCTCAGATATTTCAGAAACTATAAGTTTCACAGAAATATTTGCTGAAATAAAATTGCACAGTACGAAGGGGACCATCCGGTGGCGATAATAGTTTTTTTGCAGGTGGAGGTATTTCGGACATTTGAAGGTCACCTCCATTTTTTTAAATGAATCGGTATGTTTTTGCTTCCGTATCATGATAGAGGATCTTAAAAAGAGTTCAACGACCTATTACATAAGGTCATTGAAGGTCATAGAAGGTAGAGAAAGGCGATAATACTTACGGTTTTGGTAGTAAATGAATCGCCTTTCTCTACTTTCTATGACCTTCAATGACCTTATGTAATAGGTCGTTGAACTCGTTTTCAAATCCTCTATCATAATACAGAAGCAAAAATATACTGATCCATTCAAAAAAATGGAGGTGACCTTCAAATGTCCGATGTACCTCCACCTACAAAAAAACTATTATCGCCACCGGATAGCTCCCTTCATACTGTGCAATTTTATTTCAGCAAATATTTCTGTGAAACTTATGGTTTCCGAGATTTCTGAGGTGCTAATAGTTATTGCCCCACCCTGTATATTTACAAACATATTTGTACGTGAAATCATTAAAAAAAAACCTGAATTCTGTGCACTCTATCAAAGTCTTGTACTCTCAATAGTATGTACTTGGATGTTTATTAAACAGATTATAACGCAAATAATATAAAAATGTGTTTCGTCATTTTGTGCATGATTAATGTTGACAACAACAATAATTGTTACAACACTAATTGTATTAGCAGCATATAATTTATGAAATATGCATCGGAAAAAGTATAAGTATATATGACTGATTTGCATACAATGTTAACAATAAAAATATATTTTATATGGATAAGCCGCTTATTTTTTACTATGAATAATTTTATTCGCGATAAATAGGAAAAAATGTTCGATTTCTCTTCACGATGCGCGTAGCGTGCACGCTTGCTCGGACCGGGGCCGAACCCGACATTCTCGAACATTTGTGCAGCTGTGATGTTGCGTCTGGTCGTAAAAAGAGACCCTTTTCGAGTGCCTGCAGGTAGAAATTGCGCCTGTCTACACGGGATATTCGCTGTGCGCGTCTTTGCGCGTTGAGTACCGCTGCCGGCACCGTACGTTTTACCAAACTATTTCGTTTCTGTATTGAAAACCAAAAGTTTTACCACTTCTAAAGTTTTAGACACCTCTTCCGTTGGAGAGGTGTCTGCTGCTTGGCATGGTGGAGTCAGATTGTCTCCTAGACTCTTAATTTTTTAAATAAATTTAAAAATATCTGGAAAAATTGGTGCATTTTGGGTATCCTTATCCTTTTGAGCGTTGCTTAAATATATTTAAATGTTGATAATCCAATAATAATTTATATCATTTTACTCGAGAGAGTTCATAGAATACGTTGACGTAAAAACAATTGAATAACTATTACTGTTTGGGCACAACAATTCTCTAAAATTTGAAAATTGCACTTATTTTCAAAATCAAATTTCTCGAAAACTGAGGGTGATGGCAACAAACGGTTCGCAGATTCGTATTCAGCGCACACGAATCTATAAGAAACAATTCTTGAATGTTGGAAGTCTGGATGAACAGTGTTATGTGCCCAATTCAATTGGATACGTCGGAGTGAGTCGCTATTTTTCGAGTGCGGCAGTGGTAAGCTGTATTATTGGATGCTGTTCGCATGTAGCCGCAATAACATGTATATTATTTCTCTAATGCACAATATTTATCACAAATTATAAAGCTAGCAGAGCAATTAAATAAACTTTTTGATGTCGAACAAGTAAACCCCGTTATATGTCAATGTCGACAGCGACAAAGACTGAGGACACCGTGCTTATAGTAAATGCACTCCATTTACTAACGTCCTTATGTCACTTGAAAATCAGAATTCATATATTCATCCATGGAATGTATATGTATACTTAAAATTGTATAAAATATTTACTTAATGAAAAAGTACATACGTTTATCGACTGTATAAGATAGTCCTCTACAGAGAAAAAGTAAGAAAATATCAATTTTTAATTTTTTCAACAATGTTGCACCACTTTAAAAAATCTGAAAAAATATGCATAAATAATCATAGGAAGGTGCTTTTATTGTAAAAATATAAAAGTAGTCTCCATAATTTAAGTTAAAAAATCGGCATTTTTAAACTTTTTTAATTTTTTAAAATTTAGATTTGGAGCTAAAAAATTCGACAAAATATATCTTAATAAGTAGAATACCCTTAATTTTTTAAAATATTTATCCTTACAATAAAACAAAAGTAAAGCAGCTAAATTAAAAATCTCGTTTTACCCTGTGATTACCCCTGTAGTAAAGATAGAGAGTTGAAACCTGGCAGAAATTGCTTTCTTGTGAAGAGTTAACGAATGGTATATCCATAGTTCAATTTAGTTCAGAGGCACTTTTCACTTTCTTATTCGACTATATCCTTTGGTCTCATTTGAATCAAGAGAATGTCAGGAATCGAATAATATTATACCGCGATGATGAAAAATTAAGGTCGCCGATTCGGTGGAAAACTGGTGACTCATCCGTCGAGCGACCCTTCTAATACGAGTAATTTAATATCGGTACGCAGCATCCATTTAATCTCCGCCAGTTGTGTTTCGGTCGCCCGGTGAATACGTCCGCAACCTTATTACTTGTCATAGCGTTATGAGAATTACACCACTGGGTTACTGGCATTCTCCCCATAACATCTTTTGATTCATAATGTTTCTTTAAAATACTCGTAACGATTACATTTCGCCTCGGAAATATTTTAACGCTAAAAACGGGCAGTTTAATTGTTACATTAATCTATTCATTAATTTGCTTATGAATCAAAATTGAGATGCTAAATAATCAGGAATTAAGATACCAAATTATCAATAAATTTTAACTTTAATTTAACTACTTACAAATTAACTTGAAATATTTTCCTTCAAGTACAATACTTGACAATTCGTAATCAATTTCTAGGTTTTTTTGTCACTAGCAAATTCCTAAATATTGTAATTAATATGTAAATAAAATTTTATATAGAATTGTAATGAATCTTCCTTTTTTCTTTTCAAACATTTCTAATTGCTATAGTTATTTTGTAGTCAGCTTAATGGACATGATTCAACTACCACTGACTCTTGTTACTTTTATTTATCCCAATGAAAAAATGTATATCCATATCGATATAGAATGATTTCCTGCAGATAGCGATATGCAAATCGCCGAATTTTGATACGTGTGTACATGAACATTTTTTGTTTGGGCAGACAAAAGGTCCACGCACTCTTTTTTTTATCTCCGTAAAATAAAACCTGCGGATGTCGAAGCTTAAATATCACTCGAATTACGTCACCCGAAAAATTTCAAAAATATGGTCTCGTATTATGCGATGTTAGATAAAAGAGTATTCAAAGAATTCTCTTCAATTTAAAGTTAGTAGAGAACGGAATAATTTCGGCTACATAAGTAACCAATGTTATATAATTTAAACAAGTTACACATTTGTAAGTTGTATTCAACTAATAGTTTACGTTACATTGGTTACATTACTTTACACACTGTAGTGAATTTATACATATCACCAAAATATCACTAAAAACCAAATATAAGTTGTTAATAAGATTAACGTTAATATTTTATATATAATTCAAGTACTAACTTACCATGATTAAAGAACGACCACTGCTACAAGGCATGTAGCATGCACCGAAATGAAAATTTGCAGATTGTTTGAAAGTAACAGTTGCCATAGTCATAAAAACGATGAATATTAATTAAGTAGATCATTCACAGCTAGCAGTTCTATACAGAATCAAGTTTTGCGGTTTTCATTTTATATTATTGAAGTGGCTGGAATTAGCCGCTGGCCAGAATTACCCCGCTTTTCGTTCTCACTTTTATTTCTTTCGCAGTTATTTTTAAGTCGTCATTACAAATGATACCATCCAATATTCACTAATATCTTCTGATAGTCTCTATTTTACAATTATATACTGCTAATAAAAAGTTCTTATATCTATTACCATAGTCATGTTTATAAAGTACATTCAATTGTAATACATTAAACTCAGGATGGACATGCCAAAGAAAAAGTAGAAGATTATTCTTATCAGATAGACACTAATTAAAGATTCTACATTTTCGACGAAAACAAGTAGACAGACCAAGTTGCAAGAAATCGAAAGATCGAACGCATCTATCTATGGCAGTCAGCCGCTTCTAATTAACATCACGTTCTCCATCGGAATCATTATCCTTATCGGTGGTTCGCCTTAACCCACGAAACGATCTAGAAAAAGTTCCACGATCCACGAGCAAAGGAGCTGCGAGAAACTTGGACCCACCATCGGAATCTTCGTGAACTGAAAGCTACTTCTTATTCCACTTCCGCTTTGTTTTAGGGCAGCTCTGGGAATCGTAAACGGTAGAATTCAAGACGCTGCTTCCGGATGCCACTGGTCGCCTCTTTCTTCCGGTAAATCCGTGCCAGAATCCCGAGAACAATGGGGGATAGGAAAGTTCTAGAGGACTGTTCACGCTTACAGGTGATACCAGGCCTCTTCTGATCACGACTCTGAGTGTGAAAAGAAAATAAAAAATCTAATAAGAAGAACGCAAAAGTTGGATTTTCACGATGGTGTTTTTGCTCATGTATTCAGCGAACCATAAAAATTGAAGTTACAGGTATACATAAGAAATATTCTATAAGCTCAGAGAAGTAACGTACCGTATAAATTTAATAACAAACATTATAGTTGTAAACAAATTGTATAGGTGAGCGTGAAGTAATAACTTAAGGCGATTATGCAGTCGCTTTTCGAGAAAAAAGAAGCTTCCTTTTATATTTATATTTGAAAAGATTAAAACATATCTAGACATATCCTTGTATCCATGTGGCTCAACTCCGAGCAATTTCGGGGTATAAATAGCGGTCCGCCAGCGAGGATCAGAGCAGATTCAGTCGACTCGTCAACCGCGGCTCACGCTAAAGAATACTCTCAAATCCTGCTCTAACCTACCTGCTCAAATCCTAACCTAGGAAGCTTTGATCAGCTCTTGGGATCCTACCCCGGTTTAGGAAGCTTTGATCAGCTCCTGGATCGCTCCACCCTCGAGGAAGCTTTGATCAGCTCCTGGAGATCCACCTAGTCGAGGAAGCTTTGATCAGCTCCTTGATTAACCAAATCCTAATTCATACACATTCACAATTGACACCTGAAAAGAAGGTGCAACCCGCGATGAGACAAGAACGTCGCGCATTCACAGAACTCTACATTACCGATCAAGTCTGTGATACGCACTCAACTCTAAACCAGGGGTGACGAACAGGCGGCTCGAGAGCCAGTGTGGCTCTCATTGTCAGCCCCGTACTCCCCAACAGGGTTGCCATGTGAGTGTCGTGCCATACCCCTTACCCTTCCGCCCCTCGCCTAGATGTTCCACCACTCTTCCGCCTGTGAGACTGGTAGGGTAAATAACGGGTGTCTTACGCTACGGAGTCCGTAGCGTCGCATCGCGTAGCACGTGGTAGCGTAGCACAAAAGACACCCGTTATTTACCCTACCAGTCTCACAGGCGGAAGAGTGGCGAAACATTTAGGCAAGGGGCGAAAGGGTAAGGGGTATGGCACGACACTCACATGGCAACCCTGCTCCCCAACCCGCTAACATCACCATTTAACAACTTAACTGGTAGTGGGGGTACTGTGGCTCTTCGCCGTGCTTCGCCGGTAAAGAAGTTCGTCGGCCCTGCTCTAAACTACCTGGAATGAGCAGTTCAGTGGATCGGGATAGGAGAAACCGTGCCGACAGAGAGGCTATACAGGGTATCTTTATCCTTTTCTAATACCCTGTAGCAAATATAACAAATAACTATAGCTTATCCGCGCAACGTATATAAGAAAGAGACAAAGATACCACGTTTTATCCTCTCTGTCTGCACGGCTGCTTATACACGTACTGCTCATTCCAGGTAGTTTAGAGTTCAGTGGTGATACGAACTCCATTAAAGACAGACAACTGTCATTGAGTCAGTGCTAGCACCGACTAGATAATAATAGACCTAACATTCAATGGGGTTTTGTGTCTCAGGCCAAATTGCCCTACCGATCCGTAGTTTGCGGTGTTGCGTGGCCTCCTCGTAGTTTTTCAGTACCGGAATGGATTTTCGCCCGTGGAGTGCTAAAGCACTCTGCTCGCAAAAATGATTGACACAATTTAAGGTTTGAACAGAATGATTTTATTTTCAGAGAAGCAAAATGCGTCTATACTGTTGAAGGAAAGGTATCAAAGTGAAGTACAAAATGATTTTTCACCCGAATCTAATAAATTTGTTGATTTTTCATGTACCTTAGTCACTAAGAACCAATCAAATAAATATCTTATAATTATTAAATTCTTATTTGTTAACGCTGTCGTCATCTTTTATCGATTACTTATTTTACGAGTATTTTACAACTTGGCGATGGATATATTTCCTTAGAGAAAGGGGAAAAAGGTGAGGTTTGAATTTTTAAACAAGCGTTTCTAAGCAAATATTGATTTATACAGTACTCTGAAACTTCTTGTTAGAAATGTTCTTAACTATTTTCAAACCTATTGATTTGTACCAACTTCACCTTCGACTCCTTCTTCTATTACATTCAATTTGAACTCCGCGCCTCTTGAGTGAGCGTTTGCTGTGAGCCAAACTGTGTGAAATATTGAATAGTGTGTGTGTACTTACGTACGTGTTTCAAATTTGACGGTTCACTCAATGTAGAAAAGGAGCTTTAGCCAACCCACGATTTAGCTCATATACTATGTATTACGAATTAAAACATTGTGAAAAATATTATTTTGCATAGTTATGTATACAGGGTGTAACAAAAATGTTGCGGTTCCTTGAAAGGAGTAATTCCTGAGATGATTTTAAACAACTTTTTCCCTTGCAAAAATGTAAGGTAGGGCTTTGTTAACAAGTTATTAACGGAAAACGTTGACCAATAGGAGAGCGAGTACAGCGGATGAATTTCAGCGCGCGCCCTAACTTTGAGTAGTATTGGCCCGTCATCGTCCACGTCATCATTATCCGCTGTACTCGTTCCCCAATTGGTCGGTGTTTTTCGTTAATAACTCGTTAACAAAGTCTCATCTAACATTTTCGCTAAGGAAAAAGTTGTTCAAAATCATCTCAGGAATCACCCCTTTCAAGGAACTGCAACATTTTTGTTACACCCTGTATAGTCACATCATTACTTTTGTCTCCATACTGTTTATATGTACAGAGTGGTCCACGCAACCTATGCACCTCTATAACTTCCAAAATATGCGTTACACGAAAAAATGTTGTATACAAGAGTTGCATGGTTTAAAGGGGTACATTATGTAGTGCATTTATTTTTTTTATAGATAGAGGCGTTTCGGAGATTTGAAGGTCAACTTTGTTTTTTTAAATAAAATACTATATTTTTTATATCAAAATATGGAAGAATATCGAATTCTGAGTAAAAAAGTATTGACCTTTATTAACCCTAAACCTAATAGGTAACGAGTAATTTCACTTTATTTGTCACGTAAACATCGCTGTCCTGCGGAAATCTGTGATAAGGTTGAATCTCCAACTTGATATTACGTGAAGAAAATTTTCAAGAAATAAAGTGAAATTACTCGTTAACTATTAGGTTTAGGGTTAATAAAGGTCAATACTTTTTTACTCAGAATTCGATATTCTTCCATATTTTGATACAAAAAATATAGTATTCTATTTAGAAAAAACAAAGTTGACCTTCAAATCTCCGAAACGCCTCCACCTATAAAAAAATAAATGGAAATTATTTTAACTACGTTTAGTAATTAAAAAATGCCCTAATAGCCTAACTTTCGCTTGCCCGGTTTGGGCCGCAACAGACGAAAAATCTAAATTTTTCCAACACAGAGCATTGGGTTTGTCTTCTTGACGTTCATTCTCAAATTCGCAACAGTGTCAACTTCAACCCGGAAATTTATTTTTGTACTTTCTCAGAATTAATGTAAACTGTAAATTACAAACTATGATTGCTTAGTGTGGTAATGTGCACGTAAGAAAATATTAACGTCACGTTATTTGAGATCAACGCATTAGTAATTATAAGTCTATCAGTTGATTATAATTGTTCAGACGACACGGTTTTCCGCCGGATAACCGAATCGGTACCAGGCGAAAGCAGCATTCACAAAGTCTTGCATTTTCGCTACCCCATTCAGCTCTCAAAACATATGAATTTAAGGATTCTGTATGGTGTGAAGAAACTTTTATTGTAACAGCTCACTCATACTACGACGAATCGTTTATTTGTCCAATCTCAACTGTCTGGCTTGTGTACTATCACATACATACATTTCATATGCGCGTACTCGGTAAAAGAAGCGATTCGGTTTTATTAACCGATGACTTCAGCATGCAGGCAAAACGGAATGTCAAAATTGACCGAATCGGTTATTTTACGGGGAACGCGAGTAGAAGGAGTATGCCGATTCTAAGCCACGGTGCTCGAGGGGGGTGAGTGGCAGGGGGATCGGGGCGTCGTGCTTTTGCGGGCCATGGAGGGGAGGGGGAAACCACGTGCTATTGCGAACGATGGGAGGGGAGGGGAAAACCACGTGCTATTGCGTACGATGGTGGGAGGGTGCAGGGGAGGGGAAGCCTCGTGCTTTTGCGGGCGATGGTTGCGGGGCTGGAAGGGAGGGGGAAACCATGGGCTATTGCGAACGATTGGAGGAGGGGAGGAGGAGATGCCACGCGCTACAGCGACCGATGGATGGATGCGGGGGTGCAGAGGAGAGGAGGGGGAACGTGATGCGTCGTGCTATTGCGCGAGGTGGTTACGAAGAGCGAGCGTAAGATAGAGATCTTATGTTTATTGTATACATCTCGGATTCGCCGCAGCCGCCGCTAATCGATTTAAGGGGGTAGTGGCATCACGTAACTTTTCAGGTTATGACGTTTTTTCAAAACAATACACTAACTATTAATTTCAAGTTTTAGCTAATAAATTGATTTGGAACTTGTAAGAATCATGGTAAAAGCGCTTATGCGATCTGTTTAAACTTGATAACATGAATCAAATCATATCCCTTCTGAAGAGTCGGAATTAAATTGTTTGTTACGTTTGAAATGCGCGGGACAAGATTTGGGTCAGATGCTATTGGTTGCCTAAACCATCCAGCCGCCATTATGCGCAATGGTTCACCTTGTCTTATTCTACCATGAATGCTTCTATTTGTTCACATTATACTGCTCTAGTACTCATACCCAATGTTATCAGGAAAGCAGAATGATAATGAAAATATGTTTCATAATCTTCATTATATATATTACCCTATTATTTATGTTCTAACAGTGGTAGGAACGACGAGTATTATTAAAGTTCTTTTTAAGCAATTAAATCGTAAAATGGTGGTCTACGTTTATTTAAATTAAGACAAAAAATAATACTTTATACGCATAATTTGTATAATCAGTTTATAATGAACAAAAACGGACTTCTATTGGACTTGGTTATTAAGTCCCCTGCCACCTAATACTAACTAGATTGTTGCTCCGTATCTGTTCTTGTTCCACAATGGATTATCAGTCGGAAGTTATAAATCAGTGGGCAGTAGTAATGCTGACCCAGAAGAGGGGAACAATTCCAATGTCTAGTGAAACTTGAGGTCACTGCGTAATTTCGTTTTATCTACCCGTCCGATATCTAAGTGAAACTGTTTTTCTTTCCTTCTCCCTTCTTCGATAAGTCGACCGAAAACATAGAAATTCTGTGTATTCAACCGAGCAGAATCTCATCTTGAACTCATAGAACAAAAGACAAATGATCTTATTTTCTTTTTTTTTATTCGTAAACACTATAAAAATAATATTTATTTCTAATAACATGAAATCAGTATGTTGGTAAAGTTAATATTGTCTTATAATAACATTGAATACACTTAACTTTCACTTTCTATTACTTAGAGCGTTTCACCATAGGCCTAAATCTTTTAATTTTCATGTATCTTTCACCAAAAAGAAATCATATACAGTTCTTGAATAATCCTACTAACTAAAATGTTCTCCAAACCACAGAGATTCACAAAATGCTGCAAACTTCGCTTCCTTCATCAGGAAATACACACCGAGAAACAGACCACCTTGCCACGGTAACTCTAAGAAACTTCCGGTCAGGAGTTTCCGACACCGCGGCTTTGAGGAAACTTGGCTTCATCTTCAGCAAAATTTTAGACGCATTCAAGGGATGAGGAGACGAGGAAGCACGAGGTGGGAACAGTTGTATGCAACAGAGCCTAGACTAGAAAGAGGAGTTCCTCTGTATGGGGCGGCGAACCAGCCGCGGTCCGATAAATAGCATCCTCCTGATAGTCCTGGATCGTGCGCTTTGAACGGTTCCATCGCTTTGCCTAACTGGCATCAAATGAACTCGAGGGTCCGTGTAATAATTACTCCACATAGAGGTCATCTAACTGGTGGTCTCAAAGTGGTCGTTACCGCCGAGACAAAGCTAGGAAAGCCTAATCGCTTGGCTGCTGAGCTTTCAGAGGAAGCAGAACAAGGCCTCAATATCGACTGAATACACTAGAATGCTCTTCGAATTTCGCTCTTACTTACTGATTCAATTATTTGAAAAGTAGCTCAGTACAATTTCATTATAACTGTATTTCTTGTCACAATTCTGCTGAATTCATCGATGAGTTTGCTTGGTCGCAACATTTAAAAGTATTTGATATACTATCAGTCACACTTTGCAGTATACATAGTATTTCGCCGATACTGCAAATATAGCTCAACACAGCACTGAATGTGGTTTATGAACGTTCATTGTATGCACATACATACAAATAAGCAACCATGTAGCAAATAAACGAGCGTGGTACTCGTGAACGATAATACTGATCTGTATAAATAACAGACTAATAACCCGAAGGGAATAGTCAGAAACTTCAATGGAACTTCCATAAAAGAAGTTTCCCGCAAAACTTTCGAGCAGTCCGCCGCACTTTTCAGCCGCCCCGGTTATTGATGAAACCAAGTTTCATCGCCTGGTGTTGGAGATATTTTTCAGGTTCTCCCCCTGCCACCAACACTCGATCGGTTTGCATTTGACTTCAACCCTCAAGGGAAGATGGAAGGTAAGAATAATCGAAACTGCTAAAGGAACACCTGCCATCTGCAGGTTTAATTTCTTCGCAAAAAAGGAGAAATTATTTGTTGAATATGCAAACGCGCCCTTGTGGTCTATGGTGGGGCTGCTGCCCCCCCCCCCCTTTTGTTTCTGCGACTCTCTATGTATTTTTCTATAACCTTCGGTCTTGTTTCAACGCGACACGTGCTTCTATATAACCATGAGTACGTGATTCTTTTGTGTCATCTAATCCAATAAAGTTCAGTTATTGTGAATAAACTCTGCGTTATATAATTTTCTGAACCTAATAACTAACAGGTTATGGGCCCAGCACGGAATATTCGTTAAAAAAAAAAAAGGGAAAAGAAAAGCTGAACCGGAAAATCTAGGACGAACATAACCTCTTTTTCGTCCGCAAGATCACGCCACGCCGTAAGCTGTTTTCGGTAATCTTGTTATTTAACGAAGTAAGGTAAGATGACCATTCCAAACATTAACATAGAAAAGTTGAGTAACGAAAATTACGATGTTTGGAAGATACAGATCGAAGCGATTTTAACTAAAAACGATCTTTGGGAATACGTAACCGGCGCCAAACCGGAACCTGTAGAGGACGCAGAAGCGATCGCAAACTGGGTGAAGAACGATAGGAAAGCTAAAGCTGATATCATTCTCACACTGGGCTCAAGTGAGTTCTGCCACATAAAGAATGCTGTAACCTCCAAAGAAGTATGGACAAGGTTGGCGGATGTCTACGAATCAAGAGGGCCAGCCAAGACTGCATGCTTGTTAGAAACCATGCTATCCACAAAAATGCGTGAAGGTGAGGATATGTCCGAACACTTAAACAAGTATTTTGATATCGTGGACAAATTAAAAACATTAGACGTCAACCTTGACAAACAGCTTCTCACCGTCCTTGTACTCCGCAGTATTCCGCCCAGTTATGAAAATTTTAGAGTTGCGATAAAGACACGTGATGTGTTGCCAATGCCAGACGTAGTGAAAATTAAACTGCTGGAAGAAGAAAGCGCTAGAAAGGCAAGTAAACAGGAGAACGAATCAGCGGATGCATACTACGCCAAAACTGAAAGATATTCAAAGTCAAAGTATAAAAACGAAACAAAGACTGAAACATACCAAAAACATGAGAATAAGAAACCTCAGTGTACAAATCCTAATCGTAAGAAATGTAATTATAAGTGCAATTATTGTCACAAAATTGGCCACAAAGAAAGTGACTGTTTTAAGAAAGCGGCAGACAGAAAACAGGAATCAGGACAACCACAGAAGGCAATGCTGTGTTCGGGAACAGAGTCTTTGGTGTCAGTGTCCACAGAGGCCGGTGAAGTTGGTGAAGCAGCCCTTGCCGAGCCATACGAAAACATTACCAAAGAAAGTTGGTGCATTGATAGTGGCGCAACGGCTCATATGTGCAACAATAGGCTTCATTTTGTGGACCTAAGGCCAGCAGCCAACCAACCTGTAAAATTGGCAACAAAAGAAACCACTTCAGTGCAGGGAGTTGGAACAGTTTGTGTGAATGCTGGCAAATATATTCTGAGGTTAGAAAATACACTCTATGTACCTGAAATAAGCACAAATCTTCTGTCTGTTCCAAAAATAGTACAAAGTGGACGACGAGTTGAGTTCACGCAGAACGATGCAAAAATCATCGAGGCTCATGGTGAAACCATAGCGACAGCTGATCGTGAAAGAAATCTGTTTATAGTAAGGCCAAAGACAAGCTCAGTCGCATTCGCGAGCTGCAGACACAACAGAATTTTTGAATGGCATCGTCGTCTCGGGCACCTTAATGAAGGAGATTTGAAAAAGCTAGAGAAGAACAACATGGTAAAAGGACTGGTTTTAAAGTTAAAAGATCAAATGCCTGATTGCGAAACCTGCATCAAGAATAAACAAACCTCAACACCTTTTCCGAAGTTATCGAATACAAGAAGTGACGAAGTACTTCATCGCATTCACTCTGATGTTTGTGGGCCACTCAGAACCAAGTCAATTGGAGGGGGAATATACTTTGCAACCTTTATCGACGATAAATCTCGGTGGGTCGAAGTAAGGATCTTGCGATCGAAGGATGAAGTTAAAGAAGCCTTCAAAACGTTCAAAATACTGGTTGAGAATCAAACTGGAAGAGCAATCAAGATACTTCGAACGGATAATGGATTGGAGTATTGCGGAAGGGATTTCAATAAATATCTCGAGAACTGCGGAATAAAAAGAGAGAGAACCGTCGCTTATTCTCCTCAACAGAATGGCGTAGCTGAGCGGATGAACCGCACTCTCGTGGAAATGGCTAGGTGCATGCTGTTTGACTCAAAATTACCAATAAAATTTTGGGCCGAAGGAATAGTCACCGCAGCGTACATTAGGAATCGATGTCCGTCGAAGGCTCTGGATTGTACACCATTCGAATCATGGTTTGGTCGCAAACCAAGCGTTCATTACCTGAAACCTTTTGGAAGCGTTGGATACGTTCTGAACAAGAAGCCTGGAAAAGGAAAGTTTGAGGCTCGATCCGAAAAAAGTATACTTCTCGGATATTCCGATGAATCTAAAGCATACCGCATGTGGAATGTCAAAACAGAGAATGTCATTAAGAGCCGAGACGTAAAGTTCATTAACGATATTCACGAATTTCAGGTTGACAAAAGGGAGCCTGAGTTTTTCAATTTTGAGTTGCAGTCGACAAAAGACGAAACAGTTCAAGACGAAGAAAACCTGTTGAACATTAACCAAAACGAGCTTGAAGCAATTACCCCCGAGGACGAAGCTGAAGAAGAAATTGAATCAAGCGCAAGTCAAAACGAGAACAACGTTCAAGCCGAACGTGGACGAGGCAGACCGCGACTGGCTAGAACTGGCCAAAGAGGTAGACCCAAGAAAATTTACACTTCTAAACAAATTGATACTCACCAAGTTCAGCTAGCATATCAGGAAAGTCCAATGCCAACAGTCGAAACTGCGCTATCGGGACCGCATGCCTCTGAATGGCAAAAAGCAATGGAAGCAGAGTTTAATGCACTTAAAGAAAACAACGCTTGGAAGTTGGTCAAACGTCCAAAAGACAGGAATGTCATCGGGTGCAGATGGGTGTTGCGAACAAAATATAACGCCGATGGAAGCATTGAAAAACGCAAAGCAAGGTTGGTTGCAAAGGGTTATGCTCAACAACCCGATGTCGATTTCGCAGAAACTTTTGCTCCTGTGGTGAGATTAAGTTCTATACGTGCTATCATCGCCATTGCGACACAGCTCCACCTAAAACTGTATCAGCTGGATATAGTCATGGCTTACATAAATGGTGATTTGAAGGAAGATATATTTATGGAGCAACCCGAAAGTTTCAAAGAACCTAGAAAGGAGAATTTAGTCTGCAAATTGCAAAGGTCTCTATATGGTTTAAAACAATCGGGTAGACAGTGGTACGAGAAACTTGATTCGAAGCTAAGAAAGATTGGTCTGAAGCCGATAAATGCAGATAAATGTGTGTATTTTAGTCAAAATCAAGGCAACATAAAAATAGTCGCAATCTATGTTGATGACTTGATCATCGCAACGAATGAATCAAAATCATTCGACGAAATAAAATCTGCATTGGCATCAAGCTTTAAGGTAAAAGATTTAGGACCACTTCATTATTGTCTGGGAATTGAATTTCATCAAGATGAACAATCCGGAACAATGAAGATGTCGCAGCAAAAGTATATTGAAGATGTTCTAAGAAAATTCAACATGGAAGAAGCACATCCAGTTTCAACGCCTCTCGAAAGCACAACAAAATTAAGCAAGGAGGCAACCCCGAAGACAGAGGAAGAAATTTCTGAAATGAAGAAAGTACCTTATAGATCATTAGTCGGAGCGCTAATGTATTTGGCTGTCGCGACACGACCAGACATCGCTCATAGCGTCAGCGTACTAAGCCGTTTCAATGAGAATTATGGAAGACAGCACTGGAACGCAGCAAAAAGGGTATTGCGATATCTGAAAGGAACTTCTAATTATTCTTTGACTTTTACAGATTCTTCCGGTCTGTTAACTGGATATGTGGATGCCGATTGGGCAAACGACGTTGATGACAGGGTATCGTACACTGGGTACGTTTTTAAATTGGCAAACGCAGCAATCACATGGGAATCCAGAAAGCAACGAAGTGTTGCTTTATCTAGCACAGAGGCAGAGTATATGGCCTTGAGCGAAGCTGCTAAAGAAGCAACGTACTTAAGAAAATTTCTCATAGAGATCGGATACATGGAAACAGATCATAAGCCTACTATCATTTATTGTGATAATCAAGGAGCACAAAAATTAATGAGAAATTCAGTGTTTCATTCTAGAACGAAACACATAGACATACGCCATCATTATGTCAGAGAAGCTCACGAGGATGGGAGAATTGATGTATTCTACATGCCAACAAGCGAAATGCCAGCCGATGTACTTACCAAAAATCTAAATGGACCAAGTCACAAAAAGCTTGTGCCATTCCTGGGCCTCGGATGCAAGGAGGGCAATTATTCCGGCGATGAACAGCAACCACGCGTTTGAGAGGGGGTGTTGAATATGCAAACGCGCCCTTGTGGTCTATGGTGGGGCTGCTGCCCCCCCCCCCTTTTGTTTCTGCGACTCTCTATGTATTTTTCTATAACCTTCGGTCTTGTTTCAACGCGACACGTGCTTCTATATAACCATGAGTACGTGATTCTTTTGTGTCATCTAATCCAATAAAGTTCAGTTATTGTGAATAAACTCTGCGTTATATAATTTTCTGAACCTAATAACTAACATTATTCTTTACGTTTGTTGCTGTATATTGCAACCTTTCAGTCGACGAGTGATAAGAAAAATTAAAAATTTCTTGTAAATCCTTAGTAATAAACTGTAGTTGCTCACTTGTCGGATAATTTTTTATTTTTCAGCACACAAGTACAATATGTTGTATAATATAATAACTATTGACGGTTAAAAATCCATACGAACACGATATGCGGTTACACTTTCACCATGATATAACTATAATTTAATATGAACTACATGTAACTTAATATGATAAGGTCTATATGAAGGCGAACGCGTTAAGATTCAGTATAAATAGGGACATGTATTGGGAAACTTAGTGGAGGCGTGGCTTAGATTTTTGCCCTCTGGTAGTAAGTTTGCAAGCTATTGAAAGTAGGTCCTAGAATTTTTCAAACATTTCCCTCTCCATCAAAAACAACTTTTAACGATTTATAAAGTCTTTTAAATCCTTTTTTTGTAAATTTCGTATTTAAATGAATTAAAAAATATTAGATTTTCATGTGTTTATTTTTAACAGAGTATTTAAATGACCTACTCTCAATAGTTTAATTTTCTGTCACTAGTTAGAGTATCAAAATTCTCAGTTTTCCAATAGTAAATAATTCTATTTGTATCCTGATTCAGGAAATAATTAATTGTATGAATGTCTTGGCATCTAACAAAAAATGCTAGTTCAAATATTACCCTGATTCATGACTATTATTTTACGTCGCATTTAACATGATAGTAAATTTATAAAAAAAATATTGCGTAATTGTAAGACGCAAAGTGTATTTTATATTAATTGTAAGTATAGATAAAAATAAGTTATTATCGGTTTTCATTCATACAATCATACATTCACATTTGTTCTAAATCACAAGAATCATATGCAAATTAAAACAATATTATGGCTTTGATTATACGAGATGAAATAATTGAAAAATAAGATCACGTAAATAAAATACATGTTCATTCTAAGGAGTTTAAATCGTTTGTATTTAAAAATTCATAACAACTAGCCTTCTCGTACCAGCAATTCTTGACACTTTCAAACTTGTACACACAAAACGCGTATAAAAGTCTACTAAAGATGATGGATACAGGGTGTCCCAAAATTATAGGCCAAGCGGAAATATACGAATTATTCATAATAAAACAAATTGAAAAGTCCTTTACCGTTTTGCGGATATATATTGATATATTATCAATTAAGCACCAATCAGCTGATCGGACGGCCACAAGTACGCGCAGCCACAGCTACGAAGCGCGCGGCTTCGGTCATTGACCTGTGCTTCTTGACTGTGTGTACGCGTATGTGTGGCCTGTTTAACTGCTAATATCTCGGAAACGAAGCCTCACATCACAAAACGGTAAAGGACTTTTCAATTTGTTTTATTATGAACAATTCGCATATTTCCGCTTGGCCCATAATTTTGGGGCACCCTGTATGTGTATATGTAACAACTGCATAAAAACTTCACGATAATACACTAACCATTCTCAAGATTCATATAACGATAGTACAAACAAGTGTAACATACATGATTGAAGAACCACATGTCAAATGACATTTTTGATTGTATTCTTGACAAGATACTTATGACTAAGCGATTTCTTCAAGTCATAGCCTATCACAATCTTTGGCGAGGAAAGAGATTCATATACGCATATATATTGAACATCTTGTGCGTATAACAGTAACAGGTAAATCGCATTATCGCGAAGGATGAAAGACAATACGTATGTGCCAACAATAATCCTGTATAAAGGAAGCGGTAATGGAAGACAACAGTATGTGCGCGGATGAGTGAAACAACCTGGTTCGTTTTCGACGAACGATAACGCGCAGATGAAAAAGTTACAAGATTTGTGAACTTTGTTTATAAACACTGGCACAAAAATGTACAATAGAACAGTAATTATGCACAACCACGATCAACAGGCCCCTATAGATAATTACATCCAGCAGTTGCCTTAATAATAGTCTCAAGCGACGAATTGACTTATCCTATCTAATTGCAGAATTGAAGTGTCTTCTTCCTTTCAAAATAACCAACTTCTTACTGTATGTGTGCAAATAACATCTTAAATATGACTCATTTGTCAGTCGAAGTACTGTTATTAGCTGAATAAGATGCTTATTATGCATTCTTGCATGAATTGCGGCAGAAACAGTTTATTCAGCTACGTGTAAGGGCAGTGTCAGCAATAGCAGGAAGTACTAGGAGGCGGTGTGTCGCGCTCATGGCATCGTAAAACCTTTTGATGAGGTAGCAACGATTTGTCCACAGTAGTTTCCATTCGACGCATCACACGATCCAGAAGTATTTCCACAGCACGAACTACGTTTTGTCCGGTGGCTGCGCTCGTTTCCAAGTACACTAAACTGAAGAATATATTTCATTGAAATTTTCAAAATTTTAATATTCTCGACTCATACAGTTAGTATTGTTTCCTTTTTAGAAAAAGAAGTCCAAATGAGAAATAGATTACATATCCACTTTCGAAGGACACCATTAAAAAAAAAATATGAGTGCCATCATAAGACTTCATATGTATATCTAGTATAAATTACGATATAATACGGATGACAGTCATTTATGGTGGAATTTGTGGACAGGTTTCCAATGTCTGAATTTGATACATGTTATGCACTGTTCAATATCATTACAGAATGTTTTCTGCACTTGATTTCACCCATTGTTTCAAATGGAATTCTTCAGATTTTTTAATAATGTAAAACATAAAATATATGTAAGAGTTAAAGATGTATTTATATAAGAATGATGTAAATGAACAATGTGCAGTATGTACATTATTAATTACCCGTGTTTCTCTGCTAATTCCCGAGCCTTATGTTCGCTTACAACTCGTTTGTCTTCCAAATCGGACTTATTCCCACAAAGAATTATATCTGGTTCTTCGCAGTAAGCGTGGGTCTGTACGTACGCAAATATTTAGACATCATAAAAGAGAATCAAAATTCACTAACAATAATTTCATGATTCTTGTTTCCATCGAACGATAATTTGAATGTCATACGAAAATCATTTAAAATTTTCTTTCAATTTAAAGCATGTGGTGGTTAAATTTAGTTAATGATTCTTGCTACCATTTTTTTATATTAACTGCATTTAGTTGAAAATCCTATAGAACATTATCAAAGTACAAATAATATGAAACTGTGATAGGTAAAATAAAAAAAAAAAATGTAAGAACTCAAACATAAAATTTTATTACTTTATTAATAGTTACAAATAAATCAAAAATTTTTATTTGAACAATTCGATGCATAATATAATAATACTGAATCATTCCAAAAATAGATGGGATTCTATTTAAATATTTTTTATTATAAGTTATATAGTCATTAAATTTTCATGAATTCCTCTTCTCTTGAGTGAAGAAGTCGAGAAGTCTCTCTTTTCTTCTGTTTTAAGTGTTTCCTCCTTTGATTAAAATTATGAGCATTAAAATTTCGACTCCATTTCAATTTTTCTGTTCTATTAGAACTTTGTATAAATTGATACAAGTGCTGGTTGTAATAAAGTGAATAAAATGATTAAGGTAGAATATATCTGGCTGTAGCTTCAATAAATTTATAACAAAGTATGTGATCTTGTGTTATCTTGAAGAAATTTATACTCTTTTTCTTAGATAATTCACATCGTATCTCTTTAATTGTTGTAACTAGTCTAGGGGGGAGAGGTCTCGATCGGGAGGGTAGTTATGGGAAAAATCAAAATACCGGTTTTTGCCCCTTTTTCCCTATTTAGCGCAATGCCAAAGTTCTGAAAAAATTCTAAAACATGGAAAGCATGGTGCCACATGTTATGTTATTTATCATATTTTTCGAATCCGTATCCTTAGCATGAAAAATCAAAAACTCAAAAAAATCAGAAAAATTGAGATTTTGTAGTGAAGTTTTCGACCGACTACTTTTTCATTTTTACAGTAGTAACATATTGGTACAACTATTATTCACAATTTTTTTCCAGATTTCTTGATCAGGTGCGCCGTAATTAAAAAAATCAAAACCGCATTTCTCGGGGCTTTCCGAGCAAAAACGGGATAAATACATTAAATTTTTATATTAGCTTTATACAGTAAGTGTATTATGTGTTTCTTAATATTTCTGTATAGCAGAGAATAAGAGTTAACGTTAAGTTTTCTCAGTCGAATGAAATAATGAGTACCTTATTTTAAGAAAAATTAACTGTTTTCTCAACGGTGACCGTGGCGTAGTTGGTTAAGTGTCTGACTGCGGAATCGCTGGAAACTTTTTGGCGTCAGTTCGCGCCCTATCAAATCCCAATTTTATTTTTCGTTGCTAACAACATAACATCAAACGATACTTACTTAAAAATGTTTTAAAAACACTTGTAATATATCTTTAAAGCATTTTCTTAGAAAATGAACAAAAATAATTTTGGAGCATGTTTTACTTTTCCGATTCATCTGACGATCTATTGTTCTAGCTACGGATATTGTTTGATATTTTATACTTTGAATGAATAGGCTTTGTATGTTTTATTCTTTGAGTTGTGTTTTATTAATTAAAGATTGATATTAAAAAATATGTATTCTAACAATTTTTTAATGTACAAAAACATTAGTTTTAATGACCACATACAGTTACTTCAATGACAGAAATGCTTTTATTCCCTCTATCTTTAATTCTTTGTACAATCTTAAGGAATTAAAACTTACATAACTCAAACAATTCTTTGTTACAATTATGTCGAAACAATTATGTTGTAAGTTTATAGGTAACACTTGACTTTCAATTGCTATCACCCACTGAAAAATATTTTACACTTTCCAAACAAATTAGTATAATATTATAATCATATTGTTAGAGATTACATTCAGAGAATACGAAATTTAACCTTTTGAAGATGAAGGATGTACTTACCAGATATGTCTTTAAAATTAAGAGATATAAGTTGCAGAATAAATTAAATTCATCATTATTGCTTAAGTTGGCCACATCAACTTCCTTAAGCACTGGGCTTGTGAATGTAATAGACTTAACCAACTGACCTAACTGACCTAATTTAATTTATTTGGCAACTTATGATCTCTGCATAGTATAAACCTAACTTTTAGTCGACTATAATTACTACATTTTAACACAATATAATTTTTGTTTTATACATACAATTCAATTTTTTGGAAAATAAGTAGTATCAATATGAATACTGTGTGCATAGTTTTTTATCAAACATTAAAAAGAAACTTAAAACAATTTTTCTATATTAATTAGAATAACAGCTGAGTAAGTGTCTACTATCCTCAAAGAGTTAAAAGTATACCCAAATTTAAAAAATGATGAAGTATGTAACCAAAACTAATAAAAAAATATTCAATTTATTTAAATAGAATTTAAATAAACTTCATCCCGAATTAGTAATTAAAACACATGCAAATAAGCTTATTTAAAATTATAATTGCTTATACTACTAATAAATTCGAACTTTCTATCCTCTACAACCTTACTAAACTACATGTACAAATCCAAAAGCACATTTCATTTAAAGCATATAGTAAAACAAAAATTTTGACTGGACAACTATATATTTAATTGAACTTTCAATCAGGTGGCTTCTTAAATTCATACAAATATTATTATTATTATTTATTATTCAATAATTATTTTCCTTTGTTACTACAGCTCATAATTTGTTCAGTTAAGTTTTAAAATAATTTGGAAGGGGAGATCTAAAATCTACCACTCCTTCGCTACAGTTTCTCGAAATAAATCTGCTTCAGAATAGTGATCTCAAATACTCTATACATTCTCAGTAGTACTAAAGTTTAATGATGATTACTTTTTCTATATTCCTTTCATTAAAAAATATTACTAAAAATTTAATTATATGGTTGCTGTTGTTATCTTAATGTTGAAGTTGTTGATAACGTTTCAGAATCATTTCTTCAGTTGATTACTTTGCAGTTTCATTTAAAATATTCACAATTGATAATGAAGGTAATTGCTTTATTCATTTCTATTAAATTCTTCTATTAAGGAAAGAAGACTTTAAAACATCATCATGTTTTCACTGTTGGCTTCAAGTTTTAGATGCAAATTAGTAATTATACATTTTTCTACTTTCATTTTCATTCTTCTGGTTTATTTCCTTAACACCCTTTATTATTTTTAAAGCTATTTGGAAGCTTTATCGCTGCAAGATATTTATTTTTATACTCATTCAACTTTTCTATCTTTCTTTTACATATGTTGTAGATTTTTCATTTTTTTCATCTTGTAACTGTTGTATATGAATTTTTTCTTATTTTGTTGTCCATTTTAATTAATTAATTAATTAATTATCTATGTTATATCAGTCTTTATACATAATTAACTCAAATCATCGTTCGAAAGAACTAGTTTTAGTCTTACATAATGTTTATAAGAGTATTAATAAATAATGAATACCCTAAGTTGTTCCAGCCAGTTTCTTACTTCAAGAAATGACAGTTCGTTGGTTAGATCGAAAATTAGAAGGAAACCCATGGAATCCCGGTAAAAAGCTGTAGTTAGACTTCTGAACCTAAGTATTAATGGTATAAGTACATGAGTATGATACCAATTAATATTATTGTTACTTCCAATAGCAATAATAACATTTAAGTGTATATATTTTCATGCATTACTTAACCTAATATTATTAAGCATAAAAATATTCTATTTGCAATATTAATAAATGGGATTAATTTATATTTATTAGTACTGCATAATAAATGTTAGTTTGAAATTTCTTCTTTTTTTAAGGTAATCAGAAATATTAAAAAGTTATCTTAACGTATAACATATTGACATATTGTCAAAGTACAGAGTAAAATACTTAAAGAATATTTTAATGCTACTTATAGCATATATTACCGTTCTTGGCCAGCTGTATCCCACAGCTGCAAATGGACACGTTGTGTCCTACCATTTGCTGTTTGATAGATCTGTAATGGTTAACGACCCAGACTTATAAATAGTATCAGATGTACAAAACTTATTTGCAACTACATTTATATTTCTACCCTTATACTAATAACTTCACCATTGTTTCTAAATATAAAAACTATACTATAAATAAATGTAAGAAAACTATAATTATAACAGCACTTACCACACGTTTTTCCTTGAAATCTATTCCGACAGTGGACATGAAACGAGAATCGAATGTACCGTCAGTATATTGATACAGAAAGCTAGTTTTGCCTACGCCAGAATTTCCAAGGGCTAAGAACTTGATTAAATAATCGTATTCCATTTTTACAAATCAGTAAATAATTCGAAACACGGTTATCAAACAATTTTATCGACGTAAACACTTAAACCTGAAACTTTTGCGTTTCTTTTGAACATGATTCAACACATACTTTCTGCCAATGAAAATTTTCTACGAAAATATTTAATTACTTAGTTTCGTGACAAAAATTATGATAGTTATCGAAGCGAAACATGTGCGCCATTAAACACCTGTTGCCTACGCATACAAGTTTCAAAAGATACGTATGTTTAAAAATGAAATCATACAAACATAACAGTGTCTACCATTGCGAAGCAAAAAATTTAATTATTTTTTAACATATGTGGAACACAATAAGACCGAAAAAATCAACTAATCGTTTAAAATTCACCAACACGTCGTACACTTATCACTGTTCACTTGAAAAAGGCGTTAGCGTTCCTAAAAAGATGTCTCTGGGTGCTCTGGAATCACAGAGTATTAGTATTACAGAAGCGAAACTCCTAAGGAATTCCTTTGTTCTCCATATCCCCGACTTTCAGTGAGCAGACGACAAATGGGAGGTATCGCTTGAACGTGGCTCCAGAGTTAGAGCGCATGAGTCAAAACCGGAGGTATTGACTGAAAATAGCACCAAATCTAGTAGCGCGTAAAATCGAAATATGTAATATCACAGCCGACTCTAGTATCGACCAGGCCCTGAAAACTGCCCGTATTTCAGGGGTCACGCGAAAGTAACTCGTCCACCAGCCCTATAGGTGCGCTGTTGTCGCTCCACGCACACATATACCTATTATCGGTGAGATGCACGCACACATAGACATAGTCCTATGTACGTGTGATACCGTATATATACTTGCTCGAAAATTGATTTCAATGTTAAAAATAATAAAGGAGAACAATAGAGACAGTATTTACAATAAAAATGAAATATATTTTAGTAATATGATACAATTTCAATTTAAACTAAACATTATTACAATAAATAATACATAAAATATATCATACAATGGGGTGAACAGAAACAAAATTTTAGAAGGAAAGAAGTAATTTCTTAAACATTGCTTGATGAAAATCACCAATGTAAATATGAACTATAAACAATATGATTTTTAGATTATTTCTTTGCATAAAAAATTTTGTTTCTCTTTACGGCGCCGTTCGGTGTATTATAGAAACAACACATAAGTAATGATAAGTAGACTGCGGATTTTTATGCAAAATACAATTTCTACAATCACAAATAAAGAATTGGTACTTGAATAATAGTATTTTTAATTTTCTAAATATTTGAATTGATTTTATACTTTTGATATTTTATATAATTTGGCATATCCTTTACAGTATGCCATAAATGCATAAAATCCGCAATCTAACGATAATATACAAATATTAATAAACATAATTATAAATACCATCAAAGACATAATTACTGATCATTTTTTGAGCAACAAATTAAACATAAAACACGAATTTACTTAAATATCATATAAACTTTGACATTTAGATTAATTTTCTGATTTGCACATTAATAAGAAACCGTAATAGTTACTCTTAAGTGATTAGATTCAGTCTTTGATGGTGCACTGAAGGACCTTGCAGCAAGAGGGATGCAACTTCATTTTTCACAATTTCATAATTGTGATGTAGAATATACATAAAAGAAATTTTACGTTTTTGACATTCTAAAACCATTAATAAAACTATTGAATGTTTTTGTTTGAATATAGAAAGTCTAAGCAATGATTTTATAAATACTTATTCAAATTTACTCAAAGTAGGTAAAAATGGAGTTGCATCCTTCCTGCTGCAAATTCTTGAATCGTGGAAAAATGAAATACAAATATACATACATAACATAAGTATGCATATTGTACGTGTAAGTACAAATGAACTTGGGTTTCGAGATGAATGGAGAACCCTGTACATATGCATCAGGATTGGGAAAAATGTAATCTGATTATAAATCATAAATCGTAATTAAAGTTTAGTCACTAAGTACAGTTTCTGTAATTGTTAATTTTTATTCACTACCGAGTCAAATTTGGTCAAATTGTAGTCGGTAACAACTAACAATTACAGAAACTGTAATTAGTAACTAAACTTTAATTTCGATTTATGATTTATAATCACTAGACTGCGGATTTTTATACAAAATACAATTTTCACAAGCACAAATAAAGGATTGGAACTTGAATATCAGTATGATTCATTTTCTACACATTCTAACTTGAATTATATTTTGGCATATGTTGACAGTTTCGTAAATTTTTTGCATACTTAGTATTGTCATACATGCATAAAATCCGTAGTCTAATAATCACATTACATTTTTCCCAAACCTGATATACACAGAACAATGTTGTTCAAGAAGCTGAATCCTTCTGGAAGTCTCTGCGAGGATGGCTACTACAGCAGAGGCAGCTATTCCATCGTGGGTGTATTCTGAAAGTAAGAATACCACAATTGAAATGCCGAAGAAAGCACAATAAATTATTTATTACTTTATTCATAGATGAGTGCATACAGACCTGCGTTTTCGTCGTTATGTTTAGGCAAGGGCAATTTCAGTTGCTCTCAATCCACTGCAGTCCACTGGCCAGAGAATTACCCTGTATATGCAAATAAAGTTAATTTTTAATTTACAATTTTATAATTATTACATATAGTCAATGTTAAAAATTTGACCGATTGTACTAACCATCTACCACCCAAATTGTCGACTATAATAATGGCGTCAAAATCATAACGCTTTTAGAGACCTCATACGGTGGGTTATAGTATTAACATCGGCGCCATGTTCTTTTTTTCACTTTCCTTGTGTGTAATGTCAGTGATACGCTATCCATGTGTGTGTGAAGCGACATCAGCGCACCTATAGGGCTGGTGGACGAGTTAATTTCACGTTCACTTTTACAAGAGTACAGTTTTCAGGGCCTGGTACCGACTCTACACTGCTTTCAACGAGACGAGTCACAACTGTTACCAACTTCATCAGCGAAAAGCATGAATACATGGATAATATGCCATGTATGAATACGAGATATTATCCATGTATTCATGCTTTTTGCTGATGAAGTTGGTCACAGTTGTGACTCGTCTCGTTGAACGCAGTGTAGTACTAGCCGTGCTAAACAACATGGCAACACCGCTAATGGCGGATCGGGAGTCCTATTTTCAATAGTGGAGTCTTGTGCTCGGATTTGCAATTAAAGCATTTTTTAAATAGATAATTATACTAAAATGCACAATTGTTTATTAATTGTGTATAAGAAATATATAAATATTGTAACTATAGTAAGTAGGGTTAAACTTTACTTTGGGGAAACATAAATAATTGGGGTTTTTACATATATTCTAATAGTACTGAATGAGCGGAATCCAAAAATGCAAGTTTTAAGTTTAGGAATCCAGCGGTTGAAAAGTTATGAGTATTTAAAAGTGAGCGTTTTCAGGTTACTCCGCTAGTTATTTCGACGCCATGTTGACTTCTACACGCAGCTCAGCCAATGAGCGGAGCCGCTGGCTACGAGCGGTTACATGTGGTGCAGGCTATTTAAGCGGTAAATACAAATGTTACGATTTCCCTTTTTTAATTTCCTATCTAGCCCAGACCTAATCCCAATCTCCCTTTTCGCCCCCATTCTTATTTTCCAATTTCTCTTTTTTTATTTCCTTTCTAGCCCAGACCTAATTCCGATCTTCCTTGAACGCAAGCAGTATTTTCAAAGTTGAACCTTTACTTTCAAAGTAGTGGAGGGCCGAAAAACATAATTCATGAAAGTTATCAATTAAATATATATTCTGTTCCGATGACATCCAACAAGGGGCTATGCAAGGCACGGATTCGGGCATGATAGGGAGGTGACTATACCGGCAAAATTGGGCCAAATAACGATTTACGGTGACTCACTTTCCGTCCTTATATTAGAAGATTTTGAGCTGAGAAATGGGTTCATTCGAAACAAGAAGGTTCAAACCAGCGCGCTCTGGTAGTCATTCAATATGATTTTGCGAATATTCGGAAATATTAGTGTTGTAAAGTGGGAAAAAATTCATAAATCACACTCCTGGAATTTATGCAGTTTTAGGTGTTTGAACGACTGTTTTCAGCAAAATCAGTACTAGAGCGCGCTGGAACGTTCCTTTAGCTACAGATTGAGGTTTGTTTTGTCCTATTTTTGTGTCATAAAAGGGTCGTAAAGTGAGTCCCCGTAAAAGCATCGTCAGGTATAAATTTGCGGGGTTAGGGATAAAGCAGAGCGAAAAACGTAGCAAGTTTAGTTGGGCCGATACCGACCAGATGGCGCTTATTAGAACGTTCAATGCATTATAACACTCATATTTCCGAATATCCGCAAAATCATATTAAATGACGACCAGAGCGCGTTGCATTGAACCTTCTTCTTTCGAATGAACCCTTTCCCAGCCCAAAATCTTCTCATATAAGGACGTAAAGCCAGTCCCCGTAAATCACTAATTCAGCCCAATTTTGCCGGTATAGTCACCTCCCTACCATACCCGAATCCGTGCCTTAAATAACCCCTAAAGGGAAATCGTAACATTTATATTTACCGCCTAAATGGCCGCCACCACGTGCAATTGCTCGTAGCCAGCGGCTCCGCTCATTGGCTAAGCTGCGTATAAAGCCACATGGTGTCAAAATAACTAGCCAAATAACCTAAAAACGCTCACCTTTAAATACTCATAACTTTTCAACCGCTGGATTCCTAAACTTAAAACTTGCATTTTTAGATTCCCCTCGTCCAGTACTATTAGAATATATGTAAAAAACCCAATTATTTATGTTTCCCCAAACTAAAGTTTAGCCGAAATTACTGTTATAAGGTTCAATTACGGAAAAAACAAACTAGCAGACGTAGAAATATTGTAGCATTGTTCCTACAATCTCGCTGAAATATTCCGTATGACATTCCTACAACATACCTGCAACTTACGAGAAAGCGGACATAGGAATATTCGGAATATTGCAGCAATCTTGCAGGAAGATTCCTGCAACACTGGAATATTGAAATCTTCATGCAATCAGAGATGCAATGTCCCTGCAAGATGTATAGCCGGTGGAACGTATAATATGCAGGAATATAGTATTAACATAAAAAAAAATAGTGCAAATGAGAAATAGGATTTCTTTCCTGAATTCGTTAAAATTTCTTACATCTGGAATATAATCATGGTCATTTGTCTCATTTCCAAATTAAATAACAAAAAGGAACAAAGATTTTTCATGTCTATTAGATTCTAACCTTTAATAATTTCATTTTAATCTCTCAATGATATGCATTTACAGGACACCATTAACACTTCAATATATTGATTTATAAATAAGACACTTTATTTCGGTATTTTATGATAAATATTCTACCGTAAGTACATAGTACATTTATAACTGTTAACAAACTGAAGGTCTCACATTGAAATTTCGCGCATTTATACTAGAACCAATCACCGACGGGTCCCCATAACCACGTGACCGTGTTCCCCGCACCCCGTAAGGCGGCTTCACCCCGCGAGGCTATTGCTCCATTGCTCCATCCCGTTATTCCTATATCCATGCGTGCTGCCACAGCCGACTCTAATACTAGCCGTGCTAAACAATGTGGCAACACCGCTAATGGCGGATCGGGAGTCCTATTTTCAGTAGTGGAGTCTTGTGCTCGGATTTGCAATTAACGCATTTTTTAAGTAGATAATAATACTAAAATGCACAATTGTTTATTGTTTGTGTATAAGAAATATATAAATATTGTAACTATAGTAAGTAGAAGTAATATAAAAGTATATTAATACTAATAAATGTGGTATACATTTTGTGGACTCTCGGGACAGTTTGATGTTGTGATGCATTATATTTGAAATATTTATAGTGATTTCAAGAAAATACAAATGTGAAGTGAGGTAAAACCATCTGTGAACCAAACTGAATCATTTAAAAATTGACAAAGGCATATATAAGTAAATAGAAACTTGGAATAACCAAAATTATTGGTACGAAGATGAAGAGGTTAAGTGAGTACGTGGAAAAAAGGTTAGTACAATTAACTATTGAAGGAAAAGGTTATGTAGTTAATTACAAACCATGTTAGAGATCAGCATTATAATTTTAGCAAATTTCCTCACCACCTTGGGGGTATTGCCATGGTGCATTACCTTTTTTTTTTTTATAATGGGTGGTTCGCCAATAGCTATATCGTCCCATTTTATAAAATAAAATTCATTTTTTTAAATAAAACAACAAAAACATAACTTCTATACTCTTAATGAAAAAAATATTAGTCATTTTAATTACTAAAGTTCATCCGACTAGACTTAGCGCGTTGAAGGTGGGCCTATGAATGGCCCGAGACTTGGTAAGGGCTTGACGGACAATGGGAATTCATTGTTCATTAAGCCTCACTATGCCTCGGGCAGTTTGAAACAATAAACAAACTTTCAAACAAAAAGAAAATATTAAATTTTCTGAGCTATAATTAATAAAATAATCTGAACTCTCACAATAAGAGCGAAAACAATTAAGAACTTTGGTTGCTAATAAAATATTAAAAAACATACTCTAATTCTCTAATTCCTTGGAAATGTAACAATACAACCTTAAATCTTGAAATAGTATTAATAATAGAAATATGAAAAACAAGAATATATCAAAATAAATAAAAACATTAAGACAAATAAATAAATGAATTAATAAGTTATAAAGAAAATCTAATTGATATTGAAAGTTTTTAATTTACGTCTTTTAGAACTATTGTCTTGATGCATCTCTAATTGACTATTATTTACAGTTTTAACATAATTATTCAATACAATATTTGAAAAAATTGATAATAATTTAAAGAAAATATTCTGATAATCTTGACCATAAATGCATGTATCTGAAAATGTTAAATAATCTATATGTGCCTGTATGCTAATATAAGTTAATTTACATAATATAAATTTATGGTTTTCAGATTTTAAAAATTGGGATTCCAAATTGGCACCATTAATTATGGCTTCCATTATTGCATACATATGCAGAAACACGTTTACTACTTCTTTGGTGGAAACAGAAAGACCCCCTCTTTGTAAGTGATCAAAATATACGTTATCTAAAGTTTTACCTTTATCCTCCACAACTAATAATTTACATATATTACAATTTAATTTTTTAGCAACTGAATGGGACCCGTAACCGGAAATATAAATTTTAATGGAATCATCTACAACACAATGGGATAAATATGCAGTATCAAAGATTTCTGAAAAATAAGTCACATCGATGGAAAGATCATGAAAATCATCAACATTATCATCAGAAATTTGAAATTTACTTTTAATTTCAGCAAAAGAAAACGAACTTGCCGATTTTGAAAATATGTGTTTTAATCTAATTTTTTTTTCTGCATAAATAACTTCATCATATGAGACATGATAATTACTACCACATAAAAGTCTATAATTTCCAAAACGTTTCTCTAATTTGTCAGTAGTAAATTTTCCAGCTAAAAGATAAGATATATCAAAATTTTGAAAACAGTACTCTGTAAGTAATAAAAGAACTGTAGTACTTTGATGCAGAGCTTTGAAAGTATCAGACGTTAAATGACCATTTGCTTCTAAATTTTGCCAAGAATTTAACCATATTAGAAATTTCTTTAGAAATTCACATCTAAAATCGCTAACATTCAAAATCGGTTTACAAAATTCGTTTCTTTTTCTGTTACCTTTTAGAGTACTTGTATTATTGACAATGTCCCACCAGTTGCGAAATATTTCTAAAAAATGAGCAGTGTCAGTATAATTTAAATCTTTCATAGCCGCTACTGTAGACTGGTGGAAAATGTTATCAACGAGGAAAAACTTTTGTCGGTCAAAATTGTTTGGATATAGTGATTTATAATTTAATTTATAAGCTTTTTTAGCAATTAAATGTTTTTCGAAATTGTATACTGTACGTAAATCTGTAAATTTAGCTAATCGTAATTCGTTTGTATAGAAGTCGGGGAAAGTGAAAGTTTTATCTAAATTTTTTAAATTTAACCAATTATTTCTTATATTTTTCATTATATGAACAAAATCGAAAGAAAGAAAAATAGTTTTATTAGGTAGTGAAGGATTAGGAAAACTTATACCATTATTAGATAATTTACTGAACATATTCCTATTAATTTTATGATTATCTGTTACAATGCATATTATTTCAAAACCACATTTTTGAATTAATTCGATAATTTTGCAAACAATGGGTGCCATTTCATCCCCGGTGATATTGAAAACTGGAAGTAATTTCACAATTTCAGAAAAGTTTCCAAAAGCTGAAGTTATAAAAGCTAAAATGGTTTTTGCCAATTCATTAGAATTTGAAGCGCAACCAGCGAGTCTGTTAGATCTATACTGTAATTTTGAACTAATATAAATTTCATCAATTAATAAAATTACTGCTTTTTCTCTAATTGTTAAATTCGATGATATATTTAGAAGATAATTTTCGTTTTTTGTCTCATTGTCCGGTGTTACAGTCATATTACCCGAAAGATATTGTAAATGCCGCTTATGGGGTAAAATAAAAAAATTTTTTAACAAAGTGTATGCAGCAGACGATTGACTATATAATGAAAAGGCCATAATAATGGTGCATGAACTGTATTTATTTTTTTTGTTTTTTATTTGTCTTAATTGATCTATTACTATTTCTAGATTTTTGCTGTAACTGTATTCAATTGATTCTGCAATAATATATGCCTTAGTGAGTTCATCTAGAGACTTCTCCAGATGTTTTTCAATAAAACTTATATCAGTGCTAGAATGTGTATTATTTGCTCCTTCATATCTATTTAATAAATTCTGAAGTTGGGACCACCTAGACAATTTTTTGTCAACAGGCAATACCCACTTCAAATCATTAAATGATAATTCATGGCCTTCTTGAAAAACTTGTAATTTCATGTCGTCGTTAATCAAAATCTGTGTATTAAGTACTAAACAATCGGAATTATCACTGCATATAAGCATGTAAAAATAAATTTTAGAATTTATTACTGTAACACTCCAACAATTCGAAATTATAAGCTTTTCTTTATAATTATTTATTAAAATTGAAAAATTATTAATTAAATCTAAATCAATAAAATTTTGATTTAAATTTTCCTGTACCTGAATATTTTCTTCCCTACGCTTTGCAGGATCTTTTCTAAGTGGTAGCACACATTTTGAAAGATAAGAGGGTGAGTTGGGAAAAATGGAAGGTACTGCATTCTCTATAATTCTTGGACATCTCAATAAAACGTCCTCCAGTACACCATTGGGAGATAGTATACCCTGGTATCTTTGAATATCCGTTTCAGGAAAATGTAAACTGCAAACCGCAGAATATTTTGTTGGCGTCCAATTCTTACGAGGAATAGCAGCCATCCATTTTTTCCGCAATTCCTCATCTTTAGGGAATAAAAATATAGAAATATAATTATTATTTTTTAAAATACTATCATAATTTCCCTTACAATTGGGAACACAGCAACGTCGTGGCATTGTTAGAAATATATAATAAATAGGATCTTGTAAAAACTATTACTAAATGTGCTATACACAAAAATAAGAACCTGCATAAGTAAACCTTTGCTATGATTGCATTATTAAACACTTGAAAAACAGGCGCGAAACCGAGAGGCCGATAGAGGGCGACTGAATAGCCGGGAGGCCGGTCGTAGCGGGAGTCTGGGAGGCCGGTGGGGTAGGTTGGGTTAGGTATATCCAGGCCGGACTCTCGCGCTGTTGCCATTTTACCCTTAGCACGGCTAGTATTAGAGTCGGCTGTGGTGCTGCTCATTCCAAGTTCAGGTAGTTTACAGCAAAGAGGATTAGAGCAGATATCAGATATCTTCTGTCTGTCACCGCAACGCCGCAACCCCTCAAAACTTACGCACCGTCCTTTAGGTCCATAACAAAACCCTACATTTTCACTAAGTCTTTACACTTTAAATCATTAATATTTCCATTTATTACGTTTGCAATGTATGACACGTATAAAATGGTCTCAGAAACGACATATTGGGCAAATTAATGTATTTACGACACGGTGTAAATTACGAACTCACCTACTCACCTCATCAGTCCTCACTCCTCACCTCTTGTTGCTGTGAGGTTGATAGTGTAAGTTGGGTTAGGTATGTATGTCGAAGCCGGACTCCCGCGTTGTTACTTGTTACTATTTTACTCTCAGCACGACTAGTATGTACTAGAATCGGCTATGGTTGGTGTTTTGAAAGCGGATTTTTGTAAATTTGTTCATAAATTCATACGAATGCAAATGTTTTCGTGATTATGTTCTATAAGTTATAGGTGGAAATACACAGTACGTACCTGAACAATCATGGGGTGTATGTCATACACGGTAAAGTGTTTACGCATCCTGCGACGTGCTAATACACAGAATTAAAGCCGAGAAAGTTAGTCCACTTTCAGTGTTTCCTTAAATAGAATACATTTATGTGCAACAATGGTACGATACGTATTTCGAAATGGTCAAAAGATCCTTTGGATCGGTTGCGCTTGTATTGGTACCTATATCGCATACCGATATTGGAAAAACCGAGAACTTCTGGCTATAGACGAAGGTTTCGAAGAGGTTTCCAAGGTTAGATCTTTAGTTTTATTTTAAGCAATTACCAATAATTTATTACCCATTTCAAAATAACCTTAAAATATCTAATTGTCAGTTCATGAAGTATCAACAGTTTCATTTAATTGTTTTAGATGAAACAGAAGTTTGTTAATGCAACTTGTATACAAATTGAACTTTAGCCATCATTTTACTTTTATAGATTGATGATACTCATGAGAAAAGGGTACTTCTACTGGGTTTAGATGGAGCTGGAAAGACTTCTATTATAAATCAAATATGTGTTGCAAATGGAGATGAAAATTCTTATGTTGTTCCTCCGAAATCAACACAAGGTTCCTCTGTATATAAGATAAAAAGTGGATCATATTTTTATAATGTCTGGGATAGTATGTACATTTATTTTGAATCATTCAAAATTCATATAAGATGGATTTAAAGTTTACTTTGTTGCTAGTTGGAGGTGCAGAATCCACTAGAAAATATTGGACTAGTTTTCTACAAGACACAGACCTTTTGTTATTTGTAGTAGATGCATCTGATCTAAATAAATTACCTTTGGCTGCTTCTGCTCTTAAGCAGTTATTAGGTGATACAAGAATGGACACAGTACCACTTTTAGTAGTTGCTAATAAACAGGTAAATATTAACTATGAAGAAAATATGTAACACAATAATTTATGCGATATCTTAATGTATTTGTATATGAAATTAGGATTGTCCCAATGCATTGAGGCCAGAAGAAATTAAGAAAGCTTTAGATTTATTAAGCATTTCCTCCCAGAAGCATAAAGTAGAGGTAATTGGATGTCAAACAAGACCTTTGCCTGAGAATCCAGCAGAAAAAACTGAATACACATGGCATCATCCATCCATGGATGTAGTTACGAAAAAAATTTTTTCTATATCAACATAAAGTGAAAATAATTTCATAATTATTTGTTTGCTTTGTTGGAAAGTGTTTGAACTACAAAAAAGGAAAAAATAAAATAGAAGTTTAAGAGACAAAAGAGAAATAGTGGTGCAGTACACGCATCTGAACTTTTTTATGCTTAATTTTTGCAAAATAAACTTTTTGGAAATAATTCTAATTTAAGAAAAATACTAATACAAATGTACAATTTTTAAACATGGCTCAGTATAATATATTTACACTTGTTTAGTTCAATTAGCTTTTTATACTGGTTTTTCAGATATATATATTTATTTAATGAGTTATTTATTTACTACAGTAAGCAACAGTAAATTTATTATAATAAGCAATAGTATATTTCAAACATATCCTTAATTCAATCACTCACAATACAATATTATGTTACACTGATTTTTATAATCATTAAATCGTGTGACGAATGTCTAAAATTACATAAATGAAAATACAAACCTAGTTATGTGACTATCCATATCTGATACAAGTGATATTTTATTTTACAAACAAATGCTTTTTCTTCATCGTCTTTATACTTACATCATGAACAATTTGTTTCATTTTAACTTTGAAGTTAAATACTTGATACAAAATTATTTAGGTATATTTTAACTAAATACAAAAAGAATGTTATCATTGTTATGTACTTTTACTTTGAAGATACACATTATACTGCTCAGGGATACCCTTAAAGATTTTAATTTTAGCACGTATTTGTTTCCATGTTAACTGATCATAATTCTTCTTATCACGTGCCATAGCCTATGTAATTAATTTAGCAATAAATAATTTTTGTCAACAAAATAGATTATTTAAATAAAAGACAAGAATTGACATTACCTCATAATCTTCTCCATATTTGTCCATCAAATATGTAAGAAAGTACACTTGACTATTTGGTAACCTAAACAGCCTTTGTCTAGGAGCTTTTGCTTCTGCTTGAAGCTGTTTTGCTATATGACCCTTCGCTGGTTCCAGATCGACATCTTCTTCGCTTTCGTACGTGGTCTCAGGATCTGCAACTTTATGTTTCGCCACTTCGATAATCTCCTTCTTGGTGTTTGGAATTTTTAAAGCCTCATTGGGATCATATACCAATCCCATTTCTTTCAAATTAGTTCGAATAGATTTGGATACTTCCCAAGACTCTTTCAAGTCTTTACTGTAAATAATATCGATTCGAATGTTCATTTACGTTATTCATTTATGTGATCATGAATGGTACTTTTTGGTTAAGATATTTACCATTGTATTGTTGGTAATCTTCGTAACTTGTTTCGCAACCTTTTACGATTTATATTTGCATGATACTTCTTCCTACGTTTCACCTTTCTAATTTTTGGCATTTTGACTACTTTAAACTACCACGTGTTTTATTAAAGCAACTGTACCCGGTCAACCTTGTGAACACTAGTGAATGAACCTAACCTTGTATTGTGTATCATTATTGTATCAGGGTGCGTTCCGTGCGTTCCTTTGCACGCACGAAGCGCACGAAACGCATAGGGAACTGTTCCGTTTCATTTCAAGCGCGCATGGTAGCACAGAGAATTCCCTAGAATTCTCTCACTCTTATTAGTGCATGAGAATCATGGATATAGGAAGAATATCACTGAACTATAAACCAAAGAGGATTAGATAGAACGGAAGCTCCCCATAAGAGCCCATGTATAAAAGTGTATCTCGTTTTTCAGCGCCTCAAGCAGCTCAGAAGGGAACTATTCATCCGTCCCCTTGCCCCGCAGTCCGAAAACTACCCCCACACAGTTTCTCAATTCACGGTTCGATTCACAATAAATTCTATGACTAAATTTTTTTGTGGAACTGATGAAATTTCAAGTCCGGGATTCGGACTTGGAATTTCTCCCCACATTGCAGAGCTGAAAAATTTGAAATATTAATTTACATATATACACATGTGATATAGATTTTTAGGAAGTAAATAAAACGCAAATAAAAATCATATATTTATATTTATTTTAAAAATGTTTTTTTGGTTCAAAACAACACTCGACACTGTTCGACACTATAAATATGCGCTTGTGTATGTATGTACCTTGATGTATCCACTGGTATCCACGTGTATGTTTCGCAAATCACCGCAAATACGTAAATAAAAAATTGGAAAAATGACGTAATTAAGCCTAGTTAATGTCGGCATGCACAAGAAAAGTACCAGAAAGGAAGTAGAACTCATCATTTCTGTGAATTCTTTCCCTTCTGACCTGCCACAAGGCGCTGTAAAAAGGAGATACAGCAGCTTCCGCTCTATCTAATCCTCTTTGCTATAAACTACCTGGAATGAGCAGGTCAGTGGATCGGGATAAGAGAAACCGTGCCGACAGAGAGGGCTATACGGGATTAGAGTGAGTATACCCACTCTATACGGGATATCTCTGTCCTTTTCTAATACACTGTTGCAAATAGAACAAATGACTAACTGCGCGTAATTAAATGACCGCGCGACGTGTATAAGAAAGAGACAGAGATACCCCGTATAGCCCTTTCTATTGACTATTCCTATAAGACGCCCCAACTCGCCGTTTTCGAGGGTCATGGATTTGGGAGTCCCAGAGACCCCCGAATAAAGGTAGGTTTCTACCCACAGAAAACTGAGATATCGACAGTCGTGCCTGTTTTATCAGTCATATCTGTAGCGCAACTGCATTATCCAATGTAATGATGATGTTACCAACATTCCTTTTTCTCCTTTTTGTTTTTCTTTTCTTTCTCCCTCTTGAAGTCCTTGCGCGGGACTGCATAATAACCTCATTGTGTTAAGATTCTAACTGATTCTAACCATCGTCAGTTTGGATACGGATACATATGGATATTTTTGTGAATTTCACACACTTTAAAATGATATATATTGGGACTTTAAATTAAATATGCATATAAAGTTACAGTAACAATTTAATATTACGGGATATTGTTTCCGTTATACAACACAATTATGTCAAAAATCACCGTTTTCTAAATAATCAATATTATGTTGCTATTTTTCTTGCAGAATTTATTAACTTCACATTATAATTTGGCTGTCATAACTCAAATTAATTCAGTTCTCTGTGTGTCAAAAATAACAAAAAAAGGTCACAAATTGAAAGACTATTTTTTTTTAGAGTTGTGAACCTAAAGTAATTAAAACGTTAAATTGCTTTTTTATTCCTCTAAACTTTTCCTTTATGTTGGAAACAGTTTTAGCAATTTCTGAAAAACATGGAATTTTTTCAGGAAAGCACATTTTTTATACGCTATATGTTTATTCGAATATTCCATATTTCGATAAACGAGATTATCTATCAGAGATTCGTTCTGTTCACGTAATCTCACGATGTTTCGCATGAAACGCATGGAACGCATCAAAAACCGTTCCGTTTCTCTCGCGTATTAACGAAACGGAACTATCTTGATGCGCGCAGTGCAGCAGAGGTGGGTATGTATTTTACGCCGTGTCGTAAATACAGTTATGATACGTCGTAAATGTATGTATCTATGTCATTTTTGAGACCATTTTATACGCGTCTTTTGTAATTAAAGTAATAAATAGAAATATTAATTATTTAAGGGTTGAATAATTAAAATATAAAGTTTTTTTTAATAAATAAAAGAAATATCTCTTTCACGTAATATCAAAAATGTGATATTGCAGATGTAATATTAAAAACATAATATTTAAAACGAAACATAACTCCAAATTAACTGCAATTTTTGTAACTATGCAGGAAATCATACTTGTAATTTTCAAAAAATGAATGGCTGAAATGATTACAGTCAATACGAACCTTTATTTAGGGTTTATTAAAAGAAAAACTCAAAAAGGTGAAAATGTATTGTGTATTCAGAACAAAGAGTGCGCCACCGTGGTGCGCGACACCAAAGCGGGAATTTGAATACGTGGAAAGACTAATATGGAAAGTGTTATCAATAAACTTTAAATTCCAACAATTTAATTTGCTTCCAATCGGATTAACAATTATCAAGTACTCATTTATACGCTATAAAAAAAGTTTTATAGGTTAGTTATTTTCGTTTTACAAAATATGACATTTCCGACACTTTTTACTACATTTACGACATTTACGGCACGTGTCGTGTACAAAATAAAAAATCTGTGTCTTTACCCACCGCTTCAGTGCAGTGTCGGTTGAGCCGACTATTCGGCCAGTTTTGTAGTCGCCGACTAGTCGGCAAAAAAGGCCGATTGATCGGCCTTGAATTTTAGTAGCAATAATATCGTGATATCACAGAAAGAAAAAAATGTTTTTTGTCTATTGTACTTATATTTACTTATTTATCATACTTATCTGTATGTAACATAATTATAATTATTATATAAAATATAAAACATTAAAAATAGTAATTATTATTTATTTAAACCAACTAAAAATATACCAGTTAACTATTACGAACTTTGGTTATTATTTTTTTATTTTATCGAAATAAAAAACGCTTTAAAACAAAAAACAGAATGCAATAAAATAATAAAATAAATGTAACAATTTCCTTTTTGAATAATATTAAACAATAAACAAGTTTCCAACTTCTTATCGAAATTTGTCGCTGATTTTGGTCTACCTCTGCGCTGTTTGTTTTTCATGGATCCTGTTTCTTCGAATCGTCTAATAGTTTTTTGAACTGTGGACTTTGAAACTGGTTGACGAGTTTGATAAGTATTGTTAAATAAAGTCGCTACTTGTTGGAAGGATCTAACGCGATCACCATATCCTCGCATCATCAACAATGTAATTCTTTCTGTTTCAGTCAATACCATTTTGGAGGCTACCAAATGCAAGAGTAAGGAAAAAATAGTTTTACTTTCTTATTCTAAAAAAATTAATTTCTTACTTTGATACTGAAGGCGAAATCAGAATGAGTGATATAAAAAAAAAATAATGCAGGTCGTAGACTGCGTAACAATTTCCAAAAGACACTACAGTTTATCCTGCTTCTAGACAAAAAAGTAATTTGCTACTTGCTAGAAAAAAATTATCGAAAAACTATTAGAAGAAGTATTAAAAATAAAAATATTTAGTTCTTATAGTATCAAAATAAACAAAAATTAGGAAATTATTGAAAAATGGTTAGAAACTTATCGTAGAAGTATTAAAAGATTATTAAACAACTATTCAAGAACTATAATTTCATTAAACGCATTCATTTTGCAACAGACAATTCGCAATTCAATTGTACCGTAAGAGTATTTCAATTGCCCAAGAATTCCTAATAACACAAACCAGAAACTGCAGGCCCTCCTAAAACCTGCGTTAGCATCTGGTGCCGCCTGACGGTTAGTTTCGTGCAGGATTTTCCATGTTAGCACTACCGGCAAATTATCGAGCAGCGGTGGAGAAAACCTGGTGACGGACCTGCACGAACCTACCGGCAGAAATACTAACAGATATGTACGGCAGAAGAACGTGCAGATTTATGCAGAACCTGGAATAGTGCAGTAATGTAGGCAGCTGCCGACTAGAATTGAGCAAACCATGTTAACATAACCGGAGGTTAACTGCGCATGCAGGGGTATGCAGAAAGAGACTATCTTTATTTTATTTTTGACAAAACGGAAGGAGATAGCAATAATATATAAATATATATATTATTTATATTCTGTTAGATACGGGTATGATTAGCGGCAAAATTGGGCAAAATATGTGTTTATACGTGAATCCATTTTTTGTCCTCATATTTATTTGAGAATTATACATAATAATAATATTTTGACGATGAGGTAGGCAGGAATAAATAAATATAATTAGGGTTCATTTGCGAATCCCGTCACGTGAAGGGAAGATTCGATCCGATGCAATAATTTTGTGGGTATTCCATAATAATAATATAATCCCTAATAACAATCTACCTGCAGATGCGTGTGCTGATATGTGCTGAACCTGCATGCAGATGCTACGCTTTTACGACACCTATTGCACAGCACTGCAGTTCGAAACCCGCCGGTAGGACCTGCTGGCTACTGCAGTGCAGAACGTTGACCAGACCTGCACACTTTTCTGCAGATTACCGACGGGAAAAATGGAGTAGATCCTGGTAACATAACCTGAAGGTTACCGACGGGAAAAATGGAATAGATTCTGACGACATAACCTGAAGGTTACTGACGAGAAAATTGGAGCAGATCCTGCTAACATAATCTAAGGGTTTCTGACGGGAAAGTAGGAGCAGATATATATACAGAATGAACCAATCGCTATCTTCTTTAATTTCACAAAATGAAAGAAGATAGCAAGTGCAATATGAATGTTTGTTGGAAGACAGCAGAAGAATCGATAAAATATGCGGTCATGGAATTTATATAGTATTTCAAGTGAAATCAGGTAGTAACACAAGGCACATATAGTATATGTATCTTTAGCTGCGAACTAAGGTGTGTTTTGTCCCAATTTTGTTAGAAATAACAACGTGAAAAGGATTCCTGTGAAAGCATCGTGACGGCATCGTTTTAAGGGATTATTGGTAAAACAGAGCACAAAACGTAGCAATTACTGACTGGGGATCTCGAAGGATCTCGATTAAATAATTAAAGAGTAAAGAAACTTAAATATGTTTTTATATTAGATATATCCTCTAGGAGAATATAGAAAAAAGTATAGAAGTTTGTTTGAAAAAATATCAATGATCTTATTTTGAAATCTCGCAAAAGAATTATCTGGGTAAAATTATTTCCGTTATTACCTTGAAATTATTCAACTTCGTCCTGATAAGTTTTTTCGTGTTATAATAAAGGAGGCAAGTATTTAGGTGACTTCATTTAGCCTGTATGCTATAATTATTCATATTGTGTAACATATACTATGTTTATTTATTATTATTATTATACTCAAATTTTGTCACACTCATATCTATATTACTCGAAGAAATTATTACATTATTTTTGGTAAATTTGTTTTGACGAATTGGAAATTATTGTAACCACTATTAGTAATTAAAAAATGCCCCAAATGTGACTGCATCCCTCCACCTTCGCTTTATGTAGTTGGGTGAGGCAGCTTTGCATATATAGGTACTCGGACCCAAAGGCACTAAAAATAGCCTATCTCTTGTTTATTTATTCCGGTAACACACTGCACTGGGTTTGTCTTCTTTGCGTTTGTTCTCAAGTTCGCAACAGTATCAATTTCAACCCCAAAATTATAATAATATAAGCTGTAAATTACAAACTGATATTGCTATTAGTGGTAATGTGCACGCAAAAGAATAGTCAACAATTTTACATGTTTACAGAAAATAATTAACGTTCGCGTTATTTGAGATCAATGCATTAAAATGAGACTTTCTCCTGTATGCGGATGATCTTAAAATTTTTAGGAGAGTCCAGAATATAGAAGACACACAAAAATTAAATTTAGATCTATTGAGATTCGGACAATGGTGTAAGAACAATGATATGAGGCTTAATATTTGGAAGTGTGTGGTATTTCGAGCTTCTCGCTTACAAAATCAATTAATCTATATATCCTTACGAATTGAAAAATGCTTTACTTACAGGAGTATTCGAAATAAAAGATGTAGGTGTTTCCTTTTCACCATGTTTAGATTTCAGATCTCACTATACCAATTCTGTGAATAAAGCTCTTGCAACCTTGGGATTCGTTACCAGATTTTCTAATTATTTCAAAAATAATGAGACTCACTCTGCTGTACACTTCTCTGGTGTAGTCAGGTCTGGGTTAAATATTAAAGTACTTATTGTGACGTGACGGATTCCATGTCAAAAATTGCCGCGTGTCGCAACCAATCACAGGCGTCGTAAGTACAGAGGCTAAAAAGAAACTTACATAATATGAATAATACACAACCACCTATTAGCATAGAAAGTTTTCGTGCAAATGCCGGATCCAATCATCGAGAAGGTAATTGATTTGCCACACTGTCTGTTTATCCTGTGTAGTCGTAAGGGGGGGAGAGCGACATCTCGCACGATCGACGAGCAATCGGTCTCGTCCTGTTCCGGATGGGATGTGACCGAGGTAAGTGCTTCTTTTTGTCTCCTCGTAATTTCGCTCTTTGTGACCTGATGGCGTCTTTTTCGTAGCATGAAACTCGTTCGCGGGTTCGGGTCTCGCGAGAATGGAAGGCAGTTAAGATCGAGTCTTTTGCGTGCGTCGTAATTGTTCAGGTATCGCGAGATATAAAGGTGCGGGTGAACACGTGCAACACAGATGCCTGTTTCGCGAATATTCCGTGTAAAAACGAGCAGTCTCTACCTGCAGGCACTCAAAAAGGGTCTGTTTTTACGATCAGATGCTATATCACAGCCCCGCAAATGTTCGAGAATGTCGGGTTTCGTCCCAACACGGTTTGTCTATATAGTGAGAGGATCTAGCGGCACAAAAATCAATTTGGACATTGACGTCAAAATGCAAATAATTATTCTAAATATATTGTATCTTGCTCATTGTATTTGAAAATGTAAAGATTATTGAAAAAATGAATATTGTTAATGAAAAATTTAACCTCAAACGTTACATACTTATGTGTCACGAAAAAGCGTGTGCTTTCTCAGAGTGTTTTTAAGCAATGCATATTACTTTCAAACTTTTAGTTTTATTAATATTTGCTTATTGATGTGTTATGTTAGACAACCCTTACTTTTAAATTACAATAAAGGTTTTAATACATTATATTATCGGATATTATTTTCGGTTTGGTCGAAATTGCAAGCTAGACTCATAAGCTAGTGAAAACATGCATACAGATTTCAGACAAAAAATGACATCCCATATTTTTTATTGTACAAAGAAAACCTCACGTCATTTCTGTGAAACTACGTTATAGTGAATAATTTTTATCTGAGAATAAATTTTTGTAGGTTGCAAAATCACTTTTAATCGGTGTTTCGTCACACTGTGAGGCATGTGTGTCGTGACCGGTGGCAGTCGTTCGTGTTTTGATTGGTGTGCGAGTGTTTATGCGATGTTTACGCTTCTTGTGGCGCACAGTGTGACGAGATACCGAACAGAAATGACGTGGATTTTCTTTATACAATAAAAAATATGGGATGTCATTTTTTGTCTGAAATCTGTATATATGTTTTCATTAGCTTATGAGTCTAACTTGCAATTTCGACCAAATTGAAAGTAATATACGATAATATATGATATAGATAGTTACTAGATTATAAACATCGAAATATGATTAAAGTGAATTTACAAAATCATCTTTTGTTCTCAATACAGAAACGGAATACATACTTTGGCAAAACGCGCGGCGGCGACAGTGGTATATTATGGTACATACTCAATGACGGCGGCCTGCGCGGCACGCGCCTCGCCAGTCGTTTAGCGCATCGGGATCGGGGGACCGCCATGGAAACAAGTTGGAACGTCATAAGGATGAGTATTTTATTACACTTTTATTTTATCGATCATGTTCATAGTTGACCGTTCGGTTTTCTTAAATACTTGATCAGATGTTTCGAGAACAATCGCTACATTCGCGCATCATGGGCGCCGGGAGGGAGGTGCAAGGGGGTGCACTGCACCCCCTTGGTTTGGAAGAAAGAATACACAAAAAAAATATTTGACTTATACATCGATATTTTATATCGATACCGTGGGTATTGATATATCGGTATATCGATACTCCACGGTCCGATATTGTCCTTCGATACGAATGTATTGTTGTGTGACAACGTGTGACACTAACTTTAAGGCGCGAAATTCAAACTGAATGTAATAGAGAAGGTGTCAAGGGTGAAGTTGGAATAAGTTTATATGTTTGAAACTAGCTATAAACATTTCTCAATAGAATATTTCAGAGTAAAGAATAAATCAATATTTCCTTGGAAACACTTGTTTAAACATTCAAATCTCACCTTTTTCCCCTTTCTCTAAAGAATTATATCCAGCGCCAAGATGTAAAAGACTCGGTGATAAGAAATCGATAAATGTTATTAACGAATTAGAATTTATTAATTAGAATATAATTATGTAATTGGTTCTTTGTTACTAAGATACCTAAAATTAACAAAACATGTATTAGATTTAGCAAAAAGCCATTTTGTGCCTTCCTCTTCGCCCCAGTCCTTCGACGAGATCAGACGTGTTTTTCTTGTAATAAACCACAGTTGAGTTTGAGTTGTAAATTGTTCAATTTATTTACGAGCAGAGTGCCTTAGCGCTCCACGGGCGTGAACCCATCCCGGTTCCAGTCGAAAATCCCTGAAGGCTACGCAACAAATTTTGGTGACAGCGGTGGGATATTTCGAAAATTCGAGGAGCTGAGAACGCTGAAGCTCAGGTTTCGAATTCGCCGGCTCGCGAAGATTGCTGCTTGGAGAATTGCTGCTTGGAGAATTGCTGCCTGGAGAATTGCTGCTTGGAGATTGCTGCTTGGAGAATTGCTGCTTGGAGATTGCTGCCTGGAGAATTCCTGCTTGGAGATTGCTGCCTGGAGAATTGCTGCTTGGGGATTGCTGCCTGGAGAATTGCTGCCTGGAGACTGCTGCTTGGGGACTGCTGCCTGGATTGGGGATCTAAGAGGGCACCAGAGAGGAGCGGCGAGTAAAAAAAATATAGAACGTATTAATTAAAATATATTTTCGCATATACATAATGTTTCGGCGAATTGTAAATTCGAAAAGAATAAGGCGTAATCGCAATTGTAGAGTTAACGCTACTACTGCTTCCACTTTCGAAGTGGAAGACCTCGCGTCTGTTGAAATATCGCACGCACCCATTCAAATTAACGCATTACAACCTAATGAGCCGAATATTTCGCCGCTGCAGTCAAGCAGCCCGAGAATAGAATCAGCCTATCCTTCTAGCGAATTGTCTAATTCAGGAACTATTGCGGTCGTAGATTTACCATCTTTAGAATCGTCGGAAACTTCATATCTTCCCATAAAATTAATCTCTGATTTAATCCCTAAATTCGATGGAACTTCCTCCTCCATATTCAAGTTTATTAACCAATGTAAATTAGTTAGTTCCCAAATTAGACCTATAGATCGTGTCACTCTCCTCACTATTATTCGTAACAAAATAGTGGGCCCCGCAGATATTTTAATATCAAATCGAGGAGAACCGACATCAGTCGACGAGCTACTCGATTTACTCAAAAAGGTATATGAATCTTCCTTTGACGTCAATCAGATTCACGGCGAGCTGAGGAGCTTAAAACAGGGCCAACAAGAAACAATAGCTTTTTATGTGGCTAGGGCTCGCGAAATTTTGAGTAGAGGTTTACAGGCAGCAAAAGAAAAGTTCGGCGCGGAGCAATTACAGGGTGCTATGGCTTTATTAGAACAAGCTGCTGTTACAAATTTTAAACAAGGCCTTCGAAATCAGTCTTTTAGACTGCATTTATCGAGCGAGAAGGCAGAAGATTTTGAAACTATTGCTAGCTTCGTTTGCAAATTAGGAAAAGAGATGGGCGAAGAACCTTTAATTCGCGATGCAGGAGTTTTTGTTATTAATAGTCCCAAATGCTTTTCATGCAACCAAGACGGTCACTTTCGAAACGACTGTCCGCAGAATAATAGAGGCAATTTTAGTGTATCGGCTTATGATAGGCCTGCATTTAGGTGTAGATTTTGTAGAAAAACCGGACATCACGAATCTCGTTGTTTTAAGAGGCAAAATAAAGAAAATGCACCTGGAGAGCTACGTAAACCAATAAATGTCACTAATAATCAGGCTTTAAACTCCCGGTTAGTTTCGCGGAAGGGTGTGACACGAAACGAACCTTTGATTGCACGCCCTCAAATCAACAAAATAGGTTCCAATTCGATGTGAAACGAATAGGTCAATTACCTGTTCTTGATTTAGAGCACAATTCATTTTGTGGAGGGACTGCTAGCTTCCTCATTGACACTGGCTCACAATTAAATCTAATAAAACGAAAAAGTATTATTTCAACTTTGAAAATAAACCCCAATGTTACGTATCAACTTACCGGCATTGATTCAGGAAATGTTAACACTTGTGGTGAAATAATTATTTCTATTCGTGACATTGATGTTTGCTTCCAGATAGTAAATGAGAATTTTCCAATTTTAGAAATGGGAATTCTAGGAATTCCATTCTTAGAGAAACATCAAGCAATTTTAACTTTTAATGATAAAATATTAAATAGTCTTCAATTTGGTAATATCAAGGTTCCTCTCCGTTCACCCACTTCATTTAAATTGGCTCCTAGAACGAAAACCCTTATCACTATCCCAATTAAAAACATTGAGAGGGAGGAGGGTTATGTAAGGAAGTTCACTGCAGAGACAGGCGTTTACGTAGGGGAAGCATTAGTGACACAAAAGAATGGGTTCGCTAAAATATTTGCAATTAATACCACCCCTAATTACGTTACCCTAAATGTACCTCTGGTCGAGTTGGAAGAATTTTCTGAATTTTCTCCTGCACCACGTTCAGCTCGAACCGGAAATCCGGGCATAGATCAATCTAGGGCTGACGCCAATAGATTTGTCGATTTGACTAAAGTATTGGATTTGAAAACCCTTAATGATGTCGAACAGACTAGTATATTGAAAATTTTGAAAGAATTTCCTTACCAGTTCTATTTGCCAACAGATCAGTTAAATTCCACAAATATAGTACAGCATTCAATAATAACTGTAGATGAGGCTCCAATAAACACAAAACAATATCGATTTCCTCCAATCCATAAGGAGGAAATCACAAAGCAGGTAAAATCATTGTTGAAGAATAGTGTCATTAAACCGTCCACCTCCCCTTATAATTCTCCAGTTTGGGTAGTTCCTAAGAAAGCGGATTCGATGGGTAAACCTCGTTGGCGCATGGTTATCGATTATAGGAAACTTAACGATAAGACGATAAGCGATGCTTACCCGCTTCCTAACATAATAGATATTCTTGATCAGCTTGGTGCAGCAAAGTATTTTACAACCCTTGATCTTGTCTCAGGATTCCACCAAATTCCAGTGCATCCTAGTTCAAAGGCAAAGACTGCTTTTTCCACACCTAATGGGCATTTTGAGTTTAATAGGATGCCTTTCGGTCTCAAAAATGCCCCAGCAACCTTCCAAAGGTGTATGGACTTAGTTTTGTCAGGTTTACAGGGGGTCGAATTGTTCGTTTACATGGACGATATAGTCATCTACGCCAATTCCCTGGAAGAACATACACGGAAATTAAGAAATCTTTTAGCTAGATTGAAAAATGCAGGATTAACGTTACAACCTGAAAAGTGTCAATTTCTCAGACGAGAAATCTCCTACCTAGGTCATATTATCTCAGCCGAAGGAGTAAAACCTGATCCTGCCAAAGTTGAGGCCGTAAAGTCATTCCCCATTCCAAAAACCAGGAAAAATATCAAACAATTTTTAGGGTTAATTGGCTATTATAGGCGCTTCATCCCTGAAATGGCAAAAACTGCTAAACCTCTAACACGACTATTAAAGGCTAATATTCCCTTCGTTTGGAATGATGACGCTTATTCAGCTTTTAAACACTTGCGTAATATTATCTGCTCAGAACCACTACTACAATTTCCGAATTTTAAACAGCCCTTTCTTGTTAGAACTGATGCCTCTAACTTTGCTCTCGGGGCCGTGTTAAGCCAAGGTCAAATTGGAAAGGATCTTCCTATTGCATATGCGTCGAGGACACTTAACGATGCCGAAATTAAATATTCCACTATCGAAAAAGAGTTGCTCGCAGTAGTTTACGCGGTTGAACATTTTCGACCATATTTGTATGGTCAAAAGTTCACCCTAATAACGGACCATAGACCGTTAGTCTGGTTACATAACGTAAAGGATCCTATTTCTCGTATAATGAGATGGAGAATTAAATTAAACGAGTATGACTATAATATTATCTATAGACCGGGAAAAGCTAATCTTAATGCCGATGCACTATCGCGCAACCCTCCAGTTTCTATAGAACATGATCAAATACAACACAGACGTACTGACGCTTTTCCTCTGGGGAGTGTGCAGGGGGTTGTCGTGGGCGCCAACGATTTGCCTACTGTAGACACCTGGGAGGAAGAGGATACAGACAAATTACATAAAGACAAACCTATGGAAGACAAAAATGAACAAATGGTGGCTGCTATTTTTCTCGCACATGGAAAGTTTATTGATAAAGATAAAACTAAATTTAACAGTAATTGTACAGAAATTGGAAATAACGTTACTGTAGTGGATGGAGGATCGCTCTCTGTGTTTAATGGGACACAGTCAGAAAACGGTAGTCGGATGGTTATCGGAAAGGTTTTTAATAACACCCCGCTTCCGGCATCGTTAGATGTTGTCCCCAGATTTCCGGGTGCCCGCGCTCTGCCTGACTTGATGGTTATCGGAAAGGTTTTTAATAACACCCCGCTTCAAGTTGACAACAACGGCACCTTAGATTGTGTCGTGCCGGGAGCTGAGCAGACTGTAATTTTCCCAACAGCTGTTGTGGCACAGGCTCAGCGGCCCAGGAATGTTTCGCCAGATGAGGTAACACCGACACAATCGTTAAGGAAGAAGACACGATCCTCCGTAGAGATGTTTCCTGGAGAAAATATTTCATTTACAAAAACCACCAATAATGAAATTAGAGTCTTGACAATGAACACACCTACACAAATACAGACACCCCATCCTTTCAATCTTCCTAATATCATTTATAGTAAGGACTATCTTTATATGCGTAGAGACCATCTTGTTCATTTCCTTCCCACTGATTGTCAAGCTATTTCACAAACCAGTGAAGACTTATTATTACGTGGAAAGTTCTCATTTAGTCAAATTCAATCTTATGAAGTTCATGCGGGAAATGCAATGGTATTTCCTGATGAAAAATATCATATTTTTCATTTATTTTCTAAAACAAACTCTGAAGAGATACAGGATTCTAATCATCTTATATCTTCGTTATCATCCCTTAAACACTTAATGGACTCTCTAAATGTCAGAACAATTAGTATATCTATGAATAACAATAATTTACAACCAATTACATGGAATTCCCTCGAGAATATGTTGAAAGTAATTTTTGATACTTCACAATATAATATTACAGTTTGTACTGACGAGATTATAACTCCACCTCCATCTAGACGGCTCCCTATTATTCAAGAATACCATGAATCAGTAGTGGGAGGTCATCAAGGTGTAGCCAAATTATTTAAAAGGATACGGGAAGATTTCCACTGGCCTAGAATGAATAAACAAATTTCGGACTTCGTTCGCTCCTGTGCTAGTTGTCAGAGGAACAAAATTCTTTCTGCAAAAACCAAACAACCTATGTGTATAACGGACACCCCTCAGAGAGCTTTTGAGAAAATCCAAATAGATATTGTAGGGCCCCTACCTGTAACAAAGAAAAATAATCGCTATCTTTTGACTCTTCAAGACAATTTAACTAAATATTCAGATGCCATTCCTATACCTGATATAACTTCAACGACTGTTGCAATAGCTTTGGCCGAGCAATTTATTAGTAGGTTCGGATGTCCTCAGATAATTCAAACTGATCAAGGGAGTAACTTCGTTAGCAGTATCATGAAAAATTTCTGTAAGATATTTAAAATACAAAAAATTACATCCACGGCATTTCGGCCGCAATCGTTAGGCTCCCTTGAGCGAGCACATCGTGTGTTTGTAGATTATTTAAAACATTACTGCATCAAGTCTGATTGGGATGAATGGATCCGTTTTGGTATATTTTCTTACAATACCTCGGTACATGAAGCCACAGGTTTTACCCCTCACGAACTTATTTTTGGTGTTAAAGCTATAATTCCTACAGAATTTGCTCAGCAAGGGATCCCGCAAACCTTTGTCAACTATTTAGATAACCTGTTTGTCAAAATTTCTACTACCCAGGCTTCTGCAGCGGCAAACCTGGAAAAGGCAAAAGAAAAAAGCAAATTGATATATGACAAAAATATAAACCCTCGGCAGTTTGTAGTAGGAGATGACGTATACCTATTAAAGGAACCCAAAACTGGAAAATTCGATTCCTCGTGGCTTGGACCATATAAGATTACTAGAATATATAATGATTTAAATGTAGAAATTGCTATAGGACCAGATAAATTTAAAATTGTCCATACGAATAAATTAAAATTAGCATGTATAAGACTAGATTCTCCTTAAGTAGTTTGAGTATGCATTTCATGTCTATGTTGCTCTCCAAAACTAGGTTAAGATTCTCCTTATATTGCACGACTTCAGATAAATTCAAACGACACATGTTTATTTACTTATGACATTAGTCCTATGTTATATTACCTTAGTTTCGTATATAATTGTTGTTATGTTATCGAACCGTTATAACAGTTATGTGTTCTGTATATTACAAGTGACAGCTGTGAACATGCGTGGGTGTTTTGTAAGTAGCATCCTTTGACTTGCATTCTCTGCGGGACCCCAGGTGGACCGAGTAGCTTGGCTACCGCAGGGATGTGGGAAGAAGGAGGCTCAGTAATACCTACTCGCATCGAACGTGTATTTGTATGCATTTATGAATTTATGTCATTAATGGTTGTAAATTTATCGTTGAAAAACTGTTTCATTGAAACACTTTTTGTTATAAGGGGGAAGGTGTTGTGTGACAACGTGTGACACTAACTTTAAGGCGCGAAATTCAAACTGAATGTAATAGAGAAGGTGTCAAGGGTGAAGTTGGAATAAGTTTATATGTTTGAAACTAGCTATAAACATTTCTCAATAGAATATTTCAGAGTAAAGAATAAATCAATATTTCCTTGGAAACACTTGTTTAAACATTCAAATCTCACCTTTTTCCCCTTTCTCTAAAGAATTATATCCAGCGCCAAGATGTAAAAGACTCGGTGATAAGAAATCGATAAATGTTATTAACGAATTAGAATTTATTAATTAGAATATAATTATGTAATTGGTTCTTTGTTACTAAGATACCTAAAATTAACAAAACATGTATTAGATTTAGCAAAAAGCCATTTTGTGCCTTCCTCTTCGCCCCAGTCCTTCGACGAGATCAGACGTGTTTTTCTTGTAATAAACCACAGTTGAGTTTGAGTTGTAAATTGTTCAATTTATTTACGAGCAGAGTGCCTTAGCGCTCCACGGGCGTGAACCCATCCCGGTTCCAGTCGAAAATCCCTGAAGGCTACGCAACAGTATATAGAATATATAGAACTAGCATAAATATTCATCCAATCAAAATTCCGATTCCGCGTTTGATTTATGTTATTATATTGGCTGCACTAGTGCCTTGGCAACCCTGCTTATGAGATTCGTAATTCGTAATCACGGATGTAAAGGACTGTGTATGATTCTGAGGGGTTGAAGCAAAAGACGGAAGGGGTATCTACCTGAATATAGAAAATACGAAAATATAATTAGAACGCGGATACCTGAGGTTTCTTCTCGAACATTTGCCGTATCATAAAAGTATAAACTGGTGTCGGAGAAGCTCCGGCGAAAAACTTGAGCACCGACTTCTTTTGTATACAGATATTATTTAAAGGATTCGCTTTAGGTTTACAAGGTACGGGAAACGAACCGGTGCTCGACTTTTTTTTCGATACCAGCAAGCTTAGTTTCATGACCCGGTAATCCTTATTACTGAAAAACAGAAGGAAACCCGAGGTATCCGCGTTCTAATTGTATTTTCGTATTTTCCATATTGTAAAAATAAAATGAAATTTCGCCTTCAATGGTGCAAAGTAGTACAGGGTTAACGTATCTCAGAACCACGGGTGCGTCAGTATTAGGGCGTCATATTTTTGACCGGCTGTACTGCAGAATGCCCGAGTCACGGTTTTACCGGTGGGCACCTTGTCCCGGGTTTATGATGCGTCAATTTCTATTGAAAAAAGCAGGAGTAAGACGCTGCGGAGTTAACTGTTGACGGAGAATTAAATGTTTTGACCTTCCGAAATACAAGTTTGTGGCGACAACAAGGTGAGCCTCCGGATCGGAGCCGGCTTTCGCTAGCCGAAATAAATTTATCCGAAAATGACGAATAATTTTTCGCGTTTATCCGAGAAAAAAAAATGGAATAAACGTCGAATAAACGCGAAGTAGGTTCATGTAGCAGTTGTAGCTCATTTCAGTAACGTAGCACGATCTTTTTGTCGCTCGTGTCCGATCGGCTCTAAATCCGAGACGCGTGACGCGTGTTCGGCTTCGCTCGGCGTAGTTTTATTTAGTAATTCTTGCATATCAACTTCTGCACTGGTTTCATTAATTTTGCATGTATTCGGCAATAGAGACTGCTTGAACTTGTTAATACTGTGGTAGCTTGGCAAGGTTCCTGGGTGCAGTGAATTAATTTTTTTTGCGTAAAATATTATATCGTCTCACTGATGATTTAAAGTTTAAACTCAAAGATAAAGCTTCAATTACAGAAAATGTTTTATTTTGTGATGCTTTCACACCCTCAGACATTTCTATGGCATAATTGAGTTCGGCAATTGATATTGTTTGAATGAAGTCTTCAACTTTACGTTTTTTTACTTCATTAGAACATTCCGTAAAAGGCTTAATTGGCCTTCCTCCCTTTGAGAGTACCGTATCACTTGGTCCAGCCTAAATTCTGTTCATCTAATTTATTTCAGATTCGTCTATATTAATTTTTGTTGTAAGCCAAGTTGCATGTTACTCATAAAGCTTATTGTACATTCTATGACAACTATCGTATTTGCTTTTAATTTTAAAATGGACAAACGTTGCATTTTATCAATACTTTTATGAATGCAATTCGGTATATGAATTACATTTAAACTGTCCTTAATTAATTTTCATATTACAGAAATTTTATTTAATTCTGAATGTTTCCAAACTTCTAGGCATTGACCATAAGTAATAAAATTACACTGATCTAAAATAAAAAATTAACTAGTTCAATGAACAATTTTCTAGACAACCATCTTATTGTACAAACAGTAATAAGATCGCAAACTTGATCAATTAACAAACAAGACACTTATTCAAAGAACTAATTTGCTTATTTAAAAAAGATTTTACGTATTAAATATCGTAACACATTTACTATAGAGTTATACTTCACCATAGCGATTATTAATATGTATTTGCAAAAAGAAAATTACGGAGATATTTTTTGGTGTATTTTTTAAGTCTTCTCAAAGGTGATAAACATTTAATATTAAAAATTGAAATTAATTATTATTATTGTAAAAAACTTTCTCTGAAGTTTTAAAAGTATCATGATACCAAATACGTTGTATACAAATGAAACGAAAAACTCATACATTACACATCATACAGCCAATGGCATGTGTTTGAAGAAATACATCGAAATTAGGAATAACTAGGAATAAACTTTCAATATTAATTATGGCAACAAATTAGTGAATTCATAAAACGGTGATGGGTAGTATTAAAATCTACATTCCTTTCATAACATTTTAAGATAAAACAGATTTTGAATTAAATACTTGAGATTTTTGGGTTTTGTCCATTGAATGACACACTGTGCGGCGCGGTGCGACAGCTTTACTTTTCTTCTATTATTCTTTAATTTCACTTTTTAACTTTTTTGTAAATATATATATTCCACGAATAATTGCTCCCTCAAATGTTCTGTCAGGGAGCAGTTATACGTGGCTAGACACTAATTTCGTGTGCAGTCCTTTGACCTGGGCATGGGACCCTATGTTCGAGAAAAGGAAGACAATAGGAAAAATAGGCAATAGAAAAACTATCGAAAAAATCAGATGCAACCCATCGGATTTCGATGAAAGTACTATCAATCAATTCCTTGTACTTTTTCGATTAAAATGGCACTAAGCACGATGAAATTCGGATTATTTATACCGTAGATACGTGGAGCAACGATTTACACAGTTTTAAGCTGGATTCATTAAAAATAGTCAAATTTTTATGATATTTGGTATCATTTTAATTGGAAAAACGTAAGCAATCCATTTGCGCTATTGTAATGGACCTTTGGTGGTTAGTTAATAATATTAATCTCCACTTTCTGATATAATATATATATTTTCTGTACTACAAACAACTCGGCGGTTGGTAAACGTCTGACTGGGAAACTCCGCAAGGGCCGGGAAAACTGACCTGCGAGGCCCTGAAGTGGGGAAAACAAAGAAAGCCATCCCACCCCAAGGACGTGGGACTCCTCAACGAAACACACAATCGTTGGTGAAAGTTTCCTAAAACTACGCATTTACGCCTAAGCTACAGATAAATTCGAAAATACATTACATCTCCCCCTTTAGATTAAAGATAAGTATTTAAAACTTATCTTTAAGTACGCTACGTGAACGATGAGATGTAGTAGGTAGGTTAGATAATACAGCTTCTTCTACAATAGGTTTTGAATCGTCTAAATGAAATTGTATCGATTCATATTTCGGCTCTTGCTTATTTCGGAAATTAAAAGTAAGGCAATTTGTGACCTAGCACACCCACCTATATCGTCATTATCACGTTTCGAATATTGTTTCTTAAATCTATTACGCACAATATTTATATATATTATATGTTACATACATTATTATCAATAAAACTAGGATATAGACAATGTATAAAAAGGAAGATGTCTTTTCGTACTTTTGTTTCGAAATAATATTTAAAGTATTAGAAAGTTTACTTAACTTAAAACTAGCTATATCTAAATTATCTAAATTTACATTTGGAACAATTGCTTGCTTAAAATCTAATATAACACTTAAATTTATCTTATTTTTAGTACAACAATCATTCTTAATTATATCAAACGAAGGTATAATCGGCATAAAAGAACTTCTAAAAGAATTTTGCGCAAGTAACATAGTTGACAATGTATATGCTTTACATTCAGATGCCAATTCAAACATACCTATGCCCGAAAGTGTAACATCAAATGGTTGCAATTGCGATTGACAGTTTAACGTAAGCTCAGTTTTCTTTGGTAAAATATAAATCCATTGATTTCCATTTGCTAATCTGTACCAGACATCATTTGAAATTTGAATAACACGCATATCACAGGATTTCGGTATATCCATGGATGGAATTAATAAATCAGTTTCACATATCGACCTAGTATGAATAGTATAAATTGGCGCGGTTAGTTTACAAATATAGTTTTCAGGTGTTAACTTACAATTTTTTAAATTATCTAAAGTAATATATTGAGTTTTTAATTGTGAAATCGCTAGATACTTTACACTAGGCTGAATAAAAATATATGATTCATTTTGTAATTTTACTGGCAACGGTAGAAGATTATAAAGTTGAAATATGATTTCAGTTACTAATGGAATTTCCATATTAATTATGAGCTTATTATCTATATTATAGACTTGCAATGTAACTAAATGTAAAATTTTATTCACTTTATCTGCTGTAAGTTCATACGGATAATGAATTCCTAAAGGAAGCAGTTTTACAGTCTTTCTTAATTCATTAATAACTTGAACAGGGGTAATAATTGCTGGATGTAAAATATTCTGTTTTGCAAATAAATACCATTTATTAAACTAGAAATTTCTTCATTAAGTATATTTGCTATTGTATTTAACATAAGAAAATGTTGATTTATTTGTTCTTTAATTTCAAACTGATCTATTTTCCTGTCTATATTCATGGTATGATTATTTAATAGCTTAAAATTATCATTAAAGGTTTGTATGGATTTATATAGGTTAGTAATTGTATTATTGAAATTTATGATAGTCGTTTGAACTATTTGAATTTGCGATTTGAAAAGTTTGGTTAACTCTTCTTCATTTCCTTGAATATTATTGATGATACTATTGTAATATTCTGCATTATTATTAATCAACGTTCCGGCAATTGTTTTGAAAAAGGTACCAATTGAATTTAGAGGGCTACGTTTTACCCGACTATGATTTGCCAAATTCTTTAGATATTGAACTTTCATTTTAATTTCTGATAGTAAATGTTGCAAAATTTTCTCAGTATTGTTGCAAAATGCCCCATAATTGATTGAGACATCCCTGGTACAAAAATTTTGTGTTTTGGAAAAAAGTAAATCAATTAATTCTATTCTCTCGGTTATATAAGACATATCAACATACGTTACAAGTTTCCAGGTCGTATCATAGAATTTGAGCTCTTTAACATTATCATAATATATGCCTGGTGAATGCTGGAATGGTGTAGTTTTATAATACTCAGCACGAATCAAAACGACGTACCTGTAACAATTTATTAGAATTTCTTAGTTTGATACAACTATTGCAGAATAAGCATGTTTTATACGATCAGTATGAAATACAACTTCTTTTCGATTTACTTGAATAGTAACATTCACAGGAGAATTTACTTTAACTGTTTTATAAGGTCCCTTATAATTAGGAGTGAGTTTTTTAGATTTATTTTTCGATATTTGTTCTGTTTTTAAATAAACTTGATCTCCTACTTTAAATTCAACATTTCTACTTCTCCTATCATAATATTCCTTATTCTTTTCTTTTGAACTTAATATGTTACTTCTCGCAATATCACGCGATTTTTGAAATTTTAATTGTAAATTATCAAAATAATCGTCATATGTATATCTAAATTCAGGTTCCTTAGTAATTGAACGAGGCAAGTTAGGCTTATGTCCGAAAACTAGCTCATAAGGAGAAAAGTTTGTAGTTGAATGTACAGTCGTATTATAAGAAAACATTGCATAATCTAACCAATTATCCCAATCAGTCTGATCAGAATTTATATAGTGTTTTAGATAATCAACAAGTGTAATATGACTCCTTTCAAGCGCTCCATTAGTTTGTGGATGGTAAACAGTGGTTTGAATCTGTTTAATTTGAAATAGCTTAGCAACATTCTTTAACAAATTAGACGTAAAATCCTTGCCTTGATCTGTTAATATAGAATCAGGAATACCAAATGTACAAATGAATTTTGAAGTTAAAATTTCCGAAATAGTGATAGCCTCATGATTAGGTATTGCATATGCCTGAGAATATTTAGTAAGATCATCTTGTAAAGTTAGAATAAATTTATTTCCATTTTCAGTAATAGGTAATGGACCAAGAATGTCTAATGCGATTCTCTCAAAGGCATTACTAGACGTTGTCGTGATTTGAATGGGTTTGTGATTCTTCTTACGAACAAGTTTATTTGTTTGACAAGATGTACAGGTTTTTATGAATTCAGCTATATCCGCTTTCATTGTTGACCATTTATAATTTTGCTTAATACGTTTATACGTTCGACGAAAACCTGAATGTCCACCAGACGGAGAATTATGATTTTCCCTTAAGATTTCGGAGATTTGCTCGACAGTTGGTTCTAAAATACTCCCAAAATATACTTTAACAGTAATATCAGTTTTATTAAATATGTATCTGAGCATTGCTCTTACCTTTTCCCAGCGAAATTTATCAAATTCAGTACCTAATCACGGCACACTAACAGATTTCTGATTATTTCGTTGTAAAAGATCCTTTAATATTACCAATACCTTAAATAAATCTTCATAACTGGCTTGATCCCAAAAATTTTCTTTTACAATAAGATAATATATATTTTTATCCTTATTTGGAATGGTTAAAACTTCGTGTAAATGAGGATTTTGACTTTGTAATTCATTAATATGATTAAAACGAGTCTTAAACTCTGATAATATACCTTGATTCAAGTCTAAGTCACTAGAGATACATATAGCATAATTATCTATAGAAGAAAATAAAGAATCTCTGTACTCCTCAATTTTATTATAAGTTAATACTACGTTCTGTATTTTATTTAAAAAATCGGAATAGGATCAATTTGTTACATTTATATCATGGAGAGTACAACATTGGTTAATATTTATACGACTTAAAGCGTCTGCGTTTGAATTCAATTTGCCAGGTTTATATTCAATTTTATAATCATACTCCTCCAACATAAGACGCCAACGTAACAATCGAGATCCAGGGTCTTTTAAACTAAATAGCCAAGTTAAAGGACGATGATCAGTAATTATTCTAAATTTCCTTCCAAAAATATACGAGCGAAAATGTTTCACGGCCCATACTATTGCCAATAATTCACGCTCAATTGTAGAATAATTCGATTCAGCTCTGTTTAAAGTTCTGCTAGCATAAGCTATTGGTAAGTCCTGTTTATCATATTGTTGTGACAATACTGCTCCTATGGCAAAATTGCTAGCATCCGTCGTTAAAATAAATTCTTTAGAAAAATCCGGGTACTGTAGAATAGGATGAGAAATAAGTTTTGATTTTAATAGTTCAAAAGAATTTTGTTGTTCACTTGTCCACAAATATGGTACTACATCTTTTTTCAATAATGATGTTATCGGCTTTGTAATTTTGCTAAAATTTTCAATAAATCTCCGATAATAACTGGCTAAACCTAAAAATGACTTTATTTCCCGTATTGATTTAGGAACTGGATAATTTTCAATAACTCTGACCTTTTTAGGATCTGGTTTCACTCCTGTTTCAGAAATGAGATGACCAAGATACATCACCTCACGACGTAAAAATTCGCATTTATCCGGTTGAATCTTTAAATTATGTTCCGAAAGTCTTTGAAATATTTCTGTAAGTTTTTTGGAATGAGTTTCTAATGAATCGGTGTATAATGACTATATCATCCAAGTAAACGAGACAACGCAATCCTTGTATACCGGTTAATACAGAGTTCATTAGCCTTTGAAAAGTTGCAGGGGCGTTTTTTAACCCGAACGGCATACGATTAAATTGATAATGTCCTGTAGGAGTAGAAAAGGCTGTTTTTTCTGCATCTTCTTCAAACATTTTGATTTGGTGGAAACCCGATGCAAGATCTAGTGTGGTGAAATATTTAGAGTTTCCTAATTGATCCAATATATCTGAAATATTAGGAAGAGGGAAAGCATCCCCTTTGGTAACATCGTTTAGTTTTCTGTAATCTACCACGACTCTCCACTTCACTTTACCCGACGCCTCTGTTTTTTTAGGGACCACCCAAATAGGAAAATTCCATGGAGAATTTGAAGGTTTGATTATGTGGTCTCTTAACATTTTATTAATTTGTTTGGATACCTCTTCTTTGTGTATTTCTGGATAACGATACGTTTTTGTAACAATTGGAACATGAGTAGCTGTTGGAATTTTATGCACGACAGTATCCGTACAACTTAAACTATCCCCTTCTAAATAAAAAACATGATTGAATTTGCTACAAATATCTAAAATTGAGTCCTTCTCTTCCTTATTTAAATGTTCCAAATGAAGGTTCCTAAATAAATTTTGCAAACGTTCGGATCTAAAATCAATGGATGATTTTAAATTTATGTTGGTATCGCAATCTAAATTCAATACCTGCAAAAATTTGTTATCTAACCCTTTCAACTTTACTTTTGGTTTAATTATTTGTTTATCCGTATCTGAAATATTTACTACAGATGTAATAGCTTCACATTTATTAACTTTAACTATACTGTCACAAATATAAACTCCTTCACCTAGTAGACGTTTATCAATAAACCCTTCTTTTATTCCCGGATTAGTGATATTTACGGAAATTAATATTTCACTTCGTGCAGGAATACATAAATAATTTATAGAACTAGTATTGTTTTCCTTATTGGATAATGTATCTTCCTGATTCGAAGATTTGTTTGAATTTGATCGATTTTGCGAACATACCAATTTTTCTATGTACTTTAAAGGAATACAACCTCAAGGAAACCGTAATAAATTATTTCTACAATCGATTTGCAACTGTAAATTTACGATAATATCATTACCTAAAATTCCAGGAAAAGAAATTGGAAAATTATCTTTCACTACATGGAAAACAACAGTATATGAATGATTACCCAAAACTACATTTAAATGATAATATCCCATAGATGCAAACTCTTCGGTTGATAAACCTTTTATTCTTAACTTGAAATTTTCATAACAGGGTATATTTCCTTTTAATTGTGATAGCTTGATTATAGATATGTCAGCACCAGTATCTAATAATAAATTAACTATTCCATTTTGCGTTTCAGAAATTTCTATGGGAACATAAGTTGTGAAACCTAAGTTGACATTTGTTGTTCTGCCTGAAGCTGTTGAATCGCTCTCGGTTCGGCAGTCACCGAGGGCCGATTGAAGTTTAAAGCTTGCGCTTGTGATGAAATTGGATCATTAGAATTCCTTATATTTTGTTGAGCATTTGAACTTGAGTAACTTCTTGTCTGATAATTAGATCTTTGATATTGTAAAAGAGTAGGATTTTGCGAATTACCGATTACTATTATTATACTCGCGCTTCCTACACTCATTAATCATATGACCCATATGCTTACAGTATGCACATGATTTAACCATATTTCTTTGTCTATCTGACCAACCGTTGCTAGCAGATGATGACGAATTGTTTGTTTGAACATGTCTTATATTTTGTTCAGTTTTTATGCGAAACTGTGATCCTGTAGGAATATTTGATGGATTATTTTTAAAATAACAATTCATTGTAGTATGTCCAGTACGATTACAATTGAAACAATGTCTTGTGTCTTTCAAATTTAAATTTTGAAACTTAGCTATTTCTCGTAAAGATTTTTGCTCAGATTCTTCGGCAACAGCAAATTGCACGGCATCTTCAAATTTTTCTGGTCTTTGTGCTTTGACAATAATAGAAATATCTCTATGTAATCCCATTATAAATACATCTAACGCTTGTTTTTGAAGAAGTTTAATACACGCCTGTCTTTCTATAACTGACAAAATTCGAGTCAAGACTATTAGTTAATCTAATCAAACAAGTTTCTACTTTTTGCGCATACGATACTATACTTTCATTGAGTCCTTGCTTACACGATGATAATTCTAATTGATATTGGCCTTGCGAACGTTTTTCCGAATAAGCTTCAAAAAGATATGATTTAAGGGCAGGCCAGTCGGGAAAAGAACGATTTCGAATCAACGCTCTTGCATTTCCCGTAATTTTAGTTTGAATTATAGTGAACAATATCGGTCTAACTTCCGGTCTTACTAATTCTATTGATTTATCACAATTATCACAAAATTCATGCAATTTACTTTTATCTCCATCAAAAATAATAAGTAATTTTTCGGCAAGATCAATATTTATGCTCTCGGCCATTATGATTTATAACTGCTTACAACTTACAATATGATATAGAATTATATGAATTCGAAATTACTTACAATAATAAGAAAATGAAACGCATTTTTAACGCAGAGGGAATTCGATATAGTCCTTCGTGAAATACGTAGAAAGCCTGGTCCTCTTCAATCGAATCCTCCGGTAAAACCTCAAGACGCAGCAGGTAGTCCTTCCAAAGTGACTCGCACTGATGGGTGTTTTGTAGAGATCCTCGGTAGAGATGAGACAATTCTATCGTTCAAATTCGAGACAGATTTACAGTTTATGCGTTAATGAGACGCAAAACCGAATGCCAAGTGTATTCAGTTTATTTGCAGAGATTCTTAATAACCAGTCACAGGTCACAAACACCACGCAGTTATAGATCTTCTGATGAAAACCTTCCTCAACTGCCAATTGTAGATTCGGTTGGGAAATTGAAGACTTAGCAGTCACCGTAGAAAGTTTGTAAAATTCAGATGAATTCTTCCCACGTTGTACCCAACAATCCGTAAGAAACGCTGATGATGAATCTCGACGATAGCGATAGCTCCGTGAATCACAGCGATTTTCTTGACACAATGAACTTGATTAACACCAAGATTTTCCAATTGTGATTATCCCACTTCTGACACCATTAAATTTATGTAATGGACCTTTGGTGGTTAGTTAATAATATTAATCTCCACTTTCTGATATAATATATATATTTTCTGTACTACAAACAACTCGGCGGTTGGTAAACGTCTGACTGGGAAACTCCGCAAGGGCCGGGAAAACTGACCTGTGAGGCCCTGAAGTGGGGAAAACAAAGAAAGTCATCCCACCCCAAGGACGTGGGACTCCTCAACGAAACACACAATCGTTGGTGAAAGTTTCCTAAAACTACGCATTTACGCCTAAGCTACAGATAAATTCGAAAATACATTACACTATTTTCGCAATGATATGTTACAAAATAAGAGTAAGTTCATATTTTATGGCAGTCATAAACCGTGAGCGGAAGGACCCCAACCGCTCGCGTGGCACAGCGCGAGGCGCATCGGATTTGCCGAGAATCTCCAAGAGTGCGAGCATTTAAGTGCAAAAAATTTACTTGTTGCCAGTTGCTCGCCAGAAAAGCCTTACTTTCTTGCCCGCGAGAAATGCCTTGCTATGAAACTGTGTAAAACTGTGAAACTCGTTTCTTCACGTATCTATGGTATAAATAATCCGAATTTCATCGTGTTTGGTGCTATTTTGATCAAAAAAGTACAAGGAATCCATTGCTAGTACTTGTATCAAAATCCGATGAAAAGTGCGATCTATAATGCTTCTAAATTTTTCGGGACCGATGCTGTTGTTCTTTTTATGACCCTATTGTTATCCAAAGGTCGAGTTCTCGACCGTGCCGTCCATTAGTAGTTCTTTAACTTATTCGTGCACGCTGTCAAAGCAACTCCTGGTCTCTGCATATCTATAAAGGAAAAATAAACACAGAGTTAAAATCCTATAATCCTAATGATAAGAAAAAAATATTAATGTAACTGTGAACTTTTTTTTCCCCTCCAAATTTTCTCTAATTTAGCGTCCAAACGTTGCTATATCCTTTTCTCTTGTTCTAGAAATAGGGTGTTCCGTTTAAGTGAGAACGGTGGACTATTTCACAAGAGATGAAAGTTATAAAAACATGTTCTGTTTAAAGTTGTTTCATATATATAAAGAGGGACATTTAACCGTATAAATAAGTTTTGTATGGGTAGAGTAGTAGAGAAAATATGAAAATATAAACCGCATAATTATTCTCTTCCAAATCCGACACATTTTCCGCAGGCTTCGGAGGCGCTAGCCGAATCCATGGTTTGATCCTTTCCGGACCAACTACTGTTGAAAAGGGACGCAGCCCTAATTGGAACCCTTCAATATCGCCTATCACAAACCTATCTAAGTCGAGAACTTTCTTTACTTCGTATGGACCTTTATATTTGGGAAGTAGCTTCTGGTTTGGATTGAAGCCACTAAAACGCTCGCCCTTTTAATTTTTTACCAATCAAAGCCTTCATAGCGACATCGTTAAAATTATAAGTAGTCCGTAAAAACTGTAATTGGCGTTCCCAGATTTCAAAATTATTTGTACCATCAAAGGTACCCAATAAATCGTGAACCAAACTAATATCAACTAGGGCTATTGATTATGAGATACCCGGGTACCCGGGTACCCGAGTGAGATACCCGGGTATACCAAAATTACCCGCACTACCCGGATATCTCACGGGTACCCGAACACATGAGATAGACAAGAATCTCATGCCGAATTAAGCCGAATTGAACCGAATTGAGCCGATAGTTTTTCGCTATGTGTTTCTAGATTTTAAAGTAGAGCGCGCACGAGAGAGAGAGGGAGAGGAGGGAGAGAGAAGGGGAGAGAGAGGGGGGAGAGAGAGACAGAGAGAGAGAGAGAGAGAGAGAGAGAGAGAGAGAGAACTCATTTTCAACATAACCGCGGTGCATTACATTCAATTCTCATCATGTATACAGAATTCATTTCATTCTGAAATTTTTTTTTATTTTTAAAGCCACAAATACGTACCGGAAAACTATCGGCTCAATTCGGTTCAATTCGGCTTAATTCGGGATGAGATTCTTGTCTATCTCATGCGTTCGGGTACCCGTGAGATACCCGGGTAGTACGGGTAATTTTGGTATACCCGGGTATCTCACGAGTACCCAGGTACTCGGGTATCTCACTCGGTTCACTTGAAATCTCGAGCCCTAATATCAACTCGAGACTGTTCAGTGTCAATCGAAACAGCACGAGGGGAGTTTCTGATCGCTGCTTCGCGTCGGAAACATTCTAATCACGACACACATTCTAATTTCTATCACGACGAATACATTCTAATTCTTGATTATAGCCATTGTTGGGAAACGGCCCTTTTCCTCAGCCGTGACTCACGGAAGAGTCACCACGATAAACGATGTTTTCGGGAGCTAGCGAAAACAAATGACTAAGCTAAGATTTCTAGGTCCAAAGATTACCTTGTTCGTGTCCTAACGAAGGACCAAGGGTTAGAATCATCACTCTCCCACCAAACACCTAAGATACATTATATATATTTCTGTGCGACACTGTCTCTGAGAATTGTACTCCCGACTCTCTCGCTGTAACCTCGTTCACGAAACTCGTCTAAACAGTTGTTGTACCCGTTTGGTAACATAGTTTTGTTGAAATTAACAACGTGTATTCTTCCAAACACCCGTGGGTTCCCAACACCATGTGGCTCACCTATGTTCTGGAACGCTCGATCTGTTGTCGCTGCGACCTCGTCTTCACCTTCAGCAATTTCGTCGACGACCACGTTTGCTTCGCTAAGACTTTCCTCGTCTGGTGAATTCCATGCACCGTTGGGAAAGGCATTTTCGAGGCGAGTTAGCAGTTCGGCTTTATTCCCAGTCGTGGACAGACCATTCCTCCTTAGAATGTCCTTAAGTTGCTGCGTCGTAATATTACTCGACTCCATAATCAAACCGTTGAAAAATCACCACGTGCTTCAGATTCAGATCCCACTTCTGAATTGATCACTGTAAGATATTTACCCGACTTCTCGAAGGAAGGGAGGGTAGTGGGTTTTTTTGTAAGCCTGACCGAAATTCATTTTAAATGCTACAGAATGCCATTTTTTAATTTTAACCCAGTAGTAAGTGACAATAGCGATGACGATAGTGACAGCCGCATACAAGTGACAGAATACATTGTTGCTGGCATTATTCATGTGTCAAGCAAGTGACATTTTATTTTGCATGTGTAACGTTTACTTTCTTTTTTCATCTATCTACTCTTTGTGTCACGTTTCATTTTTTTTGGAACCTTCAACAATGGAAGAAAGTTACGAGTATGAAGAATTGGTGGAGGAGGAGGAGGAGGAGGCAGTACAACTCAATTATGAGGACATTGAAAATATTGCAGATATTCCTCAAGAAGATACTCCAGATTATAGGTACAGTCAGCCAAAAAATATATGACGCTCTAATACTGACGCAGCCGTGCGCGCGGACAACTTCACCCTAGAAAAAGAAAACACGCGCACGGGTGCGTCAGTATTAGAGCGTCATATATTTTTTGGCCGTCTGTACATTCAGATGTGTATTTTTACTGTTTAAAAATGTTACATTGATCAATGCGAATTTCGATGTGTGCTATATCCATTGCGTGACCGTGGTAGGGTTAGTAATAGCAAAATATATCTTAGACGAAACATTATATAAACATTTTTTATTTCTTCACATGTCGATAAGGATTCTGGTTTCAGAAGCTCCGTCAGAACAGCATCATATTTGCCTTATATGCTACTATATATTTTACACTTTTTTTTATTCAAACTATGCATTCCATAATATAAGTATTAATGAATTCCAAGTCCCCACCATGTCGGGCCTCTTCGAACGTCCCGAAAAAATGGTGTCGCACATGTACCAGTTAGCGGTACCTCGCAAAAACACGATTCAAAGGTTGTCCCAAAATAGATAGATTTATTTTTCCTCTAAGGTTACATTACAATTGCTCCTAGAGGAACATACTCCTCTATTCTGCCCAACGAACGTACAAATCCACTTGTCTCAAAATATATAAACGTAATTATCGATATTGTAACCCGTCGTGACTCAACGTTTGCGAGCAAGTCCCTCCGTCTCGCGACACTTGGGCGCTTGGTAGGGACATTCCCCCCACTTCAAGCGCTAACCGAAATATCTCCGATTTATTTCCTTCGTTTAACGCAGGTGTGTAAAAATGGCCTTTTTGGCTATATTGCTTTCTATTTCCCAAAGGAAGAAACGAATGGCGCAAAGACCAAAACGTTATAAAACAATCTCCTCTGACGAAGGACCCAGGCAAAAAAAGTGTAGGAGAATCGATTAAGACATAGAGTACTTACTTAATGCAAATCATTGAAGACCAGGAACCTTCAACAGTGGAAGAAAGCTACGAGTATGAACAATTGGTGGAGGAGGAGGAGCAATGTACCCAATTTTGCAGGAATATTCCTGCAATATTCTTATCTCCACTTTTTGATAGGGAATATTCCTGCAATATTCCTTGCTGTCCGGGTTTATTATACCTACCTTTTCATTATCTAATTATTTTATAAGATAGGTTTAGACTTGCTAAAATGGACCAAAGGGAGAAACGAATGACGCAAAGACCAAAACGTTATAAAACAATGTCCTCTGACGAAGGACCTAGGCAAAAGAAGTGTAGGAGAATCGACTAAGACATAGAGTACTATGTACCAAAACGGATTTGGCCGCGGCAGTACCTGGCCAGATACATAGTATACAGGGTGTAACAAAAATGTAGCTTCGATGTAGCTTCAGATTCCTCAAATTCTATACATGACATCGAAGATGTATTCTTGTTTCCTTCAACTCCTTACGAGTCATCTTTTCGCGATCGTTTAGCCTCCTGTTTTGTAGAAAATAATTTAACCCATACTCAGGGAAATAACATTCTATCTATTCTTCGTACACATCCGTGTTTTTCTAGTTTGCCAAAAGACGTTAGGACATTGTTACATACACCTCGTCAATCTATTACTCCATCCGTTGTAGAGCCTGGGGAATACATTCATTTTGATTTAGAAGAAAAGCTTGTTCACAGCCTTCGCAATTAAAACCCATAATAGTTGGCATTTATAAGGGAACTAAAAAACCATCAGATCCAAATATTTTCTTGCAAAAATTCATTGCGGACATTCAAAGAATAATAGCTAATGGGGGTATCAATTTGCATGGTAATAGAATACAAATAAAATTACGATCGTTTATAGCCGATGCACCAGCTCGATCTTTTATTTTAAATCACCGCGGACATATGTCTATTGAACCTTGTTCGAAGTGTAAAGTTTCGGGAACACTAGCTAGAGGCCGTTACGTTTTTAATAGTGTAAATTCAAATCTTCGAACTGATGAGGAATATGCATTAGCTTTAGATAAAACTCATCACAAAGACGGTACAAGTCCTCTATCTTTATTACCACTGGGAATGGTTTCTCAAGTCCCATTTGATTATATGCATCTAGTATGTTTGGGTGTCACTAAAAAATTGTTATCCGCGTGGATATCTGGGAAATATTCCACTTCTTGTAAGCTTTCTACAAGAAATATTTCTATTATGTCCGAAAGATTGCAGAGTGTTCGAGAATATTGTCCCTCAGATTTCGTTAGGCGTCCTAGGTCCATTGAAATTTTCTCAAAATATAAAGCAACAGAGTTTAGGCAATTCCTTCTATACACAGGCCCAGTAATAGCAAAAGGCATCTTAGATGAAACATTATACAAACATTTTTTGTTTCTCCACATGTCGATAAGGATTCTAGTTTCAGAAGCTCCGTCAGAACAACATTTGAATTTCGCACAAAGAGTATTAGAAAGGTTTGTCCAACGCAGCAAAGAATTGTATGGCCCCACATTTAACAGTTACAACGTTCATGGTTTACTTCATTTAACAGATGACGTGCGGCGTTTTGGTAATTTAGATTCTTTTTCGGCTTTTCCTTATGAAAACAATATGCCAATTTTTCGAAAATATTGCAGGAAGCCACATCTACCACTACAACAGTTCTCAAATAGAATGACTGAATTACAGCTTTTTGCAGAAATTCGTGATTATAGTGACAATAATACTTCTATTCGTGCATCCATTCCATGCGGTAATAGTCCTACGGGTACTCACTACCGTAAAATCAAGTTTCATAATTTATCATTAGGAATAGATCAGCGTGATAATTGCATAGTTTTGAAAGACAGAACAATTTGTTTAATTTCCGATATTATTCAACATAATAATACCTTCTGCCTGGGGGTCCGTAAATTTTTATCGGTTCATGATTTCTACGCCTTTGGCCTAAAATCTTCAGATGTTCAAATGTATAAATGCAGCGAATTGAGTAATACCATTTCTTTTATAAGCCTGACCGAAATTCATTTTAAATGCTACAGAATGCCATTTTTTAATTTTAACCCAGTAGTAAGTGACAATAGCGATGACGATGGTGACAGCCGCATACAAGTGACAGAATACATTGTTGCTGGCATTATTCACGTGTCAAGCAAGTGACATTCTATTTTGCATGTGTAACGTTTACTTTCTTTTTTCATCTAACTACCCTTTGTGTCACGTTTCATTTTTTTATGCTTTTCATTTATTCTTCAGTTATATATTTTTTTTCGCTTAAAATAGCTTCTTTGTTCTCTATACTTTGCAGTATTCAATTGCATAATTCTATTAGATTTATTATACAGTTCAGCTAACTTGTCCTCTCAGAGGCGGGACGTTCAAAGAGACCCGCCGCACAGTGGGACAAAATGGCATGTTTTTCCAAATCAGTTTACATGTCCGTCATTTGTTAGCAAATTTGATGTTTAAGCTTGCACAAATGGACCAAAGGGCGAAGCGAATGGCGCAAAAACCGAAACGTTATAAAACTACGTCCTCTGACGAAGGACCCAGTCAAAAGAGGTGCAGAAGAATCGAAGAAGACATCGAATACTTTAATGAAATCATTGAAGACCACCAGGAACCTTCAACAATACAAGAAAGTTACGAATACGAAGAATTGGTGGAGGAGGAGGAGGAGGAGGCAGTGCCACTAAATTATGAGGATATTGAAAATATTGCAGAGTTTCGTCAAGAACAAACTCCAGATTATAGGTACATTCAGATGTGTATATTTACTGTTTAAAAATGTTACACTATTCAACGCGAATTTCGATATCCACTGGGTGATCGTGGTAAGGTTTCTCACCCTAAACACGAACTCGCAACTGAAATTACTACATCACCCTCACTTCTTGATTTCGATAAAAAATTAAGTATTACGTGAAAACCAAAAATGCTAGAGTTCAATTTATTCTTAAAAAATAGAGGGGAGTTTCGTGAATATATTACTGTATACACATATTAAATTGTGTCATTTTAAACGATTGTAACTGACCATTAAAGTGTAAAAAATGGCCGATGCGCGTACTTTTGCAATTTTACGAAAAACTTTATCGTACACGAGTTCGTTATACAGTGTCGGTTTCTGTAGACACTTGTGAAGGAGAAACCATTGAGGAAAAGTATCGGAACGGTTTTTAATTCGGATAGATCGACAAAATGTTCGTCGATTAAATTGAACTGTACCGTTTTTGGTTTTCATACCTCATTTTTTACCGAAATCAAAAACTGAAGGTGATGAAGCAATTTTAGTTGCGGATTCGGATTTAGGGTGAGAAAACCCTACCACGATCACTCAGTGGATATATAACAGATCAAAAAAAAAGTTTTAATTTGTTGGACAGCATTATTATTGGAGAGAGATAAGACTAAGGATATTTTTTTTATTTTTTTATTTATTTACCAGAGTATATTACATGCATGTTCACATCGACAATCATACATTCTAAAGAGGTAATCAAAGTTACCTGTACATAGATCTGGTTTAACCGTGAAAATGTAGAAAAATACAAAAAAAAACAAATAAAGAAAACTTACATACTACGGGCCTTTGAGGCATTTGATTTTAAATGAAATGTTTGCAGAACGCTGTGCACGCAGATCGAACAAATGAAGGTGCAATTGAAGTAAGTATCATATGTAATCATATGTATAATGTTAATTAATTTTGACTAAACTTTTTTTTCTTCTTTTCCTTGTAGTAACATAGAAGAAATGGTATCGCAAATGTACCAGTTAGCGGTACCCCGCAAAAACACGATTAAAAAACCTTCGCAGCTTCCATTATCGTGCAAGGCAGACTTCATCGCCTTTAACAGTATTCATGATGATCAATACTTAAATATTGTAAGTGAAAGTTAATCTTTTGCTTTCTTTTGCTATATGAATGTTTATTTTAATCTTTACATACGTTGTTTAGGTTGCTTACCTGAGAAACATAGGAGGTTTTTCCGCAAAAGACGTTATTCAATTTGGATTTAAAGAAGCCATGACTGATGAGCTAGTAGCTCAATGCACGTGGTGGGATCGTGAGAAAGACCAACTGCCCCTGTACAATAACCGCATCATATTTGCCTTACATGGTACTACATATTTCAAACTTTTTTTTCTTCAAACTATGCATTCCATAATGTAAGTATTAATGAAATTTGCGTACTTTTTTTTACAGATGCAGTATCGCAACAACAACAATTTAACGCACCTTCAAAAAAGGAATTCCAAATATATTGTCGTGATACTGGTAAATCAATGATACGTAGGTTTTTTGGTAACAAGTTACTTTCGGTCTTTATTGTCGAACGTCTCAGAAAAATCTGACTAGTCGGCGATGTACAAGCTAAGAGATCGAGTCTTAGAAAAATCTTATTGGTTACGTGTTTTTCGAGGGTGTGAAAATGAGATACATGATTGGTTGTAGAAAAGGGTGGAGGCGGTGCATTTAGAGAAAGTTTGAATCCTGGAAGGAGAAATTTACGAGTTAAGGAAAAACTCTTCAAGAGCGTAGCTAATTCGCTTGTTTTCGTCTAAGTCACGTAACTGCGTTTGAATGGGCCTAAGGGTTCGAGTGGATGACAGTGACCAGATGCTTGAAAAAGGGAAAGTTTTCTATAGTATCCAACACCTCCCGCCTTTAGATTAATTAACGGGTACTTAAACGTAAATTAATTAAATTTCATTTTTTATAAAATGCAACGAAAAGGAAATATAGAATCGCTTACAAGTTTTGATATGATTCTATTAGGAAACAGAATAGAATATCAAACACAACTTGGTTCTTCGTTATAATAATAATCTTTATTATACGTTTTACTTCGGAACACGTTTTCTCTTAACACGTTTCTTGTTACAGTTACTACGCAACTCATAGTCATGGTTTAACAACCAACCAGAGGGCACACTCATACCACACACACACTGTAAAGGTCGCATGCTGCATTACCGATACCGAAACTAACCAATTCTTTTCAACATTCCCCCGTAATGCTGCATCCTTTAAAATTAAAATTATACATGTAATCTTTGACATTTCTAATGGGAACTTAACATAAATATATACGCAGTCTTTACAGAGTATACATAAATAAATTTCTTTCTTTTCTTGAAAAAAACAAAATTAAACTCAGTCTTATTTTATAATACTGAAACTTCTATTTGGATCTGTTCCCTTGAACACATTTAAACATTCTTTATTCCTAAGCTTTTTCTGAAATTAATGAACATGTTTTTATCCAATGCCTTTGTAAAAATATCAGCCTTTTGTTCTGCTGAAGGAATATATTTAACTATAATATCTCCTTTCTCTATTTTATCTCTGATAAAATGATATTTAATATCCATGTGCTTAATTCTACTGCTGTTCTCTCTATTATTCGCCATATGAATACAACTTTGATTGTCTTCGAAAACTATTACATATGGACAGCTTATCCTTAAATTATTTAATAATCCTTTAAACCATACAGATTCTGATACGAGTATACTAAGTGCAACGTATTCTGCCTCCGCAGTAGAAAGAGCAACTGTTTTTTGTTTACGTGTTGCCCACATAATCAAATTTCCATACAAAGTTAAGCAAATACCTGATACGCTCTTTCGATCTACTTTGTCCGCAGCCCAATCTGCATCAGAATATCCCACTGCATTGTGTTTCTCCGTTAGACCATGAGTATAAACTAAACCTAATGTTTTTGTCTCCGGGTGTCGGATACTGGATTACCGACCTCTGGTAGCAGAAAAGGGAACTAAACGGGTCCCATGTATTTCTTATGGGACACTTGATGCAGGATTTCGGACAGAATAGGAACCAAAATGCATAATAATTATGATATTATTGTTCAGGGGAAAAAGGCCGAGGTCACTACAGAGCCCTTTTTTTAAAAAAAGGTCCAGGAATAAATTTCTTCTATAAAAACGTTGACATCATTTTTTTACGAAGTTTTGAGAGCCAAATTGCAAAAAAGGGCTCTGTAGCGACCTCCGCATTGAAACATAGAAATAATAAAAAAAAAATCATAAATAAATAGTGTTTCTTCGCTGCAAAAAGTTGCATCTGCTGAGTGTATGAAAACCGAGCTGTTTGTTTACAAACATGGCTGACCTTGCTCGCGCGTTGCGTCTTAACAGGGCCGAGTAGCTGTGTATGCGTGGGTGCATTCGTGGGGCGACAAAATTTTTTAAAAATGAAGAAAGTACAAAGGACAAACTATTTTACAATGCAAAAAACAGTCTGCGTTTATTTTATTTAGTAAAATTAACAAGTTTTACAGCATTTACGAAATACAAGCACATACAGTACGTCCGGTTTATTGAAATACGTGCTATTATTTCCTGAAATATGAAAAATAATAATATGAAACAATGTTTCATATGAAAATGATTCGACTTCGTGGTAGGAACTGAATGGAAGTGAATTAAATATTTCAATTTGTTTACATTGTTCTTTGGAGTGTATAATTTTTTTTTTTTTTAATTATATTTTCTTACTTTTTGAAAACGAATACAATAATATTTATGACGTTTGACTACAGCAGCCGTATCATACGGTAGCAATTCATTCATGACGTATATTTCAAATGATTTTTAGTGGAATTATAGTCGATAAAATTGTTCGGTCGCCTAAAGGCGCCTCTCGTGTCAGCGGATGAAACCAGGTTGGCGTCTATAGGTGCCTACAGTATCATAAGAGCAATTTTTTTTTTTTTTTTTTTTTTTGAAGCGCCTATAATATCACAAGCGTAAATGTATGTACTAAGTAAGCGGCTTGAAATTGATACAAACTACAGTGACACCTCTTTCCATTACTCTATTGTAGAAAATAAGAAGGCGCTTATCAGTTTTTCACTCCCTCGCGAGTTCTAAACATATATTTACAGAAATAATCGCCATATGCATCGTTCAATTAATCTTGAGAGAAGTAAAAAACTAAAAACAGCAATATTTGTGGAATAAAAGTGTTGAACGACTTACCAAACATGTTAAAAGCTTTGAGACATAGTGAAGACAGAAAAAAAATAAAAAATTAGATTGAAGTAAGCAGATCTTGATAACTAGAACTACTGTATATAAGTATAAATGTGCAATGTTTTTATTTGTAGTGTGGTTGTTGGTGCCAGAGCGTTAGATATTCATTAGATAAAAAAAAAATAGATAAAAAAAATAAAATAAAAAAGTAATTTCAAAATATGTAATACTTTAATTTTACTAGGAATATAAGAACGAAGCGAAGCAACTTTTACGTAAACGCACGTACTCTAAATGATTAGGTATACAATATAAAACGTAATTAAAGTTTCTTTTTTTTATTTTTCATTTCTCTATGATTACATCGTGTAATACGTTTCTGTATATGTGACCCTTTCATTAGGGTTAACAAGGGGGGTCTGTGGTGGGGGACACGCATACGAAAAGAACTGTTGCTGTGATGGAGGGCCAGTTGCGGGGAACATATATTATAATAATACTGTTGGTACGGTGTTTGCGGTGGCGGTGGTGGTGGCAGTGGCGCTGGCGGTGGCGGTGGGTACGGCACGGGTGTCCGTCTTATGCAACAAACATCTTGACGATGTCCTCGGTTCATCTGAAAATGCCATTACAAAAATTGTTATTCTTTGTATGTGTGTGTATGTATGCAAAATGTGACAAAAATTTAATGTAATATAGAATATTTACGAATACGTAATCGTTACAGATAATGTATCACTAGTACGTGTTACGAGCCGAGGGCAGTGCGAAATGTCCGAGGATTCAAAATGGGAAAAGTCGCGGACGAACCGACGCACAGTGGTACAAAATGGCATTTTTTGTTCAAATCAGTCTACAGGTCGTAATTTGTGATCAAATTTGATGCTTTTTTTTTTAAATTCTTCGCAATTAAATTCTCTATCGATCTGTCCAGCCTGATTTTTGAATTTCATTCCCGTTTTTTTAATATTATGCGAAAAAGACAGCATTTTTAGGAAATTTATGCGTTTGAGCTAATTTGGTCGTTGGTTTCGAATCCAAAATTAGTTTTTCGGAATGGAAAATAGTATATACAATATTCCAATACAAAATGAAAAAAAAAATTGCCAGTGTTAAGGTAGTTTAGCGTGTATAAATGGTCAAAAACGCTACCTAGGAACATCTTGTTTAAGTACTAGATTCTGTGCTTCTGGTAGTAAATCTTTGATCTTATGTTCATGTACGTGTCTTAGACTTGAAATGTATGGGTCTGAAGTTATTAAAAGAAAATGCATTATGTCCTCATTCGTATGTATCGGTGTCGATTTGCGCGTATTATTTTCCCTGCACCTTTTAAACTCTTTATTTCGTGATTCTTGCGCCTCTTCCGATAACTTACCTATAGGAATTAAGAAATTGTTAATTATATCTGACCCATGAATTAAAATCATGTGGCACGATGAAGGCATTGGGTACCACGCATAATTGTTAATATAAATTTTCGCAAGTACTAGCATCCGGAAAACAAATCAATATAAAGGAATTTAAAACATATTGTATGAATACCGCGAAAATGTATATTAACAATTATGCGTGGTACCCAATGCGTTCATCGTGCCACATGATTTTAATTCATGGGTCAGATATAATTAACAATTTCTTAATTCCTATAGGTAAGTTATCGGAAGAGGCGCAAGAATCACGAAATAAAGAGTTTAAAAGGTGCAGGGAAAATAATACGCGCAAATCGACACCGATACATACGAATGAGGACATAATGCATTTTCTTTTAATAACTTCAGACCCATACATTTCAAGTCTAAGACACGTACATGAACATAAGATCAAAGATTTACTACCAGAAGCACAGAATCTAGTACTTAAACAAGATGTTCCTAGGTAGCGTTTTTGACCATTTATACACGCTAAACTACCTTAACACTGGCAATTTTTTTTTTCATTTTGTATTGGAATATTGTATATACTATTTTCCATTCCGAAAAACTAATTTTGGATTCGAAACCAACGACCAAATTAGCTCAAACGCATAAATTTCCTAAAAATGCTGTCTTTTTCGCATAATATTAAAAAAACGGGAATGAAATTCAAAAATCAGGCTGGACAGATCGATAAAGAATTTAATTGCGAAGAATTTAAAAAAAAAAGCATCAAATTTGATCACAAATTACGACCTGTAGACTGATTTGAACAAAAAATGCCATTTTGTACCACTGTGCGACGTATGGCTAACGCCGGGAGCCGCTAAGGATGTGGACGAACCAATGCCTAGCGCCTTTAGCTAGCACTGGGAGCCACCTGGATTCAAAGGGATGGAAAGGGTTTCGTGGACGCACCAGTATATGGCTAATACTGGGAGCCACTAGAGGGAGTGGACGAACCAATGCCTAGCGCCTTTAGCTATCATCGAGAGCCACTATAGGTTATTAGGAAACGATGACGATACTGTCATCGGGGAATCACTGAATTTCGTTGTGCCTCGTAACTTTATAATTAAAATATATCTCGAGCGGTAAAGATATATCGTTGTGGGTTCGTCTTCTTATAGGATTGTGGATGTGAAGGACTTAAATTGACTCTGACTTATGAGTTTCAAACACAAATGATCCAGATATATTGTTACAAACTTTGGATATTCAATGGATACAATTGGTTAAAGTGTACTTTGTCGCGTACTCTAAAGTCTCTCTAAGTTAACGCACAGAGATATGCGGGGGTTTCGGAGAATAACGTTACCGTAAGTTAAGTTACGTACTGTATTCTATTTTACTCGAAAGAGAACTATTGCTCGATCTTGTCGACTAGCTTGAGCCGCGTACTAAACTCTGACTAGTCTTCAAATGAGCCCACGAGGATGAAAATCCGTCTCCTTATATACCCAAAAATCAGTGAAAATTAGGTGGTGGGAGGCGCATCATCATGCGTGGTTTTCCTGGGAAAATGCGGCGGCGACGCTGTGTCGCGTGGGGGTGAAGTCCTTATCTAAACTTTTAAAACTAGGGGAATCTAGACTCTAAGAAATAGAGGGTATCCTTAAGGGATATTTGAAATATACCAAACTGTGGGGAGCACGAAACACTAATATGTAACGGAAAATTCTAACGTCGCCGTGGGAGCGACGGTTGCACCCCGTCTCGCTGGCGCCAAGCGCTCCAAATGTTCAAAAAAAAACGCGTGCTCGAATACTGCGTATGTAACATACGACTAGTTCGACTAGTAGTCAAAATCAAAAAAAGTCCAAATTTGTCAACATTTGTGTAATTTGTGTTACTTTTGTTCACCGAATCACAAATTAAATGTTTCATGTTACATATTGGGGTTATTCTATGCCAACTCGGGCACTTTTTGGAGTAACATCTCGGATTTTGTTGACTTTTGGATATGTTGCTCTAGTTTTTGGGGATATATAAACGTGAGCAAAAGGATTTTTGTAAATTTTAAAAATTGTTGTTACTACAGCTGTTTAAAGTTTACTGTTCACTTTGTTTCTATCAATTTTAGCTCTTAAACTAGCAAACTGATAAGAATGTGCTTTCGGGTGCTTATAGTAAACGCATAGCAGTATATAATAAAAATTGTTCGAGTTCACAAAATAATTTTTTTTAAACATTACTTTTGCAATTGTTTTAAACAAATGAAAAATGCAATTTTCACGCTGAGGGGCCGAAGTGAAAAATTAGAAAAAAAATTAGTATATAGTCCTATTTGTCCCCTTTACGGACCACTTTTCAAATTGATTGGTTTGACTGTGCAAGGACCGCGCTAAGGGACCCCGCCGCGCGGCGTTCGGCTGGTCGAATCAGTGGATTCCGACACGCAGCGTACAATTCAATTAATTTTCCTATGGCCAATTTTAAAGTGTCCATGTTTTTGAAAAGTGGTCCGTAAAGGGGACAAATAGGACTATATACTAATTTTTTTCTAATTTTTCAGTTCGGCCCCTCAGCGTGAAAATTGCATTTTTCATTTGTTTAAAACAATTGCAAAAGTAATGTTTAAAAAAAATTATTTTGTGAACTCAAACAATTTTTATTATATACTGCTATGCGTTTACTATAAGCATCGAAAAGCACATTTTTATCACTTTCTTAGCAAACAAAGTGAACAGTAAACTTTAAACAGCTGTAAAAACAACAATTTTTAAAATTTTCAAAAATCCTTTCGCTCACGTTTATATATCCCCAAAAACTAGAACAACATATCCAAAAGTCAACAAAATCCGAGATGTTACTCCAAAAAGTGTCCGAGTGAGCGTGGAATGATCCATTCGAATTTTAAAATTGTTATTTAGATACAATTTTGTAGATTGTTGAAAAGAAAGTATGAACAATTTTGTAACTTACAAATGCTATACGGTTTCTTTCCAGCTGCTGAAGATGCTGCTGCTGCCGCTGCCGCTGCCGCTGCTGCTGCTGCTGCTGCTGCTGCTGCCGCCGCTGCTCAGCTTCTTTGTTGATACTCTGAAAATGCAATTCAACAAGAAGTTATTATTTCTATTTAATGGTATTTTTACGAATATTAGAAAAATACTAATTATAATATACTACTATACTAATTATTCATTATTGGAACGTTTGAATAATCTATTTATATCGATACAATGCACTTACCAATTTTTCCCCAACATTGAGCTCCGCTTTCATTTTTTCGACTTCATGCTTTAATTTTTGAAGTTCCATTTGGCGATTTTTAATTTTTATTAATTTTCTTAGCCTTTTATTTCTCTGAAAATGCAATTGAGAAAGTTGTTATTCTTTCTATTTACAGTACTACTTATTGTGAATACATAAAACAAGTAAAAAATAAAAAGGTATTATAAAAAGAAACAGTAATGCAATATTGGACGAGGCACAAATGAAGTAATAAATAATATTTACAAAAAGGTCGTGTGAAGGCTACTACTTTGTTGGGTAAATAACTATGGATAATTTGTTCAACTTACTGATTTTAAAAGTCGTCTCTCGACAGTCGTTGCTTGCGACAGGGGTGGTGGCGGCGGCTGCGGTGGCGATGGCGACGGCGACGGCGACGGCCCACAAAAAGGTAAAAACTTCCACATTTTTCTATACTTGAAAGTTACGTGTTCAAATTTCAGACACTACTGACGCGTCGCTCCGACTTTCACGTCGTCGAAGTTTCGTGAAGGTTCAACAGGGGTGCAAGCTACGATTACGATTGGTTGAAAATAGGCCCGAGAAAATCCTATTTAGGAATTGGTTCTAAGGATTTTCCTATTTTTGTTATTGGTCGATAATTACAGTTCCTGAGGAAGCTGAACGAGCGGGGGAAAGGTAAGCTAATGATACCTGCGCTCACGCGGCGTCAAAACCTCCCCTGCAAGGTCACCAACCGCGGCAAGGATAAGCTAAATGGTACCAGCAAAACCTCCCCTACACACTTTAAACAAATACATACAAATTCAGTGAAATTCTCACTCTAGAAATCAGTTTATTAATTGTTCCCGTTGTTGATGAAAATCATTGTAAATACATTTTTTGCAGTTAATATTAAAATTATTAATCGGAGAGTGTTACAAAAATATATTATAATCATTGCTCGACCAAGGTATTAACGAAAAGAAACAATTACACATAGAAAAATAATACTTCATATTGTAACGCTCTGTCCGGCAGCGGAATTTTCTTCACGCCGTATTTAGCCTAGAAATCAGTTTATTAATTGTTCCCGTTGTTGATGAAAATCATTGTAAATACATTTTTTGCAGTTATTATTAAAATTATTAATCGGAGAGTGTTACAAAAATATATTATAATCATTGCTCGACCAAAGTATTAACGAAAAGAAACAATTACACATAGAAAAATAATACTTCATATTGTAACGCTCTGTCCGGCAGCGGAATTTTCTTCACGCCGTATTTAGCCTAGAAATCAGTTTATTAATTGTTCCCGTTGTTGATGAAAATCATTGTAAATACATTTTTTACAGTTATTATTAATCGGAGAGTGTTACAAAAATATATTATAATCATTGCTCGACCAAAGTATTAACGAAAAGAAACAATTACACATACAAAAATAATACTTTATATTGTAACGCTCTGTCCGGCAACGGAATTTTCTTCACGCCGTATTTGGCGACCAGATGTTTTATTATTAGCAAGGAAACGTCTTTTACACTCTTTGACTTGTAAAGCCATCGGCAGACCGTATTGTAGGCCGCGGTCATTATGGCCCCTGAAGGCAGTCCCGGTACGAACACGAAGGTCGCTTGCCGAATTTGTGGGACACTATAGCCACAAAAAACGGCAACATCAGTAAAACATTCACCCTCGGTTCCGAGTCCCGCTAATCCGAGGAATGTTATTTCTTTCTTTCTCTCCGAATTGATGAACTAATTTCTACACTGACAAGGGGAAGGCACGGCTCTTCTGCCGCTTTTGGAACGACACTATATGGAAGTTGTAATGTACACATAGTATAGAAAAACTATTTGGGCTTTCTTCAAAATGGACCTTAGTTTTTGAGATATTTTAATTTAAAGTTTTTATGTGCGTACTAGTACGGTTGCATTAATGATAAAACCATGAGCGGTTCGTAGCTGTGGAGCTAGGGTATAAGATTGTCACGCAAAAATCTGGGGTTTCGATCCCACATGTGGGTGAATTTTTTTTCCCCTTTTTTTATTCTTTTATTCATTTTTTTATATATTATACATTAATTTTTGCAATGGAAATGTAATTTCTTATATATTTCTTATTAATGTATTGTATTTATTGTATTGCTCATGTTATTACATACTGTAACAACTCTTATCATTTCTTCTACGAATGTCTTTATATTATTGTACTGGGGAAATGTTCTTTTTCGTAAATTCTTCATACCGAAGGTTTCGACGTCTAGGACTGTGAAGCAGAAATCATTGCAAAAATTAATGCATAATATACAAAAAAAATGAATAAAAGAATAAAAAAAGGGAAAAAAAAATTCATCCACACGCGGGGGATCGAACCCCAGATTTTTGCGTGACAATCTTATACCCTAGCTCAGGCTTGCAGTTTAACTGAACTTCGCGGCCGATTCTCGCAGGCAACGCCTCCTTCCTCCGGCCGCGCGCCTCCACTCCCCGCGGCAGCCATAGTTCTCGGCACACGTGCCAATCACGCCTGAGGCCTTCCGAGCACTAAGGCGGCCGCGGGGACTGAGGCGCGCGGCCGGAGGAAGGAGAGGCGTTGCCTGCGAGAATCGGCCGCGAAGTTCAGTTAAATTGCAAGCCTGCCCTAGCTCCACAGCTACGAACCGATTATGATTTCATCATTAATGCAACCGTACTAGTACATACATAAAAACTTTAAATTAAAATATCTCAAAAACTAAGGCCCATTTTGAAGAAAGCCCAAATGGTTTTCCTATACTATGTGTTGTGACGTGACATTTTGTCGCGTCACAAGAGTGCGCTCTCCAAGGGGGAGGGAAGAGGAACAGAGGTTATCGAGGCTGGGCGTGCACCACCGGGAGTCTCGAGCGTAGCTTAAAAACTGACAGAAAATCTGTTTGACATGCGTGCGGCATCGACAATTGCGGACCCGGAACACCAAGACGGCAAGGAAGTCGGATCAACAGCGGCAGCAGACCAGTCGCGTGGCAATGAAAACGTCGGGGGAGGGAAAGAACGAACCGACGTCGTGCCACCAATCTGCTGACTAGGGCTCCTCCGGCAACCGGCGTGGTTCGGGGAGGACGTTGCCTGTCGGGGGCAGGCAACCAGGGCAAACCTGCCTCGGTCGAATTTCCCGGGGAGTGAGGTCTTAGAGGTCGACGCAGGAGTACGGCAGGGCCATGGAGCTCCGATCTGCGTCGTCTGCGTCGGGGGGGGGGGGGGGGGGGGGAATTGGCCACTCCGTCCCGACGTTCCTCTCCCGCCGAGCAGAAGCCTAGGGCGCTCGGAATGGCCGAAACCGCGGCCTGGTTGCGAGAAGAGGAGCCAGAGAGAGCCAGCAGCCGACACCGTCTTCCGCGGATCGATCTAATTGGGCGATAATCGATGTCGCGCGCGTAGAACCAATACGGGAAGGCCTAAGGAGGGGGGAGCGCGATCTTGATCTAGCGCGAGCCGGCGTAACGGCTCGTCCTGTTCCTCTTGGGATTTCGAGCGGTAGGGACCTCCTTTTGCCTTCCCGGGTGGTTATCGAGTCGCTGCGTCGTCGGGGCTTTTCGGTGGTCGCGCAAACGGGAGATTTCGGGTATCGAGGCGTGATTCCAAAATCCGCGGATTTGTAAAATATCCGGCGAGACGATCCCGCCGCGTGGCGACCGACGCCAAGGTGTGCACACTTCTCTGTTACGTTTCAATTTTCTCGAGGCCTCAATAGATTCACATTTTTTATTAACGAAACGTGTCTCTGATTTATTCGCCTTCCGCCGTGGGAGCTAAATTCTGCGGATCCTGATCCCTCGTTCCACCCACGCCCGTCTCTCCGCGAATTCGCACGAGCTAGCCGGTCCGAAGACCTTCGCGAGTTGCTTCTCTCCACGCCGGTATCTTCGAATACCTGGCGCTCGAGAACCTTCTTCGGTTCTCGAAAAGGCGTGGAGAGATCGGCAAGGGCTTGCGGCGTGCTTCCGGCCTCGATCCACGGCTCGGGGACGAAAAGCACGTCACAGTGTACATTACAACTTCCATATAGTGCCGTTCCAAAAGCGGCAGAAGAGCCGTGCCTTCCCCTTGTGAGTATTTTCATACAAATATTAGTTTTGTTGTTATTTATTTAATATGCGTTAATTTATTACAAATCATTCGTACCATTAATAATAATTTCACTCGATATTATAAGACGGTACTCCTGAATCTTGAATGTCTCATGTATCTCGGGTAATTTCCCCCATCCCGGCTGCCCACGTACCCAAGTGTCTCACATTCTCGGGAGAGAACTACACCCCTAATTCAAATAGTCTATAGTGTACATGTTTGGAAAAATTGATGTTATTTCTTTTACGTTCTTTCTTTTACCGCCGCGGCGGGAAGAGGAAACTGGAGGTAGTCAAAAAAATAATGGGAACCGCTTGGTTTCTATAAGTGCGAGCGAAAGAAGCAGGGCCCACTACGAAAGAGAAGAAGGACCGCTTCGTTTGTCCCAGGTCAAAAGTTACGCGTGTGCGTAAGATCGAGAAGGAGAGGAACCACTAAGGAAGAGAGAAGGAGAATCCTTCCATTGATATCGATATTTTCTAGCTCCGCGCGTCGACTGTTAGGTAGGTCAGGGTGAGGGAGGACTGCCGCTCTCGCTCGTATACGAACGCGCTTCGCTTTGCGTGTGTAGTACTACAAAATCATAATTTTGTGCAAACTTTAACGCTTTATAGCGTCTAAACGGTGCATTTGTGGCATATGACTCCTTTCACAATTTTGCTTAACTTGTCGAGTAGAATAGACTTATGCAATAAAAAAATTGTAACAACAATTTTTATTATTATAAAAAATTGTAAGTCCATTGGTTTTTTCCATTAATGATAACCCTTGAACTAACGAACTGATGAAAATGAGCTTCTGGGTGTTTATAGTCAAGATACAATAAAACTTACCAGAAAATATTTCAGTTAGAAGAAACAATTTTTCAACCATTTTTTGTAATTATTTGTATCAGTATCTTGTATACTTTTTTTTGGCAATTGACATTACGCTTGTGTGCAGTATGCAAGTACGTGCGTTACAGCCACTTGAAAATGACGAAATTGTTTGAAAAATTGTAGTTTCACCAATGTACATACAATAGCTACCTTTACACATAATTAACGGAGGCTCCGTTTGTTTTCGTCGTAAAGTTGTACATATTTTAGTAAGTCAAAATATTTAATTCTCCGCCAACTGTGGGTCAGCGTGTACAAGCACCGTAAGGATTTCCCTAATCCCTAGCACGTGGTCGCAGCGCCTCACCTCTCCTTTTTTAATAGCAATGGACGCGTCATAAATTTGAGACAAGGTACCCACCGGCAAAAACCGTGACTGCGTACACCCAGCAAGCCTGCCACGTTTTTACCAGACACACTGCCCATCGACTGGTTCTAATCACCGAGCCGTCGCGGTGCGGCATAACAGTGCGCCTACCTAACTTTATTGAAAATAAAAAGCACCTCTGCTTCGCGTCTTTTTATTCACCTTTCACTGAAAGTTCTCGAGATCGAGGGTTACTTTATGATGTCGCTGGTACCTATTTCACAGTTTCACAGTACCTTCACGCGTCCTCGTCAGCATTTGGCATTGCCAGAGCATGTGGAAGAAATTCAGCCCTTGCACGGAGTGACGGTCTCCAATACATTGTGACGTGCTTTTCGTCCCCGAGCCGTGAATCGAGGCCGGAAGCACGCCGCAAGCCCTTGCCGATCTCTCCACGCCTTTTCGAGAACCGAAGAAGGTTCTCGAGCGCCAGGTATCCGAAGATACCGGCGTGGAGAGAAGCAACTCGCGAAGGTCTTCGGACCGGCTAGCTCGTGCGAATTCGCGGAGAGACGGGCGTGGGTGGAACGAGGGATCAGGATCCGCAGAATTTAGCTCCCACGGCGGAAGGCGAATAAATCAGAGACACGTTTCGTTAATAAAAAATGTGAATCTATTGAGGCCTCGAGAAAATTGAAACGTAACAGAGAAGTGTGCACACCTTGGCGTCGGTCGCCACGCGGCGGGATCGTCTCGCCAGATATTTTACAAATCCGCGGATTTTGGAATCACGCCTCGATACCCGAAATCTCCCGTTTGCGCGACCACCGAAAAGCCCCGACGACGCAGCGACTCTATAACCACCCGGGAAGGCAAAAGGAGGTCCCTACCGCTCGAAATCCCAAGAGGAACAGGACGAGCCGTTACGCCGGCTCGCGCTAGATCAAGATCGCGCTCCCCCCTCCTTAGGCCTTCCCGTATTGGTTCTACGCGCGCGACATCGATTATCGCCCAATTAGATCGATCCGCGGAAGACGGTGTCGGCTGCTGGCTCTCTCTGGCTCCTCTTCTCGCAACCAGGCCGCGGTTTCGGCCATTCCGAGCGCCCTAGGCTTCTGCTCGGCGGGAGAGGAACGTCGGGACGGAGTGGCCAATTCCCCCCCCCCCCCCCCCCCCCCCCCCGACGCAGACGACGCAGATCGGAGCTCCGTGGCCCTGCCGTACTCCTGCGTCGACCTCTAAGACCTCACTCCCCGGGAAATTCGACCGAGGCAGGTTTGCCCTGGTTGCCTGCCCCCGACAGGCAACGTCCTCCCCGAACCACGCCGGTTGCCGGAGGAGCCCTAGTCAGCAGATTGGTGGCACGACGTCGGTTCGTTCTTTCCCTCCCCCGACGTTTTCATTGCCACGCGACTGGTCTGCTGCCGCTGTTGATCCGACTTCCTTGCCGTCTTGGTGTTCCGGGTCCGCAATTGTCGATGCCGCACGCATGTCAAACAGATTTTCTGTCAGTTTTTAAGCTACGCTCGAGACTCCCGGTGGTGCACGCCCAGCCTCGATAACCTCTGTTCCTCTTCCCTCCCCCTCGGAGAGCGCACTCTTGTGACGCGACAAAATGTCACGTCACAACCCCACTCTCCCTGGGGGTGGGACCGGAAAAGGACACGGCAACATCCCCCCTGCCGCTCTTCCCGGGTCATCTGGCTCGCTGCACACCCCCGAGTGACCTACTTGGTTCGATGTGCCCCCTGTGTCCCCGCGGTGCAACGACCTTGGACAGTTTCGCAATCTAACTGTCCATTCTCCCCCCCCCCCGTTGCAGCGCGGGGCACAGGAAAGGCCCGAAACAACCATTTTACATCTCCCATCACCATGAGACATAAAATAAAAAAAAGATAAAAAAAACTACTCCACACAAATAAATCACTCTCGTCTTACCGGCTTTCGGCGGTCGTCGCACGTCTTGGTACGTCCCGCAAATCATTATCGAAGTATTGCCATTTCCTTCATGCGTCGTGTCCAGGCGCTTGTGCTGGACGGCTGTGGCTCGGTGTCGTTACTCTGATCTTTTCGTGTGCAACGTGACGACCAAGGGTTTCTTCTGAAGTTCACAAAGGCCGGCGTCGTTTAGAGGGACGAATGGTGCGCGGTGTTATACGCGAGTCGGAATTAGGCCCAGTGTAGGTCCCCTTTGCGATGAATGCTCTCGAAATTGTACAATTATTATCTTTAAAACACAGTTCACTCGCTCGTGGTTCCATTACACTGTGGCGGCCCTCCGATAACCGTTACAAAACCGAATTTTTCTTTGCTATTAGCGAATGACCAACGTTTCTGCGCATTATTTTACCACGAGGCCCAGAGCGTTCCGTGCGTCGATTCCCAGGATAAATGGCACTACGATATTATTTAATATCCGAACCGGTATCACGCATGTTTTCGTTTGGAGACGGATTTCGATTTCCATTCGACCTTCACTTCGTTCCACGCTCCCGTTCGGCGGCACGATCTATCGCGGCTCGGTACCCTCCTCCCTCTTGGATAATTCGTTCGCCTCAGCCCACCCGCGATCCACGAAACAGAACGAGGCCCCCGAGTCCACCAAAGCTTGAATTTGGACACTTTCCACCTCGATATTTAAAAATAATAGCGCCGTCGCCCCCCCTGCTCCCGCTGCGGTTTCGATATCCAAGTTATTATTATTGTCAGTGTCGCTGCCGAGATCCCGCGTGTTTACAAACGGAGATAATACTTTACCGAGTATTATCTCCTCGAGAACCGATTCTGCCTGCTCAATCGGCTCTACTTCTGGTTTCCCGAATCGCGGCACTGACACCAGGCTGTTCTTACGCCTCGTTTACCCCAGCGAGCGCAGCGCGGGTTCTATTTTTCCGCGCAATCTATAGAGTGATGTCCAAATTTCAGGCAGTTAAAACATTGTACTTCGTTTGAATGTGGTCTCGGTTTTACTTGCCTCTCCTGGCTCGCGGAACGCGACGTGGATGGCTCCGGTGGTAACATTCGCGGCGCTCGTCTCTCGTTACCCCCTCTTTCCGTCGCCTCGGTACTCATCGCGGCGAACACGGTTGACGAGAAACGCGGCCCGTGGTACGCGAATTGCGGAAGGAACGAATCCTCTGGTAGAGGGGGTGCGCGGTATTTCGTGCCGCGCGGCCCCTCTACGCGAGCAGCTACTGACTCTAGGGTTTTCATGTTCGTCGCGTCCTCTTCCGGGATTTTCGCGCGTATGTGGGGAAGTAAGTTCGCGTGCGCGCAGGACGCCTGTTCTTCGGGTGTCCATGGCGGATCTATTCGCGACAAAATTTCCTGTACGCACGCGAAGTAGTCCGCGACCGATTCCTCCTCCCCCTGCGCGCGATTTACCGCTTCCTGCACGATCGCAAATCGGTAATTATGATGGCCGAACCGTTTTCTCCACACCGTTTTAAATTCACTCCATGACCGCCAATCAGAACGATGGGTTTTGTACCACACTTTCGCGATACCCGAAAGGAAATAAGGGAGGCAACAAAATAGTTCGTTTTCCGGAATTGGGTGTATTATTCTACCCTCCTCTATTTTATCGAGAACTTCTTCCGAATTTTCCGATTTGTCGCCCGAGAATTTAATTTGCCAATTTTTCATTATCGTATATGCGTGACCGGCGGGAGTGCGCGCGAACCAAGGCAGCGGATTCAAGAATCCCCCCCTGTACACGTTCGGTTCATCATCCGTCTCCACGTGCGTTACCTCGGGGTTCGGAGAGTGCGGAGATTGCCTCTCGTCCTCGTCCGGCCTGAGCCGTTGCTCGTTCGTGCCGGGCGAGGTCGGGGTTCCGGGAGTCGACGCTTCACCACACTCATACCTTGCATGCTGTTGTACTCGCGTGCGCTGTTCGTCGGTTGTCCCTCTCAACGATAGCTCATGTGCCAGCAAATAGCGCAGAATGTCCGTTTTTTCCATCGCCGCCACCTCGGGATCCAACGCCGACGCCATTCTTTACCCTTGGCCTTTTGCACTCAACTTTGTCGTTTTTCCGTCAGCCACAGTCCGTTCACAGCACTCGCGATTTCCCTGACGCCCGTTATAACTTTCGGTAACCCTCGATACCCTTCGCGCGGAACGTAAACACGACGCTCGGATGACAACACGGACGACCTTCGCGCGGTACTGCGCACTTCTCGTTCGAATTTCTCTAACGGCCACGTGTTCTGTACCGATTTTACACTCGAGATCCTTGTAATTTTTACAACGCCCTGACGAACCCTGAACCTCGTTCTTTTCCTAAGATCTTATTTTGCCGTTGGGCGCCAATTTGTGACGTGCTTTTCGTCCCCGAGCCGTGAATCAAGGCCGGAAGCACGCCGCAAGCCCTTGCCGATCTCTCCACGCCTTTTCGAGAACCGAAGAAGGTTCTCGAGCGCCAGGTATCCGAAGATACCGGCGTGGAGAGAAGCAACTCGCGAAGGTCTTCGGACCGGCTAGCTCGTGCGAATTCGCGGAGAGACGGGCGTGGGTGGAACGAGGGATCAGGATCCGCAAAATTTAGCTCCCACGGCGGAAGGCGAATAAATCAGAGACACGTTTCGTTAATAAAAAGGACTCTATTGAAGCTTCGAGAAATTACGACGTAATAAGAGAAGTGTACACCTTGGCGCCGGTCGCCACGCGGCGGGATCGTCTCGCCGGATATTTTACAGACTCGCGAATCTCCGAATCACGCCTCGATACCCGGAATCTCCCGTTTGCGCGACCACCGAAAAGCCCCGACGACGCAGCGACTCGATAACCACCCGGGAAGGCAAAAGGAGGTCCCTACCGCTCGAAATCCCAAGAGGAACAGGACGAGCCGTTACGCCGGCTCGCGCTAGATCAAGATCGCGCTCCCCCCTCCTTAGGCCTTCCCGTATTGGTTCTACGCGCGCGACATCGATTATCGCCCAATTAGATCGATCCGCGGAAGACGGTGTCGGCTGCTGGCTCTCTCTGGCTCCTCTTCTCGCAACCAGGCCGCGGTTTCGGCCATTCCGAGCGCCCTAGGCTTCTGCTCGGCGGGAGAGGAACGTCGGGACAGAGTGGCCAATTCCCCCCCCGACGCAGACGACGCAGATCGTAGCTCCGTGGCCCTGCCGTACTCCTGCGTCGACCTCTAAGACCTCACTCCCCGGGAAATTCGACCGAGGCAGGTTTGCCCTGGTTGCCTGCCCCCGACAGGCAACGTCCTCCCCGAACCACGCCAGTTGCCGGAGGAGCCCTAGTCAGCAGATTGGTGGCACGACGTCGGTTCGTCCTTTCCCTCCCCCGACGTTTTCATTGCCACGCGACTGATCTGCTGCCGCTGTTGGTCCGACTTCCTTGCCGTCTTGGTGTTCCGGGTCCGCAATTGTCGATGCCGCACGCATGTCAAACAGATTTTCTGTCAGTTTTTAAGCTACGCTCGAGACTCCCGGTGGTGCACGCCCAGCCTCGATAACCTCTGTTCCTCTTCCCTCCCCCTCGGAGAGCGCACTCTTGTGACGCGACAAAATGTCACGTCACAACATAGTTTATTCGCCTTTTTTTCACACGTTTTCGAAAATTATTTGTTGCACAAAGAAAAGTAATAAAAGATGAAGGATGCTTTTTGTTTAAATATACAACTGTTATCAAACATGTTTTTTCATATAATCAAAAACCTAGCAGATACTTTTAAAACATTAACTGTGCGTGATTTAAAATAATTATTTGTCGTTGCCTCTTTATTCAATCGGTCTCAAAGGGTATAGCCGAATAAGGGGGTCAAAAGTGCCCCCAAACCAGTAGTTATCAATACACATATAGAATTATTTCAGATTTTTAGATTAAAAACTCTACCTGTGAAAAATAAAAAACTCAAAAAATTGCAAAAAAAATGCCGATTTCGTATTAAAGCAGATTCGATACCACATCCATGTTTTTGAATCTGCTAACGCAGATTCTACACCCAGAAAAGGCATTGCCGGTCCTATGTATCAGTCGCATGGCGAACTATGCAGACTATCTATCACATTTTAATTACAAGGTAATATTTAAAGCGACAAAAGCTAACACCAATGCAGACTACTGTTCTCGCATGCCGTTACCGACAACAGCAGGAAGAATTAACCGAATAACACTCGGAGAACGGGAAGAGGCAACGGACGAGGATGGGTTTGACCGATTCGTGTTGGGCCAAATTGAACAACTTCCGGTTCGCACCGAACACATCGCACGGGAAACACGGAAGGACCAGCACCTAGGAAAAATTCGCCAGCTCCTGGAGGCGGGGCAAAACCTCAAACGCGCGGGGTACAAGGCGCCGGAAGTGAACTACAGCCTGGTTTCCGACTGTCTGGCCTTTGAGCACCGTGTCGTGGTACCGCCCTCGCTCCGACAAGCGATCCTCGACGACCTACATGCAGCCCACATAGGGATCGTCAAAATGAAGGGCCTAGCGCGCTCCTTCGTGTATTGGCCGGGTATCAACACAGATATCGAGCGCATGGCCAAAGCATGTCCGGACTGTGCCAAACATGGACATGCTCCAGCAAAGTTTAGCAGTCATCATTGGGAATACCCTAAAGGACCTTGGGAAAGAATACATATAGATTATGCGGGGCCAGTTGCGGGATTAATGCTTCTCATTGTTGTAGATGCTTACAGTAAATGGGTAGAAGTCAAGACAACAAGCTCTACGACGAGTTCCGCGACGATTGCAATCCTGGATGATCTGTTCACAGCATACGGGGTTCCGGTAACCGTAGTCTCAGACAATGGGACCCAATTCACGTCAGCAGAATTCGAGACATTTCTGCGAGCAAGCGGCGTGAAGTACCATAAAACTTCCGCTCCCTATCATCCAGCGACGAACGGACAAGCGGAGCGGTACGTCCAAACGACGAAGGAAGCACTGCAGAGGATGGCTACAACGAAAGGGTCGTTACAGCAAAACATTAACAGATTCTTGAGGCAATACCGGAAGGCACCACACTCAACAACGGGACTTCCGCCTGCGCGACTGTTCTTAGGTCGAGACCTGCGCACGCGACTCAATCTCGTTCGACCAGAGACCACTCGAGCGAGAGTGATGGAGAAACAGCGAGCGAGCTTCGATTCGACGTTTCGCACATTTGAGATACAACAGCAGGTATACTTTCTATCGGGCAACGTGAACATGGATAGATGGATCCCGGGGACGATCGTCGCACGTCTGGGAGATTTACATTATAAAGTTAACTATGAGGGCAGAACGTTCAAACGCCACGTCGATCAAATAAAGGCGTTTGTACAGGCAGGAGCGGAACGACGAACCGCTGATTTCGGTCAGCAAGCAACAGTGACCGACGAAGCATCACCAGCTCCTAGACGCATTCATTTTTATGATAAACCACAAGAATCGCCAGCTACCGCAAACGAAACGATTATTAATCGAGTAATGCCAACGGCGCCGGTACCGCCCTGGCAAGAGGCACCGACTCGACCAGCAGAAGCGCGGGACCGGGACTCGCCTGTGCACCGGAATAGGACAGACGCACAGGTCACACGAAGGTCAACCCGGGAACGAAGACCACCGCGACGATTCTCTCCAACGTTAACGACAAGAAGCCGAACTTCCCATCGGGGGGAGGAAATGTAGTGTATGAAGATGGCCCATTAAGAATTCCCTAGCTAGAGTTAGGTTGCCATCCCTGGAGGGCTCACGGTTGAGAGTCAGAGTAACGCCATGATCTCAGAATTACGTACTAAGTTAATATGTAGTTATATTCTTAAAATTTAATAAAAAACTCCAATTAAAATACAACAGATATCCCTTGCTCTTACTATTTTTTCTTCTTCTGGATCCCATAAGCGATATCCATTATCGCAATATCTTACCATGTAAAGCAGTTTCGATTTTTCTGTAATTTTGCCTTGTCTTTGGTCTTTCCTTAGATAGGTGTAAGCTTTTGAACCAAATACTTTTAACTTCCGATAATTCTGTACCTCTTGATTCCACTTTTCTGCTGGAATTACATCTTTTGTAGTGGGTAGCCTGTTTATAATATAGGCTGAAGTATATATTGCCTCTCCCCACATGTTCTTTTTGAGACCAGAATCTGCAAGAAGTGTTCTTGCTTTTTCTATAATAGTTCGGTTTAATCTTTCCGCCTTACCATTCTGTTGCGGTGAATGTGCAATTGTAGGTTCTATTCTTATTCCTTTCTTGTGACAATAATTCTGGAATTCATTATTCAAGTATTCCGTTCCATTATCACATCTAAACCTGGAGATCCTAGAATTAAATTTTGCTTCTACTGCTTCAACATATTCTTGAAAGTGTTTTAAAACTTCTGTTTTACTTTCTAATAAATAGACAACTGTAAAATTACTGTAATCGTCTAAAAATGTCAAGACGTACCTTTTGTTGTCATGTGTAACAGGATTTATAGGACCACATAAATCTGAGTGGATTAATTCCAATGTTCTTCTCGCCCTGTGTTCGGTCTGATTGAAAGGTAATCTAGTTTGCCTACCTTTAAGACACGATTCACATATTATTTCTTCGCTAGTCAGTTTGCAGTCTATCAGATTTTTCTTCTTTAATTTCTTCATTTTATCCATCGATGCATGACCAAGACGTCTATGCCAAAGTTGATCCTCTTCGGGTATTGAATACGCCTTCTGTGCTGATATCTCTTTTCTTCTGAATTTTATTTCATATAGACCATCCTTCTTATATCCCTTCTTGATTATTTCCCCATTGTTGTGAATTACTATCTTACCGTTCTTGAATTTTACTTCAAGTCCTGCTGATTCTACTTTATTTATAGATAGTAAATTACTTCTTAAATTCGGAACATATAAAACATTTTTGATTTTACCTTCTTCTGTTGAGATTGTCCCAATCTTTTTTGCAAAAAGACATTCTCCTTCTTTCGCTACATTTACTTTTATTGGATTTCTTAAATTTATATAGTAATCAAAATGTCGATCCGAATTTATCAAATGGTCAGTGGCGCCAGAATCAGCATAAAAATAAATGTACTGACCTTCTTTTTTGTTTTTAGCTTCATTGCTGTTTGCCAGAAAACATATCTCGTTTTTCACTTCACTGGAATTAGCATCGGCCTTCTTCGTTTTGAATTCCCTGGACATTTGCTTCTTTGGCTTGTAGCGACATTCGTCCTTTTTATGTCCCTTCTTTCCACAGTTGTAGCATTCAAAAGGAAATTTCTGTTTCTTAAAATGAGGTTTCTTGTTCAAAAATGCTTGGCTTCTTTCTTCCCCATTTTCTTTTAGTCCTTTTCTTTTAATTTCTTCTTCTATTAGTCGATTTTTCACAAATTCAATCGACAATTCTTTGGTTACAGTTTCAATGGCGGTAACCACGTTTCCATACGAGTTCGGCATGGCCAGTAACACGTAGCAAATTATTTCACTTTCACTTGGATCAGCCCCAGATCCTTTTAAATCTCTTACTTTTTTATTAAATTCTATAAAGAAGTCTTCTATTTTGTCGTTCTCATTGTATTTCAATGTAAGTAATCTCTTACGAAACAGTAGCTGCGACGCAATACCGGTGCGTTGGAAATTTTCTTTGAGCTTTTTTATTATTTTTCCAACGGTTTCACATTCCTTTATTAGCTCGAGATGACTATCAGCGATGCATTGAACAATTATATTCTTTGCTTTAGCATCTTTAATTCTTGCAGCTTCTTCAATTATTTGATAATTTTCTTCGAGAGTTTCTTGTAAATTTAGTTCGTCAAGAACTAAATTGATTCTGTATAGCCAGTTGCTGAATTCTATTCCGCTGAACGGCGTAATACCGTATTTGTTAATTTTATATTCTGTTTCCATTTCTTTGTATGTTTGGGTCTGGGCCCATAACCTAATATTGATTCTATTAGGAAACAGAATAGATTAACTGACACAACTGAGTTCTTCGTTATAATAATAATCTTTATAAAGGTACGTGTCCATTTGAGAGTTTCTCGCGACAGTTGCTCTCGAGAGTACTCTCGCATTGTGTGTCCACCTGATAGTAGCTTGGAAAATTTTTACTCTCTGATAGTCATTATAATTACTCTCAGACAGCTTACTATCCGATAGAACTCTCAGACCCGTTTCCATTGGAGATTTGTGTTTCTCGGTTCGTCTGTTCTGCAGTTCATTTTGAGAGTGATCATGGAAGTAGAAAAACTTCGCGCTCTTATAATTGCGTACAATATTAGAAAAAAGCAAAAGCAACGCAAAAAACGCACGGAAAAAAATGGTTTAGTTGTTCCAGCAAATCTATAATTCGCTGAAAAAATTTTGATGTCATAGCTAAGTAGCTTTGCTACTGCAGCAAAGAAATTGTATGTAAGAGCAATCTTGAACTTATTGATAAAGCAAATCTAGTTTTGCTAACTGAAATGATCTGTTACAGCAACAACTCAGTTTCTCTATAATTGATTCATGGAATCGTTTTTTTCAATAAATTCCACTGTACAACACGGGTCTGATTTTGTAAACTTGAATAAACATTTCTTATAGATTTCGACGTGTTGAATACGAATCTGTAAACCGTTTTTTCCAGAACGTACAGTGTTTGAAAAAATCAATTTTGAAGAAAATGACAAATTTTCAACTTTGGAATTTTTTTGTGCTTTTACCGTAATAGTTATTTAGTTGCTCTTGGCACGAAATGATTCTGTGCACTCTCTCGAATAAAATGATATAAATGGTTATTAGATTCTAAGCATCGAAATAAGTTTAAATAACAATTAAAGTAAAAAGGACACCCAAAACGCACCCATTTTTGCTGATATTCTTCACTTTATTTCAAAAAGTAAGGGTCTAGGAGAAAATTTGACCATACCACGCGATAGAGCAAACCTTTCTACTAAGGAAAGCATCAGGCGAATTTCCAAAATTATTTTTGTTTTCAATATAGCAATAAAATAGTTTGGCGAAACGAGCGGCGACAGTGGTACTCAATGACGGCGGCGCGCGCGGAGGACGCCTCGCTTGCCGCCTCGCCGCGCCGTCATTGAGTACCACTGTCGCCGCTCGTTTCACCGAACTATTTTATTTCTATATTGAAAACAAAAATAATTTTGGAAATTCGCCTGATGCTTTCCTTAGTAGAAAGGTTTGCTCTATCGCGTGGTATGGTCAAATTTTCTCCTAGACCCTTACTTTTTGAAATAAAATGAAGAATATCAGCAAAAATGGGTGCGTTTAGGGTGTCCTTTTCACTTTAATTGTTATTTAAACCTATTTCGATGCTTAGAATCTAATAACTATTTATATCATTTTATTCGAGAGAGTCCACAGAATCATTTTGTGCCAAGAGCAACTAAATAACTATTACGGTAAAAGCACAAAAAAACTCCAAAGTTGAGAATTTATCATTTTTTTCAAAATTGATTTTTCAAAAACTGTACGTTCTGGAAAAAAACGGTTTGGAGATTCGTATTCAGCACGTCGAAATCTATAAGACATGTTTATTCAAGTTTACAAAATCGAAGAAAAGTCAAAATTTGTCGAACAGTGTTCTCTAGAAATGTCCTTTGATTGTCACAATTAGTTAACATGGTAAGCCACCATGCAGCATGAAAAAGAGAATGCAAAAGCCTCAAACGTCTAAAAATTCCAAAAAATGGTATAGTTAATATTGGAAAAACTTATTTTCTGACATAAGTATTTGTTACGGGCCGTTAGCAGGTACTGAGTATAAGCCTAGTTTCATAAGGCTTCCGCTAGAGTGTTCTCGTAATAATCGTCTTTCTCGCTAGTCCTTGATCGCCCTGTTCCAATATAAGACGAGTTCCGAAATAACCTTTCACAGCCCAATCGCAGGTTGGGTAGTACAGGTGTACTGAGATAAATAAACCGCAAGTTTTCGTTGATCCAATGGTCCAAAACAAATATAGGAATCGTCCTATCTCCCCCTTCTCTCTGCGTTTATAAGATCTCGCAAGAAGTATTCCATACGTACCAAGCATTGTTGGATGTATCTAATTTGTATTGTTGGAGCAACTAATAAATTAGCTGTAACTGGGTCTGTTCGTATACTACATTTTCTTTAATGTAATAGCAAAATAATTAGCTACATATACTACGCTCTATTTTCTATTGGTTGCAGTATTGAATTATTTTTGCTGTACTAACAAATCGCACTTCTTGTAATTTCAAACTTCATTTGCTACAACAATCAGCTCTGTAACTTAGTTTCTGTAACATAGCATATTAGCTGTCCGTATATTACGGCTAGAGGTTTGCTAGGCTAGCAAGATTTTTGAATGCCACAGCAAATCTTTTTTTTCCGTGCGCAGTTGCTGGGTGAAAGCGTGGATTCAGCGCAGGGAAGAATTAGGCGCATGTTCGACACTTACAAGAGAACTGCACATTGAAGATGCACAGCAATTTAGAAATTTTGTACGTATGAATGCGATTCAAGTTCAGTTTATAATAGATACGATTGGACCCATAATTGCTAAAAAAGATACGCAATTAAGAAAAGCCATTTCGGTGTATCAGCGTGTAATGGTGACATTACGCTTTTTAGCCTCAGGTTGGTAATGAGATAAATTAGTGAACGTAAAGATAAATAATAGTATACATCATTTTAAGAGAATATTCTTCATTTTAAATAGGTGATTCATACAGCAGTCTGCAGTATTTATTTCGCATACCTAAGTGTACAATTGGGAGAATAGTAAAGGAAGTAACTCGGACTATTTATAGTACATTAAAAGATAAATATATAAAGGTAAAATATTTAAATAATAATTTAAACTTTTTATTGTTCCTTCGTTTTTGTTTTCCTACTTTTCAGTTATTTTTTCTTCCTAGAAAAAATATTATTTTTAAAAAATTTTGGCGTATTCCTTTATTATGATAATTACTTCCAGTTTCCAACAACGACAGCTAACTGGTTAGAACATTCTAAAGCGTTTTATCAACGTTGGAATTTTCCTCACTGTTTGGGTGCTATAGACGGCAAGCACATCGTAATACAAGCTCCGAAAAATAGTGGGAGTCATTATTATAATTATAAAGGAACCCATAGTATTGTTTTGTTAGCTGTCACTGATGCACACTATAAATTTACTTATGTTGATGTGGGATGCAATGGAAGAGTTTCGGATGGGGGGGTTTTTCAAAATTGTTCGTTAAGTGTTGGACTCGAACAAGGAACTATACGCCTTCCTAACGCTGAACCGTTACCCAGCAGAGATATGCCTGTGCCATATTGCTTTGTGACAGATGACGCATTTGCGATGAAATCGTACATTTTAAAACCGTATCCATTCAGAAATCAGCCCACGCCAAACCGTATTTTTAATTATAGGTTATCCAGAGCACGTCGTATTGTAGAGAATTCTTTTGGAATAGTTGCTAACAAATTTCGAGTTTTACGCAAGCAAATTAATCTTGAACCAGAAGTAGTCACAAATATTGTTTTAGCAATATGTACATTGCATAATTTTTTATTAACTTCAAATGCTTCATATTACTTAAATTCAGGATTGGTTGATACTGAAGACGAATTCCATGAATTCATACCTGGCAGTTGGCGGGAGGACAATAGTACTGAAAATGTATTGATCCCATTGAGTCGAGGAAACCGAAATAACTGTACGAACTCTCAAAAAGAAGTACGGGATGAGTTTAAAGAATTTTTTATGACACCATCTGGTGAAATTTCGTGGCAATATAGTCTAATATAAATAGTAATATAGTCTAATTTTTTGTAAGAGTCGAACATGCGCCTAATTCTTCCCTGCGCTGAATCCACGCTTTCACCCAACAACTGTGTTTTTTGCGTTGCTTTTGCTTTTTTCTAATATTGTACGCAATTATAAGATGCACGGTCGGAAATGCGATAATAATAATTAATTAGAAATAATCTTAATTATTCGACTGGCCCTACATTCTTTTAATTGGGCAAATAACTGTTCAATAAAAGATACAATGTAATACTTGATTTATTGTTTGTATTTCATGAATTCCTGTATACTTTTGTATTTTGTATTATATTATTATGAAGAGACGTGAAAATATTTTAATGTATGAAGAAAATCAAATGTTATGGGATACTAAACATCCAGATTATAGAAATCGGGAAAAAAAAATAAGATTTTTAATATGTTTGGCACAAAATTTGAGTGTTCCGCGGAAGAAATTCAGCGAAAAATTCACAATTTAATTGCTATCTGTCGCAAGGGCGCTAGATGAAAATGGAGGAAAACTGGTATACATATCCTCGTCTGTGATTTTTACAATTATTTTCCTAATTTCACTCTAAAACGAGCTTTGTTAAACTCTGATTTTAACGATTTAATTTCTAGGGCTACGTAGTGACCAAATTTGTCATCATCATCCGGTTCTTTGTTGAGGCTTTTTAGGGCAGATTTAAAAAGTTCACTCTCTTCATCATTCTTGCTTTGTTTGCGTTTTTTCGACTGGACTATTGTTGAATGATTTGATGTACTTTCATTTTCATTTTCGCAAAGAACCACTTCATTTTCTATTTCGCTCGTACTTTGTTCCTAAAATTATTATAATTTAATTTGTTTCAATAATAAATCGATCTCAAATTATAATACATATGTATATTATTTTTACTATTGATGGCTGTGTATATGAAGATTTAGTAATGTTCGCTGTAAAGGTTGTAGCCAAAAATTTCAACGATTGAAAATAGGGCCACTTTGAATATTCCAGATCATCGGTTCCGCTGCCGCTTTTTTTCTTCGCACATTTTTTTATTTCTTGTGACATCTAATTTATAATAAATATTCTACTAATATGTCCACATATAACATAAAAAATAAAGATCCTGTATATTAATTTTATTTACTTTACCGTACACACCTGATTTCTTAAATTGTGAATTTTTCGCTGAATTTCTTCCGCGGAACACTCAAATTTTGTGCCAAACATATTAAAAATCTTATTTTTTTTTCCCGATTTCTATAATCTGGATGTTTAGTATCCCATAACATTTGATTTTCTTTATACATTAAAATTAAATCAAATGTATGATTTTTCGACCACTCTTTTCGAGACATTATTACTGCGTTTCACGAAATATCTATTCGCAACTAACTCTCGCGACAGCTTCTATCTTAGACCATATATACCTATAGACACGACCTGAGGTATCTAGATTGATACAAAGATAATATCATCTACAGTGATGTTATGTGGGCAATGTGGGCAAAATCTACAAAACGCACAGAACCACAGTATTATACATAGTATTTAGTTTCAAAGCAATACATAAATATTTACGGAAATGCAATTTAATCATTGTTAAGTTTTAAATATATATTTTATTAATTAATAATTTAATTTTTACTTTACTCTTATAATTTGAAATAATAGTTAAATATAGCTAAAAAAATTAAATTTCAATTGAGGTGTTGATAATATGAAATATAAAATTATTGTAAGTTATTTATATAGTTAAATAAGAAGAAATAATAACAATAATATACAGACGTGTATATATAGAAAATTTATTTGTTTACAATTATTATTGATTAGAGAATAAAATGGCTTTTGTTAGTTTATTCCTTATCCTACTTTGGTTTGTTACTATATTGTTTCCTATGTAAAATAATCGTAAATTACAATAGTAAAAACTTATAATTTTAATTAAATGTAGAATATGATTAGACTCTACGTTATTGTCATACATGTGTTCTGTATAATCATTAAATACAGATGGGCGAATGTTGTGCATAATATTTACAATTAATTTATTTAATATATTTTTTTTAATTAATTCATTAGTTTTTTGCAGAAGTCTTATTTGAGATTCTGCAATTTTGCAAATATGTATTACATCACTGTGGCCCCATGCGTTGCCATAGAGGGAGGGCGGGAGGGGAATATCGTCCCCTCCCCTTCGCGAGATGGAAGCGCTTGTGCTGGTGTGGGGGGCGTCGGAAGTCTTCGTAGTGCCCGACGCCCCCCCCCCCCCCATAGGTCCCTCACTACCAGCGCCCCCCCAGGGTCCGCTGGTGTGGGTTAACCATTTCCTCCACGTAAAAAAAAAAGGTATCCTTTGAATATAGCTCCAGAGTTAATGCGCATGCGTCAAACTTGCGTGTAAAATAGCGTGTAAAATCGAAATATGTAACTGATATAACATATATTGTAATAATGTGATGGATCTTCAGATTTCAAGGGACGATCCATTACATTTTTATTAACTTAGCTTAGCTCTTGGTGAAAACGGATCCATAAAAATGTATTGAAGCTAATTTTTTTTAAACGTAACATAGCATAGCATAGCTTAGCTTATAGTTTTCTGGTGGATTCCCGGCTTATATTTTTATATCTCTTTTGTTTGTAGACGTATACGTAACATGATGGAAGAAATAGTAAAAAATCAAGAGAAAATACTAACATATGTACAACCACAATCCAGTGCAAGAAAATCAGAGATATTACCATTACGTACTGCAGAAGAAATCGAAGGATTTGACAACGTAGACGAAAATACATATTCACATGTTGTAAGTGAAAACTGAATTGTAGTACTTTTTGTATAAATGTTTATATCAATCTATATATATACTTATATCAATGGTTACGTACTTTGTTTAGGTTAAATATATGCAAAATATAGGTGGCTTTAGTGTAAAAGAAGCAATAAATTTTTGCTTCAAGGAAGTAATGAAAGACGAAGCGATCGTCTGTTACACGTGGTGGGGCCGGGAGGAGATACAACGCGCGTTGTATAATAAAAAGATAATGTTCGCTATTTACGGTACTAAAAACTCTTCTTTTTTATTATACATTATCATATTGTTGCTGTACATGTTATTAATGCTAATATACTTTGCGTTCATTTTTTTTTTTAGACGCAGTATGCCTAAGTAGGCAATTTGATAAGCCCTCGAGGGCAGACTTTCAGAAACATGCAAAAGAAACTTTAAGAACAGCAAAAGAACGGTATCGGAGCAGAATACGCGTTTCACGAAATAAAAGCGCAAATACCGTTGATAAAACTAATGTATGGGATCAGCAATAATATTTTATCTTATAATTACAAATTTATTTAAAATTTATTTTTATTAATTTTTATAAAATATATAATTTGTTATTTTCGAAAATTTTTCTAATTTATTTACTCATTTCCTTTTCTTTTGTTGTACTAAAAGTATAGATGCATAATAAGAAAAGGAAATTATTTTGCATGAATTTTTAAAAGTAATGTGTACTTTTTTTACTCTTCAATATATATACATATATAATGAAATCTCAATTATTGAAGCTGCCTGATAATAAATAATGTAAGTAGAAATTCAATTAATTCATTTACATAATTTGCACCATTGTCTATACAGGATGTCCCAAACAAAGTATAAACAACTTTTTCCTTAGCAAAAATGTTTGTTGACTTATTAACGGAAAACATTGACCAATAGACTCACGATATACAGTGGATGAATTTCAACGCGGGTTCCAGCGGTGAGTAGTATTAGCTCGCCATCATTAATTCGATGCGTTTGTTTTATTGTATTTATACTGTAAATCGTTTGTTTTGCAATTGTCCAATCTGTATTATTGTACTTTTATCGTTATGAGCAAGACAAAAAAAGGCATGATGCATAAGATGGAAAAGAAATACAATATTTTAATCTGTTGCGGGAAAAACGGAAGGAAAAATTGACCGGAAATGCGTGTTCCGGAAGTGCGAGTTCCGGAACTGGACCACAAGGGAGAAAGGCGTCATAGGACCTTACCAGTGCTTACCAGGGCGCGAACCAGTGTGCACACTTGGGCTCCATCCTATAGTAATTATAAAATGTAAGAAGTATGAAAATATTGTAATTATGTGCCTGAAAAAGTTATTGTGTTCCACTTTGATTTTTTAATTCTTTTTCTTTTCACAGCAGATTTCTGCATCGATCAGACAACAGTATATTTACATTCAGTTTATACTCAATCAGCAATCTTTCAACAATTCGTCAGTCAATGGATACACGCAAGCAAATATATGAGCAACACCTAAAGCAATAATCTATAAATAAAGGCAAATCTACTGTCGCAGATGTATATCATTTATAGAATTATATAATAAAAAAATAAATTCACAAATTGTTTATTTAATTTCATTCATTATTATTATTATTATTAATATTCTGGTATGCATTAATAATGAATGCAAATGGCTACAAAAGTCTGCTCGGTTTTACCTACAAATTTTTCCTTGGTTTTGTTGCCAAAATCTGCTCGGTTTTACCTACAAATTTTTCCTTGGTTTTGTTGCCAAAACTGCTCGGTTTTTGCCGCTATGTATCGTTAGGTTTATGTCAATATATTCTGCTCGGTTTCGGGCGCTATCTACCGTCAAGTTATGTCTACAAAATCTGTGCGGTTTTTCCGCAGGTTTTTGCAGCAAATCTGCTCAAAACTATGTTATCAAGGTTTTGTACAAAAGTAGTAGCCAGATGCGGACACAGATGGCTACGGTTTTGGTGACAAAATTTGTTCGAATTTGGTGCCAATTTGGCACAAATTTGGCAACAAATTGCTATTAGGGACTTTCCTATGTTCAGATTGTATTAATTTGCTAAATGCTGTTGTGTGACAACGTGTGACACTAACTTTAAGGCGCGAAATTCAAACTGAATGTAATAGAGAAGGTGTCAAGGGTGAAGTTGGAATAAGTTTATATGTTTGAAACTAGCTATAAACATTTCTCAATAGAATATTTCAGAGTAAAGAATAAATCAATATTTCCTTGGAAACACTTGTTTAAACATTCAAATCTCACCTTTTTCCCCTTTCTCTAAAGAATTATATCCAGCGCCAAGATGTAAAAGACTCGGTGATAAGAAATCGATAAATGTTATTAACGAATTAGAATTTATTAATTAGAATATAATTATGTAATTGGTTCTTTGTTACTAAGATACCTAAAATTAACAAAACATGTATTAGATTTAGCAAAAAGCCATTTTGTGCCTTCCTCTTCGCCCCAGTCCTTCGACGAGATCAGACGTGTTTTTCTTGTAATAAACCACAGTTGAGTTTGAGTTGTAAATTGTTCAATTTATTTACGAGCAGAGTGCCTTAGCGCTCCACGGGCGTGAACCCATCCCGGTTCCAGTCGAAAATCCCTGAAGGCTACGCAACAATGCATACATATGAATAAATTTTATTTAAATGTTCAAAAAGCACATTCGTTATACCCTAATAGCCAAACTTGCGAAATTTGTGCCAAATCGGCGCCAAATTCAATGAAACCTGTTGCCAATCCCGCAGTCATCTGTTTCCGCAATAGGATGCCAATTTGGAAACAGGTCTGTAATGTCAGATCGGGATACAAATTTGCACCAAAAGCGAACAGATCTTGGAAACAGAACTTGTTGAAGAATTGGCAACAAAAACAAATCTGTTGACAGAAAACCAGCAGAAATGAAACAGATTCTGCAATATATTTATTTTTATCAGGGGAACAATAATTTTCATACTTTTCTTTTTTATTAACAGATATATATTTGTTTTAATACATCTTTTATAATATAATACAAAACATATATATAATATATACAAAATATAATATAAAAGTTTGAAATCACTACGTACGTACTTAAGGAAAATTAAGAAAAACAATTTAGCACGTGCCAATGCTTGTTTACAAGGGTAGTTTTAAGTTGGAGCTGCGATAAACGATAAGAACGGCGATGCACGAATAGGATGGTAAAAAACAGAGATGTTTTCTCTTTCGTTTTCCTACTATTTTATTGGTCTTATCGTTGTTTATCGCAGCTCTAATATAAACTTACCCTACAAATCTTGTATTATCAATTTGTTCACAACGATTTCAAATAAAATAATAATCGGATTTCAAACGCTTGACTATTACTATTTTGTTTTTCTTTTTATTCCTGTGAAAGTCACGCTGCATTTGAAGTGAACTGTGCGGCTCCATGGACTTGAACATGTACGTAGATTTGCTTCCCACTGAGGTCCATCCATTTTCATTCACGAAAAAATAAAATGTAATACAAATGATCAATATTAATGAAATGGGTGCGTTCAGCAAAACGATCACTGATCATGATCATTCCGCAACTGTTGAGTGAATTTATGCTGAATGCTACTGCTCACTTGGTAGCATTGATCATGATTAGTGATCCGTTGCCATGTTTTACAAAGCAGTTGCGGAATGATCATGATCAGTGATCCTTTTGCTGAACACACCCAATGTACAGGTCTGGTAAAAACCTTTTTGCAAAAACATGGAATATAATTAATACGTGCCTCAAAATTAGCCAACAAATACGTGTCTCTTCAGCCAACGAGCGGTATGCAAGAAGATATCGAAATCAGGATTACAGTCCCATCTGCGAAAAGAAATGTGTTGAATGATGCTAGAAAAGTTGTAATTTTGAAGGTTAAAAGTTTTCGTTTTTATACTTCCTTTTTTTCGTGCAGAGGAAAATTCATCAGGCATACTCCTATGCTTTGGGTAATGTGAGCCTCTGTATGTTGTATATATATCCATTTTACAAAACCTACGCGAAAGGAAACCAGCAACTGCTTAAAAACTGCGCTAAACTGCGCTTCGCACAGCGAAGGCGCGAGGTGCGACGTGCAACTCGAGCGCTGCGAACTGCGAATTGCGAAGCAAAGAAAAAGCGACGCCAGCGACACGCGCATGGCAGACACAAATTTTTGTTACAACAGTCCACACTACCCTACTTAAATGAATATTTAATCATTTTCCAACTGTTAAATGTTTATATATAATGCTTGAAATAGTTTAACAGATTTTAATAACTATATTTTTATGCATTTCCGTTTAAAATTGAAATAGTTGAAGTACTAAGATCTGTTTGATTTTAGATACCAATTTGCTGCCAATCCCAGATAGCCAATTTCTTGCCAAATTTGTGCCAAATTGGCACCAAATTCCATACAGACCAGTCACCAAAACCGTAGTCATCTGTTTCCGCAATAGGATGCCAATTTGTCAACAGTCCTACACATTACAGATTCTGTATCAAATTTGCTGTCATTTCGCAACAAATGTTGTAATGTCAGAGTCTGTAAAGTTCTGCTCGACAGGTTTGGCTATCTGGGTACTTACACTTTTTAACCCCCGACGCAAAAAGGAGGAGTGTTATGTGTTTGATGTGTTTGACGCGTATTGCTTTGTGTCAGTTTGTGTGTGGCTCTGTAGCTCATTAACCAGTGATCCGATTTTGATGCGGTTTTTTCTGTTGTAAAGTGCACATTTGCGAGATGGTTTTTAGCCATGTTTTATCAAAATCGGTTAAATACTTTTTTTGTTTCTTAAGGTTTTGTAGTTTTTTTTAGTGTGTCAGTTTGTTCGTGGCTTTGTAGCTCATTAACCAGTGATCCGATTTTGATGCGGTTTTTTTTGTTGTAAAGTGCATATTTACGAGATGGTTTTTAGCCATGTTTCATCAAAATCGGTTCAATAGTTTTTTTTGTTTTTTAATTAATGTGTCAATTTGTCTGTGGCTCTGTAGCTCATTAACCAGTGATTCGATTTTGATGCGGTTTTTTTTGTTGTAAAGTGCATATTTGCGAGATGGTTTTTAGCCATGTTTTATCAAAATCGGTTGAATACTTTTTTTGTTTTTTAATTTTTTCTGTTGTAATTACACAACGTTTAGGTTTATGCTTTTTATTATTAATGTTTTTTCCATTCCCGTATCTATATAAAATTATGTAGGTCTGACGATGACTAAGAAAAAAAACAATTAGATGTTTAACAAGATCCCGTTAACTTAAATTAATAAAAAAACAATGGCAATAGCTAGAAACATCGAGTTTGGACTGAAATGTAGATTTGTGGTGCTGCTCCCATACCTGAAAGCTTGAGGGTTTGATAATGACGAGGGAAATAATAATTGAATCTAAAAAAAATATAATGATAATAATATTAAAAATAAATCATGATTAGTTTAAAAAGCGTGAAAATAATCAATTAAATTAAAAATTTAAAAAAACCCCCGGCGCAAAAATGCTGTATTAACTGTAAAAACCAATATAAAAAAACGCTGTATTAACTGTAAAAACCAATATAAATAATTTACAAATAAAAAACCAATATAAAATAACTTATTAAATGAAATAAATAATTTACAAATAAAAAACCAATATAAAATAACTTATTAAATGAAAAAAGATTACGAACCCTTTAAAAAGTATGAAATAACTTGTTATTTCATATTATTCATTTCATAAAAAATGAATAAAAGAATTAAAATAAATAGTTGACAACTAAAAAACCAATATAAATTAACCTAATTAAATGAAAAAGATTACGAACCCTTTAAAAAGTATGAAATAACTTGGTATTTCATATCATTCATTTTATAAAACTCAGCTGTTTTATAATTATAATATAATAATACAACTATTTATAACAAACTTTCATTTCAAATTCTTATATATATGTATTCAAGAATGCGTTGGGGGTCTGCTATGAAATGTTAACAGTCAAAATATTAACAAAAGAAAAATTCCAAAGATTCATACGAATACAGTAAGTCAAGCTTACTGTTTATCTGTTTTTTTGTCCTTTGACGTTCTGTATTCCTGTTTTTATGCTGATTTGTGTCTATGTCTGTCCACGTCTGTTCTGTTTGTATAAACTGAGAGATGAAGATTTGTCGGTCGCCTCCGATAGCTTAAATCTTAAAAATTAGAGCAGTAGCCTGGCAAGCATTCGAATGCCGACTCTTTTCTCTTCTACATTAACATTTCATAGCAGACCCCCAACGCATTCTTGAATACATATATATAAGAATTTGAAATGAAAGTTTGTTATAAATAGTTGTATTATTATATTATAATTATAAAACAGCTGAGTTTTATAAAATGAATGATATGAAATACCAAGTTATTTCATACTTTTTAAAGGGTTCGTAATCTTTTTCATTTAATTAGGTTAATTTATATTGGTTTTTTAGTTGTCAACTATTTATTTTAATTCTTTTATTCATTTTTTATGAAATGAATAATATGAAATAACAAGTTATTTCATACTTTTTAAAGGGTTCGTAATCTTTTTTCATTTAATAAGTTATTTTATATTGGTTTTTTATTTGTAAATTATTTATTTCATTTAATAAGTTATTTTATATTGGTTTTTTATTTGTAAATTATTTATATTGGTTTTTACAGTTAATACAGCGTTTTTTTATATTGGTTTTTACAATTAATACAGCATTTTTGCGCCGGGGTTTTTTTTAATTAATCTGTCTTATTGTGTGCACAGGGTCTGCTGCTAGGACTGAGTACAACACCGTGGGGGTTTTAGTCGGTAAAAGTCCGACACTACCCTGGCAAGGGTGTCCTATGAGGATTTCCCCCACGTTAAAAAAAAAAAAAAAAAAAAAAAAAAGAATGGATCCTACAACTAGGCTACTTCAGCATCTGTACCAACTGCAATCTTCACCCACACAATGGAAAGTCCTTCCCTATGGATGACAAGCAGCAACAGCATCACGGCTTGCAGCCAACGTTCTACATCATGAACCTTCTTATATAGTCATATGTTACCCCTGCGTCTGGCTGCACCCTAGTCATAATCTGTATATGCATATACCTTTTTAATACAACACCAATAATTATTAAATAATGTAGTATGTTAATGTAATATATATGTATTTTATTTACATTTTGAGTAAAAATTGAAAGTATGTACAAATGAAAGCGTAATACGATTTTGTATCATATATATGTGAATATATTTGTAATATAAGAAACTTTTGCAAAATAATAAAATTATTTACCATTTTGAATTCCAATATAACAATTGAAATTGCAGTATAGCTCTATTTCTACTATCAATCTTCCCTTAAGTTAAGTTTGAAAGACCTGTTCCAATTTCACTGTTCAACACGAATTTTGTTTTGTAATAACCACTAGGTGATTTTTATAGGGTTACTCGCCCTAAAAACGAATCCTCAGTTTTCAAAAAACACGAGTTTTTGTGAAAACGCGGTCTTTCCGGCAAAAATGAGTTATTACGTGAAAACTAAAAATGCTAGAACATTCAAACTTGTCTTAAATGAAAGGGGAAAGTTTCCTGCATATGATAATGCCCACATTTATAATTGTTTATGGTTTTGAATGGTTGTAAATGAGCATCAAAGTTTGAAAAAAGGCCGATATCCGCAGTTTGTACGCGCTATTCATTCATTTTCAAGAGAAGCTGTTTATTTCACACGAATTTGCTACACACTACCGGATTCTGTAGACATTTCTGAAGAAGAAACAGTCTGCAAAAAGTGTCAGAACGGCTTTTAACTCGAACAGGTTGAGAAAATATTAATCGGCAGCGTACGCGTGGCGTTTTGCCGCCGCGTGGCCATTGCTCGTCTGTCGTGATTCGTCAGTGCCGTAACTACGCTCAATCGGCACGAATAAAGGTGTCCAACAGGGGCCCACTTTTTATATCTAACGTATGATTTTTTTTTAACTCTTTATTTTATTTAATTTTTTCATGCATTCCTTGCTATTAGTCATCGAATGGTAAAGAACTGTTAAATTGTTTTTGATTGGCGTTTTCCCGAGCTATTTCGCTCCCATATTTAAAGCAAAAGCGATTTTGTATTTCTCCTTGATGCTTTCTGTTGCAAAAAAATGTACTCTATAGCATGCTATGATTAGATTTTCCTGTAGTCCTTTAGTTTTTTAAATAAATTTGAAGATATCAGAAAAAATATGTGCTTTTTTACTTTGATCATTATTAACATATAAACATGGGAGTCATTCACTCTGATCATTATTTAAACATGTTTAGCTATTTATAAAGTAATAGGTATAAACGCATATTGAATGTTATGCAGTTACATAAATACATGTTCAACACTTCTATCTGCAAGCACTGCAATCTTCTCCTTCCCTTGATATCGTTTCTATAGAAAAAAGAAGTATAAAGGAAAAAAAGTTGATCAAATTGTAAAATCAATGGATCTCATAGATATAAAAAGTGGGCCCCTGTTGGACACCTTTATTCGTGCCGATTGAGCGTAGTTACGGCACTGACGAGTCACGACAGACGAGCAATGGCCACGCGGCGGCAAAACGCCACGCGTACGCTGCCGATTAATATTTTCTCAACCTGTTCGAGTTAAAAGCCGTTCTGACACTTTTTGCAGACTGTTTCTTCTTCAGAAATGTCTACAGAATCCGGTAGTGTGTAGCAAATTCGTGTGAAATAAACAGCTTCTCTTGAAAATGAATGAATAGCGAGTACAAACTGCGGATATCGGCCTTTTTTCAAACTTTGATGCCTATTTACAACCATTCAAAACCATAAACAATTATAAATATGGGCACTATCATATGCAGAAAACTTTCCTCTTTCATTTAAGATAAGTTTGAATGTTCTAGCATTTTTAGTTTTCACGTAATAACTCATTTTTGCCGGAAAGACCGCGTTTTTACAAAAACTCGTGTTTTTTGAAAACTGAGGGTGATAGAGCAATTCTGCTTTCGGATTCATTTTTAGGGTGAGTAGACCTATAGAAATCACCCAATGTATATTACAAAACAGAAAAAAAATTTTTTTTTGTTCCACAGTGTTTTCACCTCCGTAACGTTCAGGTTATGTCACCGGGATCTACTCCATTTTTCCCATCGGTAACCTTCAGGTTAGGTTAACAGGATCTACTCCATTTTTCCCGTCGGTAACCTTCAGGTTATGTTACCAGGATCTACTCCATTTTTCCCGTCGATAATCTGCAGAAAAGTGTGCAGGTCTGGTCAACGTTCTGCACTGCAGTAGTCAGCAGGTCCTACCGGCGGGTTTTAGAGTGGGTAACCCACTCTAGCGGGTTTCGAACTGCAGTGCTGTGCAATAGGTGTCGTAAAAGCGTAGCATCTGCATGCAGGTTCAGCACGTATCTGGAGCAATCTGCACGGCATCTGCAGGCAGATTGTTATTAGGGGCGGTATTCATAGTCAGTTCTTATTCTTAAGCATTTGCTTAAGTCCCCCCCTCATAATATAAATACATTGTAGGGGGAAGACTTAAGCAAATGCTTAAGAATAAGAACTGACTATGAATACCGCCCTAGGAGTACTCTTTCAAACCTGAAATAACAAAACGAAACTATGGGAAATGTGAGCACGACATAAGTAACACCAGAAGCGTCACTTCCTGTCAAATTCGGTTTTATCGATGCCTGAAGTCACGTGGTACTTCGCCATATTGTTAGAGGTATAACAAGGCGAATCAAAACAATTCAAAGTTTTGGAATTAATGTCGTTGGGTAGTAGTACTGAAATGTTTTGCGTCATGATTTCGATAGTATTTCCTAGCGCATGTGCAGTAACATCTTTAAGGGTGTCGGATACTGGATTACCGACCTCTGGGGGCAAAAAGAAAAAGGTCCAAAAAAAAATGGACTACGATGTGATATATAGATACTTCATGGCAATGACCTATGGTCACGTGGTTAGAGGATAGTACCGTAGCAAGTTTACCTAGAGGCCCGTGTCCACATAATAAAATATATACATACAACTTTTATTGATAAACAAACAATTAACTTAGCAGAGTGTTCTCTATGCTAACTGCAACAACAATCAATGCTTTGTAAACATTTAGAACTTAATAATAACGTTTAATATAAATATAGGAATATACCCAGGGTCCACTTAATTTACGTCGACCCTGATTCAACCTATATATGGCAAGGGCGCGAGCAAGGTCAGCCATGTTTGTAAACAAACAGCTCGGATTTCAATACATTCAGCCGATGCAACTTTTTGCACCGAAGAAACACTATTTGTTTATGATTTTTTTTTTCGAATTTTTTTGTTCAATTCCGGAGGTCGCTACAGAGCCCTTTTTGCAATTTGGCTTTCAAAACTTCGTAAAAAATAAATGTCAATGTTTTTATAGAAGAAATTTATTTCAGGACCTTTTTTCAAAAAAAGGGCTCTGTAGCGACCTCGGCCTTTTTTCCCTGAACAATAATATAATAATTATTATGCGTTTTGGTTCCTATTCTGTGTTAGATGCCTAACTCTCCGCTAACAATGAATCAAAGTGTTAGCCCGATAATTCGTATCTCGTCGCTGTTTTCGAAAACATCCTAGTTAGTCTTGTTACTCATATCCTTCGTTAGTCACTAAGGGCCCAAGTTCACTTTCTCCCCACTAAACTCTGTTATATATAGTTCTTCACAAACGCGCTAGTTCTCTCACTCGATTCTCATCCATTGCTAGATTCTGTACTCATTCATTCCAAATCCTGTACTACAGTGTACTTAGTCGTGTCCGAGTTTAAGTCTTATGTTGTAATCCGTGCAAGTCCCGAAATATATTTATTATAATATAATCGGTGTTATACACTCGCCGGGTTCCCAACATCTGTCCGAAATCCTGCATCAGCCGTCCCATAAGAAATAGATAGATAGATAGATAGGTTTATTTTCCCCAGGTACAATATATAGTATTTACATGTTACCCTGGAGATGGCGCTTCGAATGACGTACGTCTTTCATGTTGCCCAACGAACGAATACTTCATTTAAACTACGTGTTACACTTTGGCTACTACGTAAGTCATTCCAATCGCATCATCCATATAATGGGTGTATAGTATACATTTCTCTCAAAAATATCACAGATTGATGTAGATCATACTAAAATTTTTTTTTTTTTTTTTTAATCTTAATAACTAGTCTATCTTAGCTAAAACGTGAGTCTTGTTCTAATATCACGAATCGTACTGGTTGTAGTATTTTATGAACTAAAAGTATTTGACATTTGCTAGGGTGAAATTAACAAAGTGACTTATACATGATACGTTTAAAACTACGTATCTTCAGTCTAACAAGGACATTGTTATGTTTAAATCGCTACATGATTAAATTATTTATACTTCAGACTTTCAGATCTCTCATACATAATCGCTATACAGCGAGTACGTATCATGTTCTGCTTCAATCTGGTTGGCATTTCGACACTCTATATAGTTATATTTTTAATTTGTACATGATTTTTAAAATTTAAGATTTTGTAATTTGTGATTAAATTTGGATTTTGATCTAAGTGGTACTTTGTGCATTTTGATCAAATTCGACTTACTCTTTTTCAGATATTGATATTGCATTTAATTAAAAAGGCAGCAATTATTCTCGATACCGCTAGATTCCTATTGCTTAAAGCAACGAGTACTTCCGTGTCAGGTTTAATGTTTTTTTTCCTCAGTTTATATATCAAATCTTCCCTTTCCTGACAGTATTTATTACAACTCCAAACTACATGATTAATATCTTCTATACCCTGACCACAATCACAGATCGGTGAATCAACCATTTTTTTCCTGTGAAGGGACTCTGCCAAATTATAATGGTTGGCCCTTATTCTATTTAGGATCGTTAATGTTCTTCTTTGAAGGTTGCCGATTCTATCGAACCATGGTTTCCTGTTGGATGTATTGATGAAACAATCTTCAAAGTACTTCTTTCCTTTGTAGCAAGCTTCCATCTCCATTTTGTTTCGAAACTTTTTTTCCATAGTTTCCTTGAGGTATACTCTTAGGTCACATAAAGGAATTTTCCACGACTCATCTGGAGCATAGGATGTAAACTTTTTCGCCAATTGGTCGGCTTTTTCGTTACCTTCTATACCCTTGTGCGCAGGTATCCAGCACAATTTAATAGTATTATGGGATTCTTTCATAAGATTGATAATTCGGACGATCCACCAGTTTCTATATTTCTTTTTCGTGTCTTGCGATGTCGTAGACTTGTAATTTTGTAGATTCTTGAGGACGCTTTCCGAGTCCGTGAAGATAGTAATGTTTCGATCCGTAAATTCCCTATTTGTAAATTGGATCGCTTCGTGTATCGCAATCGCTTCCGTCGTGAAAATGGTTCCTTTGTTACTAATACTTATTCCGACTTCTTCCCAGGTATTACCTCGTTTTATAATTATACCTATTCCATTGGCACGGCTATTGGGAATTTTGGATCCGTCCGTGTATATCTCAATTGTGTTCTCGACGTTGGCCAAGTTTTTCATTATGATTTCTTTGACGAGTGACGGCCCGTCTATATTAGTCAGGCTCATTAGTCTTCCAGTATCCGTGTCGATTGCGTTGTCGGTACAGAATTCTTCGTTTGTGTCGTTCGTAAAAGGGTGGGCTGTATCTGCTATCTCGCACGTACTCGCATCCTCATAGAGAGCTATATTTTTCAGAGCCTTAACATCCGATATTGCTTTTACCAATTCGTTGTTCAAGGTTCTTCCATACAAGCTTAAAGAATTCCAGAGCGATTCGATAGCTAACCATATTTCGTCCCTTCTCTTGACCATCATATTTACAACGTATCTCCTGGAAAGTAGTTCTATTCTCGTATCCATATCCATCACTCCAGCTTCGACGTTCATTACGTTCGTTGGTGTAGAGATCCTATATCCCATCGCAGATCTGATTCCCGCGTTGTGGATTCTGCGAATAAGCTGTTTATTACTTTCGTGCGTCGAATAGAAAATTAGGGCTCCGTATTCAAGGACTGATCTGACAAGCGCTTTGTAAAGAATTATCATGGTGTTAGGGTTGGCTCCTTTCTTAACTTTTCCAATGAATCTCAGCATATCGTTTCTTCTGTTCGCTTTTAGTTTTATATTTTCCACGTGTTTTTTGAAATTCATTTGTTTGTCCATAAAGATTCCCAGGAATTTGCATCCATCCATTTCATCGATGTTAGTATCGTTGACGTTTATCGTGATTTTGTCCCTTAGGTGTTGGCCAGATCTTCTGGTGAAATTTACGATACATGTTTTTTCATTGGCCATAGCTAGACCAATGTTCCCGAGATTTTTTGAAATCGTAGACAACGCTTCCTCAATGTTTTTTATATTTTCTTCTCGTACGTTGTTACACGTGAAAATAGCGATATCGTCTGCATATTGAATCATTTTGATTTTCTCCTTATTAATCCTGGAATCTATAAAGGTCGTGTACAGATTGTACAGAATCGGACTGATAATTGCGCCTTGAGGTAGTCCTTTCTGGAGAATTCCTTCGATTATGTTGCCGTCGCTTAATCTGCATCTGATGTTTCTATCATGAATCCAGTTGGCGATAAAAATCATAATTTTTTGTGGACAGTTCAGACCCTCTAGTATTTTGCCCAGAGTCGTATGATTTACATTGTCGTACGCAGCTTTCACGGCGATGAAGGCTGCCAACGTTTCTCTGCTGTACACGAATTCTTTTTGTACGGTAGTGGCCAAATAGACGAGGTTGTCGATGGTAGATCTATTTTTTCTGAAACCGTTTTGCCAATTGTTCATGACCTTATTTCGTTCGGCCCAGGTCCTTAGTCTGCTGTTGATGATCTTCTCCATCAGTTTGCCCATTGTGTTTGTGAGTGATATAGGTCTTACCGCTTTCTTCCCCGGTTTGTCGAGAAAGATGACAGTCGTCTCTTTCCACGTCGGAGGGATCCGACCCGTGGTCCAGACAAGTTGAAAAATATCTTTCATCAATAGTCTGTAATCTTTGATTAATTTTTTATAGATTCCATATGTGATCCCGTCCACACCTGGTGCCGATTTCCCATTGGATCCTTCAATCGCGTCGTTCAGTTCTTCGATCGAGATATCCTTGTTCCATGTTATATGATCCTGTATATTTATACGTGCATTGATCGTCCGAGCTTCTTCGATGTCTGGGCTCAGATCGTTATCAAGATTCGCTGGAGATTCCAAGAGTTTCAAAGCAACGTCCGCTTCCAATTCTTGCCTTTCTTTGCTGGACAGATTCGTGGTGTTGTTATTATCGAATCCATTCTTCAATTTCTTAATGTTTCTCCACAGAAGTGATCCGTTGGTTCTGTGATCGATTGTCGTCGCAAAATCTTCCCAGGCTTTATTTCTCTTATCGTTAAGTAGCTTGGTAAATTCTTTCTCAGCATTCTTCATCTCGATCCAGTTCCTCTCGTTGGGATTGTTGGCGAATCTGATGTTTGCCCTTCTTCTTTTTTCTTTCGCATCCTTGCAGCTTTCGTCCCACCATGGAAATTGTCTGGCGTTGCCTCTTCTACTCGGTTTTTTTTTTGTCGCTGCTCGCGATATCCCTCTCGCCAGGTTTATTCCTCGATTTGTTCTTGGCCGAGTCGTTGCTTATCGACGATTCCAACATTCCAACAATACTATTAATGAAGGTGTTGCATTTGGATTCTACGTCCGTACAGCGTTCCATCTCGTTCTTGAGTTCGTTGTAGCCGTTCAGTTGTAACCATAGGAAAAGTTTCCAATCGATTTTCTCTTCTTTATATTTTTTCGTGGAGAGGTGATTTCTACAATTTTTAATTACCTTGCAATCTATTGTTAAAAGTATAATTTGATGATCCGATCCTAGCGTCTCTCCCTTTGTATAAATATTTGAAATATCCAAGATGTTGGCCGACGTTATGATCAGGTCAAGGTTGGAAGGATTAAATTGTCCTGAGCCTATTCTAGACAGCGTAGCTGTATTATTGATAAACAGGTTAGCGTCTTCTATGGCATCGGCAAAATCTTTACCTTCTTTGTCCGTTGAATCGCAATTCCATAATCTATTTTTAACATTGAAATCCCCAACAAAGATGCACTCGTTTGCCCGATTTCTATTGTTAAACAATCTATTCCATTCCCCGAAAGTCAATTTGACATTAGGGGGTTTATAACTTAGAAAAATATTGACAGATTTATTTTCCAACTCGATGGTAATTGCAACAATTTCCGTCTTATTTTTAATCCATTCGATGTTTTCGATAATTTTGTAATTAATGTCTTTTCTGATCAGAATACAAAGTCCACCTCCTTTCTTTTTGTTATTTCTATCTTTTCTTATCGAATTGAAATTACGTAAATTAAGATTATCTTTTTTAGTCAACCAGGTCTCAGTAATACACATGATATCGTATTCACCTATTTCCATTTTGAGTTCAACCATTTTATTTCTAAGGCTCCTCGCGTTCCATAGCGCTATTTTTATATTATCCTCCGTGGTCTGTGTCATGTTGTAGGATCAACCCTGATGTTTTTGATCGTGATGGTTGATGGTTGTATGAGCATCAGGTGTCGCCTTCGATTCCGAGGACCTTTAGTTATTCCGTTGTTGAGTCTCGCGATACTCTGTATCTTTTTCAATAATGTCGGTAACCGAGCCATAATCATGAATCTGTGGAAATGCATTACTTGTTAAAATAAGCGGTATAATTCCGGGTACCAATTAGAAATGAGTAAATAATTTGACAATAGAGAGTAAAAACCTGTAATAATTGAGACAGATTATCATTAAATTAAATAGCATCTGTGAGTATAATCACTGATAAATTTAAGATTAAAGAAAAGCACTTGTAGTAACTAGACCAAATAACTAGAATAAGTCGAATAAAAATAAGAACAGGACGGAAACAAAAAAAAAAAATTCTCTTTTTCTCTTTTGTCTGTGTAACACTTATGTAAATGATTATAAAATGTATTAATAATTAACACTGTAACAGAAGTATATTACTTTTCGTTATAATAAATGTTCAAATGAAATTTCAATTATTTCTAAATTATATATTGTATCTATATTGATTAGTTTTTTTTTTTTTAACTATTACTAATTGTATATTTTATAAAATGTAAATAATTAAACAATCTCTTTTATTATCTTTTAATTATCCAAAAAAAAAAAAAGCAAAAACTTATATCTCTTGTTTATTTATCTTACCTTTTTATCTGTTACCTTAATCCTACCTCAATATATGCGAAATATTTATAGTTCAGATTTCTGCTTGAGCAGAATTCCTTAACAGTTCTTCGTCTAAGTATTCCTCCTCGAATATATCGTTATTGTCTTTGTCCAGACTGTTGTTTCCCGTATCTTCTTTGTCCATTCTTTTGCTATCGATTTCCATCATCGTTGAAGTTCTGGCTCTCGAGTCAAGTACTAAATCCTTCTTTGTTCCCATTTTCTTGATCTGTTCCTCCCTGAATTTTTCTATTCTTTTGTGCAGTTTGCTTCTTGTTCTGTCCTTTATTTGCATATCGAAGCCTTGGTGTGACGAAGAAGAATTTCCCTCCCAATCTTCGTCTTGTATCAATGGATGTTTGTTGTTTCTTCTTTTGTTTGACAGTTTCTCCTCCATTTTTTCCAGAAGGTTTCGACTTTTAATTAATTCAATGAGTTCTTCGATCAGATCATCGTCATCCTTGTCTTTTATGTCACGCAGTCTGTTTCTTCTTTCTCTCGCTTCAGACTTCCATTCCCTGATATTTTTAATCTCTTTTCTATTATTTATGCCCACGAAGTTAGTAGGATCAAGCGGTTCCGTCTCCGGATCTATCTCATCCTCGTTGGCTATAGAATGATATCTTGGTATGAACGATAGAGTTTTTGTTCTCTCTTCCTGTTCCGTTTCGTTCCGATTTCCAATGAATTTGCTTCTTCCTGAGAATCTGGAGTTAGTTCCGTAATTAATTTTCTTCCATCCACTTCTGGTGTCCTCTTCTTCTTCATCGCTTCTTTTTGGATTCCATCCTAGGGCTCTTCTTTGTTCCGTGTCTCTTCTACTGGCGTTTTTCCATTTGGAGATTTCCTTGCTTTCTTTGTACTCTAGTTTCTCCCAGTATTCAATTTTATTCCTCCTTCCTTTTAAAGTTGGATACTCTCCATAATTTATATGGAAATCGTTTTCGTTTATGTCTTTGTTTGAAATCCCCAAGATTGCGAGGGCTCTGGTTTTTGCTTCCCTGTAATTGCAATTTAACTGTGCCATAATTTTCTTGATTTCCTTCTCAAATTGAAACACTCTACATTCTCTAGCGATACTCATGTGTTCTTCCCCGCAGTTGAGGCAGAAGGGATTCTCTGTGCAACGTCCGTGGTATGGTTCTGTGCATATAAAGCATTTTCTCTCCTTAGCTTTACAAAACTTCTGAGTATGACCGAATTTTAAACATCTGAAGCACTGTTTGACGGCTTCGACGAACGGTTCCACTTTCAACCACACATGTCCATAACCTATGAGTAATCTTGTCGGAAGCGAGTCTCCTTGGATTTTCATTAGTATTGCTTTGCCGTCTTCCCATACAGCCTTACCATCTTTGACTTTGCGTTTTTTTAATCTTTCAAATGTTATTATCCCTTGGTTGGGAGACATTTGTTCTATTAACTCAGTGATTGAGTCTTCCCATTCATGAATTACGCCGAGTCTCATTTTTTTCCTTTTTGGGATCCTAATCTCGAACCCGTCGTCTCCTTTAATACTTTTGTTGATAAGTTTATTCGCGCTTCTTCTATCTCTGCATACCGTTTCAGCCTTGGAAAAGCTGACCATTTTTACAGATTCAACTTTAATATTTTCCTTATTTAAGAAATTGTAAATTAGTAACAGGTTCGCGTTTCTACTTTTCCTCAAAATTTTTTTATTTGTGCTTATAGTTACAGTGTATTCCCCGCTTGCGTTATTAAATTCATAATACTCGTCGTTAATTGTCTCTTTGTCGGCCACGTGTTCGGCGTTATCAATTTGTAGGTTAGTTTCTCTTACCTCTTTTGCTGATGATACGCCTTCGACTTCGGCGCCTTTTCTGCTATTATTATTCACTTCTGGCACTATATTCTGATCTGAACTAATCGATTTTTTATTTATTACACTTTCATTCGTTTTTTCCAGGCTTTTCCTTTTCGTACCTCTACTATTCAAAGCTTCCTTTTCGATATGTGCTTCGTATCCTAAGATGGCCGTCTGGAACTCTCTAGAATCCTTTAGACTCATTCTCGATTTGTTGTTCCTATCCTCCGATAATCTTTTATTATCGTTTCTTTCTTTATTTGGTAGCATCATTGTGTCTTCATCAATTTCCATTTCATCAAAATCCATATTTTTTATTTTATCATTTTCATTTTCAATAGGACTCTTTCCTCCTCCCCCCCTCGGGGGGGGGGGGAAGATTTGTCTCCGGCACTTTACTCGCTTCCAATACTTTTAGTCTTTGTATTTATCACACTTACGTTTTTGCATTTTATTTATTTATTATTATTTTTTTTTTTTCTATTTAACTAAACCGAAATTAACGAGATCGAATAATTGGTTTAAACACTTGATTCACTCTCAAGGAACACGTGGCACCACCGTCCCCATCCAGAAAAGTGCCCATAAGAAATAATAATAATAGGTATATTTTCTTCAGATCATGTACATACAATATTATACATATATTACTGAAGATGGCGTTTCAAAAGACAAAGGTCTTTTATATAGCCCAACGAACGTGTACTGCCTGATTTCTATGTGCTTATTTTCCAAACCAAAAACCCTTGTCTTCTAAACCACCTCTTTTACAATACTTTTTTAATTTAATCTTTTTATAATCTTTTCTCTGAAAATACATATCATTGAACAAAAATACAAAAATACTTTCTCTTATACATTGATAATATGTATACACAGTGAGTCTCGTCGTATCACATTTTCCTTTATATCCTAAACTTTCTCAGTATTATTTACTATAATTACAAAACAAAAAAAAGAAAACAAACTTACAAACTATTCAGTCTCGTAAACTGCATGTAGGATATTACTATAATGAGTATTTGTTTTATTACTTTTATCAACCATATTAAACAATGGAATATGTCCTTGATCACGACATATAGCATTACGTCCACCTATTCAAATCGCTGATCCTTATACCAAAATGTATAAAAAGTACATTCTGTGCGTTACATTACCTCACGTTATGTACCTATCCATTATAGATAGATGTAATACGTAATATCAGTGTTTAAATTATCCATGTAAATCAATACTACCGAGATCATTCACTATCTAGAAAAGGTTATATAGCTATAAATTCAAATTCTTTAATAATAAGCCTAAATGTTAATGTTACATTTTAAAATGAACGAAGCCAAGATTCTGGCGACCGACGGCCTCGTAGAAGATATTATTTTGAATATGTCCGTATCTGGACTGATATCTTTTTTCCTTAATACTCTTATTAATTTTTCCCTTTCATTATTGTATCTCTCGCAATTCCAAATAACATGGTTTATGTCTTCAACCGTTTGATTACATTCACACAAAGGAGAATCAACCAGATTTTTCCTAAAAAGTGACTCAGCCAGATTGTAATGATTAGCTCTAATTCTACTTAACGCTGTGATTGATCTTCTTTGTAAACTATTTAATTTATCAAACCAGGGTTTCCTTTTATACAGGTTCGTTTCACATTCCTCGAAATACTTTTTACCCTTGGAAATGGCTTCTGCTTTCATCCTGTCACCAAATCTTACATTCATAATTTCTTTGAGGTATATCTTAAGATCGCATACAGGTATTTTCCAACTAGGATCGGCTTCTAGAGATGTTTGTCTTTTCGCCAGATTATCTGCCCTTTCATTTCCCACTATACCCTTATGAGCAGGTATCCAACATAACTTAACGTTGTTAATTAGGCCTTCTAAATTCTTCATGATTTGGCTGATCCAGTAGTTATTAATTTTCTTTTTTGCATATTTTATCATTACGTTGTAGTTCCGTAGATTATTAAGAACGCTTTCCGAGTCTGTAAAAATAATTATATTACTCTCTTTAAACCTTTGATGAACTATTTGTAATGCTTTGTAAATAGCTATTGCTTCAGTGGTGAAGATCGTGGCCTTATTGCTAATGCTAATTCCTGTTTCCTCCCAGATGTTGTTACATTTGATTATAATTCCCGCTCCATTGGATTTCCCGTTAGGTATTTTCGATCCGTCCGTGTATATTTCTATCACCTGATCCTCTTGAAAACCCATCCTGTTGACTATATCTCTGATGAAAGAATTCCCGTCTATATTAATTGTACTTTTTAATTTACCGAAACCTGTATCTATAATTTCATCTAAGTAGGACATTTCATGATTGATTCCCGTGATTTGACCGATTATTGCAGTTTTATGACAATTTTCTTCTTCAACGTAAATAATATCCTTGAATTTCGTCACTTCTGTATAGGCTTTTACCAATTCTCCCCTACTGGTTCGTCCATATAACATGGATGTTTCATGTAGACTTACGATGGGTTCAATCAGCACTGTCCTATTCCTTGCGATTGCGTTTAATATATATCTACTTGACAGTAGCTCGATTCTGGTGTCCATATCCATCACTCCCGATTCAGTATTCATGACGTTCGTAGGAGTCGAGATTCTGTATCCCATGGCAGCTCTTATCCCCGCATTGTGGATTCTTCTTACAATTTGTTTATAACTATCCTGGGTTGAAAAGTAGATTTGTATGCCATATTCTATTACCGACCTAACCAAAGATTTATACAGGATGATCATCATGCTAGGCGAAGCACCTTTTTTAACATGTCCTATATATCTGAGCATGTCGTTTCTTTTAGTTGCTTTAATTTTGATATTTTCAACATGTTTTTTATAATTTAGCTGTCTGTCCATGTATATACCCAAAAATTTACATCCTCCGGACTCTTCGATGATACTATTGTTAACCTTGATCTTTATTTTATCTTTCGAGTAATTCCCGTATCTCCTGCTGAAATTGACGATGCATGTTTTGTTTTCTGCCATTTCCAACCCAATGTTCTTCAGCTTCCTAGATAGAATAGCTATGGACTCTTCTATATTTTTGATGTTTTCATCTCGAACATTGTTACTCGTAAAGATAGCAATATCATCCGCATATTGTATCATCTGTACCTTTTCCTTGTTAATGTCTTTAGAAATAAACGATGTATATATATTGTAAAGAATCGGGCTCAGAATCGCACCCTGTGGTAAGCCTTTCTTTAGATTACCGACTATCACCTCACCATTACTACTCATGCATTTCAAACTTCTCTGTTGTATCCAGTTTTCGATGAACCTCGTTATTTTGGAAGGACATTTTATATACCTAAGTATCTCAATTAATCTCTTATGATTGACATTATCGTAAGCTGATTTCACATCTATAAATGCCGTTAGAGTTTCCCTGTTATATATAACTTCCTTCTGAACCACTGTAGAGAGTAGTGTCAGATTATCGATAGTCGATCTTCCACTTCTAAAGCCATTTTGCCAATCATCCATTACCTTATGTTCTTCCGCCCATATTTTCAACCTATTGTTAACGATTCTTTCCATGAGTTTACCCATAGTATTGGTGAGTGATATCGGTCTGATTGCTTTTTTCCCTGGTTTGTCTAGGAAAATCACCACCGTTTCTTTCCATGACGAAGGTACGTAACCCGAATTCCATATTTCCTGATAAATCTCTTTTAAGAGTAATTTGTAGTCGTTGGTTAGTTTTTTGTAAATCCCATAGGAGATCCCATCCTCACCAGGAGCTGACTTTCCGTTTGATCCAATAATGGCCGCTTCAACCTCTTCCATAGTTATATTCCAATTCCAGAAATTCTGTTCTTCGTTTATTGTCTCGTTGATGTTGTGGATTCCAGTAATTTCTTCTACCTGGACATAAGCTTGCCTGGGGGCTTCCATTAGCTTGTTAGCTACCTCGATTTCCAGTTCTCTTCTTTCCGTTGCGGACATGCATGACAGATTGGAGTTGTCGAATCCGTTTTTTAACTTTTTAATTTTTTTCCATAGGTGTCGTCCATTAGTTCTATGGTTAATATTCTCGGCAAAGTCTTCCCATGCTTTCTTCCTTTTGGAATCAATCAGGGTTTTAAATGCTTTTTCGGCAGTTTTCAGTTCCTTCCAGTGCTCCGTATTAGGTTTTTTTGCAAATTTAATATTTGCTTTTCTTCTTCTTTCCTTCGCAGTCTTGCATTCATCGTCAAACCACGGAAATTGTTTCATAATCATTTCTCCATTTTTTTGCTTGTCTTTCCTGAATGCACAGTTGACCATGTTATTTGGATTAGTCCTTATATCCTTATTTCTGTTTTCCACTGATTCTGAGATTATTTCAATTAAGTTTTCCCTAAACATTCTACACTTGTCTTCAATTTCCCTTGTACCTTCCAAATTTAATTTAAAGTTAACGTATCCTCTAATCATATGACCCAGGAAGGTTCTCCAGTTAATATTATTTTCCTTAAACTTTTTGGTTGAAAAATGCCTAGTACTACATTTATTTATTTCTTTGTTTATAGTTAGGATTATAATTTGGTGATCAGAACCTAAAGTTTCACCTTTCGTGTTGCTCGACGAATTATCAAATATATCGAACGATGATATTATAAGGTCCAAGTTAGACGGATTGTATTGTCCCGATCCGGTTCTTGATTTCGTATACATGTTATTAAGAAAAAGATTTGCTTCTTCTATTGACTCAGCTAAATCTCTACCCTCTCTATCCGTTATATCGCAATTCCATAATTTATTTTTCGCGTTAAAGTCCCCCATAAAAATACACTCATTGTTGTTCGTACGGTTATTGAAAAGGCAAGACCAGTCGTTTTTCCCTAATTTAACATTAGGTGGTTTATATCCCAATATAATATCTACATTTCTATCTTCAATTGTGACCGTAATCGCCAAAATTTCCGTTTTATCATCTATCCACTTAACGCTGTCCTTGATCTCGAATATTATATTCTTTCTAACTAAGATACATAAACCTCCATCTTTTTTAGTATTACATCTATCTTTTCTGATTATATTATAGTCTTTCGCTATAAATTTATCTTTTTTAATCAGCCATGTTTCAGTAATGCCCATAATGTCGTACTCACCCATTTCCACTTTCAATTCTGTCATCTTATTTCTAAGGCTCCTCGCATTCCACAGTGCAACTTTAACATTGGGATTATTCGGATGACCAGTATACATGTTGAAAATTTTTTTTTTTTTTTTCCTAGGAAGATCTTTTGATATGAAAGTTGAATGTATCTTTCTTACTCTGCAAAGAACCTTGATCCAATTTGTTACGATTTACATTACAACTCATTCCATTGTTTACCTGTAGATGTTTTGACATACGATTAATTATAAAAATAAATAGAATAAAGCAACTATGATCTAGCAAAACACCGCCTGTTAATATAAAACTTGTCCCTCTCGTTCGGTTATTATATATTTTGTTTTTATTATCCCCATATTCAAAATTAAAATACTCCCTTGTATATATGATAACTTCTTTCCTCAATTTATATTGAAAGTTATTGTTTAAATTTGACCCATCACCATACATGTTAATATTATATTTATTATTTATATCTAATGTTGTACTAAAAGGGTTGAGACTAAGTATTATGTGTAAATAACCATATCTCCCCTTCTTATTATCACATTTAAAATAAATAATCCTTGCTTGCTTATTATAATTAACCAGAAGAAAACCATAATTTCTCTTGCACTTATTTGTGTTATCAAAATTAAAGTCTCTACTTCGATATGAATCCATGTCTCAATAGATACTGACAAAAGGTTATTAAGATTATATAAAAACAAAATAAAATATGTATAATAAGACACAAATGAAACACTCAAAAATGTACACTTAGGTATAACTTATGTAAACTATATTATAAGTGACTTTTGTGTATAAACTATATTTATAATGTAAAATATATTATACTTGTATAGAATTAAACCTAGACAATTTAAAAAAACACAATTAAATTAGTTGTATAAAAAAAAAAAAAAAAAAAAAAAAACAAAAGAAACTAATATCTTTTATATGTATATTATGAATTGAAATGTAAACTTATTACCGATATATCCTTTGGTTAATAAATCTTTTGCACATTTTTATATCAGCCTATATCAAATTTAGTTTACTGATTCTTTGGACTCCTTAACCAGCTCATCTTCCAAATACTCCACCTCGTACTCTTCCTCGTTCTCATCCTTCGATCCGTTCTCTTTCTTCTCCCTACTTCCTCTCCCCATTGTCTCTACTTCCATTTCTCCCGTTGATTTGGAAGGCGACTTTACTTTTACAATTTCACCCATCGTTGTTTTCCTGAACTGTTCTTCTTTAAACTTCTCTAATTTTTTCTGAAGTTTATTTCTCCTTCTCTCCTCAATATGCATCTCAAAATTTTCCTGTTGATTGTTGTCTCCGCTCCAATCTTCTTCCTCGACGTGTTTGTACTTATTGTTTCTTCTCTTGTTATTTAGTTTATCTTCCAATTTTTCCAGTAGATTTCTGCTTTTAATTAATTCAATCAATTCTTCGAGCAACTGGTCGTCCTCTTCATCCTTGAAACTCTTCAAACCTCTCCTGCTCCCTCTTACTTCCGTCTTCCTTTCGTACCCTTTATTATCCTTTTTATTTTTCAATCTTACATAACTCGGAGTCGTCTGGTTGTTCTCTGTCGGATCAATTTCCTCTTCATTGGCCAAATTATGGTACCTTGGGATAAATGACAATGTCTTTATTCTCTCCTCATTATCTCTATCATACCCACGGTTTGTATAGTTTCTCTTCGTATGTTGACTAAAGCCAGACTTTGAACCTACATTCTGCCATCCATTCTCTTCGTGTAACTCATCTTCGTTATTGTCTCTTGCCTTTTCAGGGACCTTCGTGTCACAATTTCCATATCTTTTTCTGTTTCTGTTATTTGCTAAAAATCTTCTCTGATCCTCATCTCTTTTACTTGCCTCCTTCCATTTTGCTATTTCTCTGCTTTGTTTATAATCCAGCTTCTCCCAATATTCAATTTTATTTACTTTATTTTTAATTGACGGATATTCTCTATAGTTAATGTGAAAATCATCTTCATCAAATTGTTCTTTTTTAATTCCAAGAATTACTAGAGCCCTATTTTTCGCCTCCATATAGCTACAATTTATTTGCGCCATTATTTTTTTTGTTTCCTTTTCCAGTTGATATATTCTGCATTCTCTTGCTATTGACATGTGTTCTCCACCGCAGTTTATACACCGGGGGTTCTCAGTGCACCGTCCATGATACCTCTCACTACATATAAAGCATCTTCTCTCCTTGGCTTTGCAAAATTTTTGAATATGTCCATACTTTAGGCACCTGAAACACTGCTTCACGGCTTCCACAAAAGGTTCCACTTTCAACCAAACGTGCCCATAACCTATTAATAATTTGGTTGGCAACGAATCGCCCTGTATCTTCATAAGTATCGCTCTACCTTCCTCCCACGTGGCTTTTCCATCCTTTAATTTCCGTTTTTTCAATCTCTCAAAAGATATAGTTCCTTGGTTTGGTGATATTTGTTCAATCAATTCCTCTATCGATTCTTCCCATTCATGTATGACTCCAAGCCTTACTTTTTTCCTTTTAGGGATTTTTATTTCAAACCCATCATCACCTTTGATGCTTTTGTTGATAATTTTGTTAGCTCTGTGTCTGTCATTGAATACAACTTCCGCCTTAGAAAATCCCACCATTTTTATAGATTCTATCGGCACTTTTTCCCTATTGAGAAAATTGTATATTATAATTAGGTTAGCTTTCCTAGTTTTTTTAAGCAGCCTTTTATTAATGTTTACGGTTACTGTATATTCTCCGCTTTTACATATATAATTATATATACTATTTACCTCGCTCTCTTCTTCGTCCACGTGTTCGTTAAATTCGTTATTAGAATTTACGTCTCTTACCTTGTTAATTCCCGATGTACGAGTTTTTCCTTTTGGATTCACTGTACTTATCTCTTCCACAATTTTATCTTTTACTTCTTTACTTATTAACCGTTTATTTTCTTTAATTTCTTGAATCTTTTCCCAAATTTCCCATAAGAAATACACGGGGCCCTTTTAGTTTACTTTTCCACCCCTACGCGTCGCTAATCCAGTATCCGACACCCTTAAGATGCGATTTCGGGCGAGTGATATGGCAAACATTGGACTGATCACTGTAGTACCCGAACGAGAGTCTATTTCTTAATTCTCAATGCTCAAAACTTAAGCAATTCTCAACAGAAATAGGTCATCAGCTAGTGTTTTGAAAAGGTCTTATCGTCAGCTTTAATACTGCATGATCAAAAATGGGGTGTTCCATTTAAAAAAATCATGTTGACCTTGATCGCTCTTCAGAAGGTCAAACTGATACGACCGTTCAATAGAATTTTTAAAACCCTAAAACATTGTTCTAAAACATTTTCCTCAAAAATATTTTTTTTTTCGAAATAATTGACCGTTTTCAAACTTTTGGCGCACCCTGTACATATATATACATACAGAGTGTAACAAAAATATTGCAGTTCCTTGAAAGGAGTGATTTCTGAGATGATTTTAAACAACTTTTTCCTTTGCGAAAATGTAAGGTGGGGCTTTGTTAACGAGTTATTAAGGAAAAACACCGACCAATAGAAGCACAAATACAGTGGATGAATTTCAACGCGCGCCCCAGCTTTGAGTAGTATTGGCCCGCCATCGTCCGCGTCATCATTAATCCACTGCACTCGCTCCCCGATTGGTCGGTGTTTTTTGTTAATAACTCGTTAACAAAGTCTCACCTAACATTTTCGCCAAGGAAAAAGTTATTTAAAATCGCCTCAGGAATCACCCCTTTCAAGGAACTGCAACATTTTTGTTACACCCTGTGTATATATATAATACAAAATACACATTATGAATAAATTAAAACAACATTTATTAGAAACAAATTACGAAGACATTTATATAACTCAATGTTTATAACACATTATAAGTACAAAAATATGTTGTAAATATATGATAAATACATACACTATATAAATTACAAAAATATGTTACATCTAAATAAATGAATTATGTTATAGAAATAATATTATTATAGTAAATAATTGCATTAACAGTATAAAAACATTGAAATCTAACGACATTGATCGATGTTACTCTAAAGGTGTTATAGAAAAACGAAAATCGTAACCAATTTGTTCAATTTATTTGTTATAAAATTAATAATGACATCATGCAGTATTTTGTAATGTAATTTGGTTATTAATTATTATATATCAAAATTAATGATCTACACCGTGGTCTCAACACGAATTAGTGATGGGCGATATAGTATCGATATTTCGAATATCGATAATTTTCAATTTAAATATCGATATTTTGTATCGATATTTAATGTGACGATATATATTCCCGTATCAATACTTAACTCATAAATATCGAAATTTCGATACAACCATTGCACCGAAAGTCGAAAGCTAGAGGGAAAAACTGATTTTGAAGATTTGGTAAATAAATAAATCTTAAAAAATAACGAATAATAATGATAATGAAATGTCTGAGGAATTCAAATATTATTTGAATCATGTTCCAATAAAAATGGAGGACTGTCCAATTAAATTTTGGAAGCAACAAAATTATTCACTTGTAAGTATATAAAGCATCAGTCACCAAATATTTAACTGTAATTGCAACATCCGCTTCACCCGAATGGCTATTTTCTGAAGCAGGTAGAAGTATTAATGAGGCCAAAAACCGCTTAAATAGCGGAACACTTACAGCAATTATTATTATTCTTAGGATCGTTGTCATTTAAAGATTGGCATTTAGAGTAAAATATTTGATAAATGTGTTAAAATAAAGATTCTATTTCATTCTAAATACATGATTATTTATTTTAATTGTTGAATTGTTTTATTTATAATACTTAATGGACGGAACACGTAAATTAAAATTTTTTTTTTATACAAAATTTTTAGAACGGCCACGTATACCTATATCTCTGCTAATATGATATTGAAAACGTCCGAAAACCAAGAAAAATATTTAAAAATCCGTCTGTTAAGTATAAATAAGTAACGATATTTCAGATGTATCGATAATCTAGTCACCGATACATATTGATACTAAATATCGATACAATTCAGATGTATCATGGATGTATCGACATCACCTACCGCGGCCATCACTATCACAGAGAGAGAGAGAGAATGAGAGGGGGAGAGAGAGAGAGAGAGAGAGAGAGAGAGACAGCGTCAGTACACATTAACTAGTATGATTTTATTTTTTTTCCTTTAAAAAATGCATAGTTGCATTCCTTTGACCGTGAACGGTCTCAAAAATTATTGTTTTGATTTTTTGTAGTATTTTTAACACGTATATTTATTGAAAGGGGCGACAAAAATAGGGGTTGTCAGGGGCGGCAAAAAGTCTATCTACGCCACTGATCATTCATTTTAAAGTAAAAGTGAGTGTACAAATACAAATGATGAAACTAAAGGAACGTTAGGAGTGAATAAGGGATTTTTAACAAAACCAAAATGTTCAAAGAGAAATTTGAAGCTATAGTTACGGTATCATTTCAAACTTCGAAAAAATCGTTTAATAGGTGTCAATCAGTCATTATATGCAAATAAGTATGCTGACCTCAAAAAAACGTTTACCTTACAATTGATACACGTCTAAAAGACTTTTCATAAAGCTTAATGAAGTTTAAGCACGTCATCGGTCATATTGTACTACCTCCATTGTTATTCATGAGTCCAAAGCCGTCGAATACAACCGTTTGTTGGCGTTTTTCTGTCGAAATTCTAGGCTGTGACACACTTTGAGTTTATGATATGAGAGGACTTGTTATGATGTAGATATGCATGTGACAAAAAGGACAATAAAAGCTTTCTATGTTCTACATAAATAATAAAACCTTTTATTTCCGATCACAAAATATATAACATTATACAATCACGCTTTTCTTTTTAAAATTTATATTATCTAAGGAAAGTATGAAAAGAATCGTTCTTAATTTAAAAATTTACATTTATTGATCAATATTTCCGGTATACATGGTAAATCTTTGTAAAAAATATCATTCATGACAGTGTTTTATAATTTTAGATAGCTCAAGCAGTCGATGCATGTACTATAAATATACATAATATTACCTATGCCTATTCATACACAATATTTAAAATTGTATATCTATATATACTTGGACGCAATAATTTACACGCGTAGAACGTGATACTACACATATGTAATCGTGAAATCGTTGAATGTTTTATCGATATAGTTTGGTTCAATAATTCCAACAGATATCGCGCTCCTCAGAGAAGCGTCAAGGTTCATCGTCGAAATTTGTTACAAAAGATCCTTACTAAAACGGTGCATTCCTTACTTAAACGTGCTTCGAGAACACAGAGAAATATTTGTGTCTGGCGAGCTAAATAGTTCGAGCTTAATACAAAGAGCATGGACTTCAATAATATCTAAAGGAGAACGGAGGATAAAGACTTTTCGAGGAAACTGAAAGGCTACTGTGTCGAAGTTTCGAATTTACCAAGAGTACTTTGTACCAAGACCGTTGAAGACAGTGTGTACAACGGGAGCAACGGGTTCCAAATTCTTGGAAATAATGGGCCGGGGAGCGTAATCAAGGATAGGCTTGCTAATGAAGGGAGTATCGTAAGCAGGTTCAATCAAGGCACCCTTGGCAGTGTATTCGTAGCTCTTGGTCAAGAGAGGAGAACCAGCAGGTTCGATGTAGGACTTAGTCAGGAGAGGGGCAGCTGGGGCGGCGTAAGCTTTGGTCAAAAGGGGGGTAACTGGAGCAGCGTACGTTTTGGTCAGAAGAGGAGTAGAGGCAGCGTAACTGTAAGGTGCTGCGTAGGTTTTAGATAGAAGAGGTGCTGGGGCAGCGTAGCTGAGAGGAGCAGCATAAGTCTTAGCCAAAAGAGGAGCGGAGGCAGCGTAGCTGTAAGGTGTTGCGTAGGTTTTAGATAGAAGAGGTGCTGGGGCAGCGTAGCTGAGAGGAGCAGCATAAGTTTTAGTCAGAAGAGGTGCTGAGGGAGCATAGCTAAGAGGAGCAGCATAGGTCTTAGCCAGAAGAGGTGCTGGAGCAGCGTAACTGAGAGGAGCACCATAGGTCTTAGCCAGAAGAGGTGCTGGAGCAGCGTAACTGAGAGGAGCACCATAGGTCTTAGCCAGAAGAGGTGCTTGAGCAGCGTAACTGAGAGGAGCACCATAGGTCTTGGCCAAAAGAGGTGCTGGAGCAGCGTAACTGAGAGGAGCACCATAGGTCTTAGCCAGAAGAGGTGCTGGGGCAGCATAAGTCTTGGCTAAGAGTGGTGCAGCAGGAGCGGCGTAGCTGTAAGGGGCGGCGTAGGCCTTAGTGATGAGAGGAGTAGCTGGTTCCAGGTCGGTTTTCACAAGCGGCACATGATCGATGTCGTATTTCAACACGGCATCGTTGCTGATACTGTGGCTGCTCACACGAACTGTGGAGTGAGCGCTGTCCTCAGACCTTGTATATGAAGAAATAACGTTTTGACCGCCATGACCCTTCTGTGTGGATTCTTGGCTGATGCCGATGCTGTTGTGGTCTCCGGAGGCTGTAGTGATATCATAAGCCGCTGGACCGGCAGCACGAGCTACAGCCAAGAAGGCTGCAAAGGCTATGAACTGCAAGAAAAATGATAACTTGTATTCTCTTAGGGAACTTTAATAAAACGAAGTCTAATAGCTTTAGAAAGAATAACAATAGCCTCTTGTCATTTCTATAATTTTGTGCGCAATTTAATTTTCAAAAAGATATTCTCAAAAACTGAAGGGAAAAAATGAAAGGATATACCCTTTTACATAAAGAAGAAACTCTACTGCGAAGACTAAAGAACTTGATAGACGATGATAATCCCCAAAGATAGCATTAAAATTTCATCAAATAAAGGAACTATACTCCGAGTCAATTCAACAGGCCGTTCAAGGTCACCATTTTCTGTCACTTTCTTCGGATAGAAATGAGCCTACGAAGGTTTTTGTACCTCTGAGAAGTATTATGTGTTTAGACGTCTTCGCATTCATAGAAAATACCGTCATGGAAGAAACTCTGACCTTGAACGGCCTGTTGAGTTGAATCGAAGTATAGTTGGAATTACGAGTGATTGCAGTAAAGATTTTCAACATTTCATTGGAAGCTGTAACTCTAATTTATTCTTTCTTGTACCATAGAACAAAACCGTTTGCTCTACTTGCAAGGTCACTCCAAGGGTGTACCAATTCGCATAGAAGCTTACCTTGAATGCCATTTTGCTTTTGCTCGAAAGTGTTGCTTGGTTCTGACAAAACATGCTGTCTGGCCGCTATTTATATGGAGGTAAGATTGCAGGGGGATCAATCGAATTTTGGGTGCCACTGTTCTCAATGCGATTGGACATGGTCGATCGAAGGAGAGGGAAACTACCGCCCGGTACTTTTTTTTACGAGGAATCATTAAAGAAAGGAGGATAGCAAATGCGGCAGTGGAGAAGGATAGTCACTCAAAGGGGGGCATGGACAAATTCCAGGCGTGGTACCTGCACAACTAACAATAAGATCACCATTTCTGCAGGAATACGTATAACGGAATAAATAACGAGAAACGAGTGACCAATTTCAAATTGATATATTTTCAAGCTAATTTTACAAAAACCTTGACAAATAATTAATTTAAGATATTTTGGTCGTAATCAGATACAAGGCTTTTAACATTGATACTTTTACAATACAATAAGTTTTATAAACTTATGTTATTGATACAGTATATAAATTTGATTAAATATTAATTTTTATAACTGCAAGCACTGTTAACAATGGGTAAGAGATAAAAATGAAACAAATGTATGTCACGTAATTATTTAGATATTATTCAGAATAATCAAATTAAATTATTAATCCATACCTTCTATAAGACAGTAATGTTGTTAATGAAGACAGTGTATTTAGTTACGGAATTTGAGAGTATACTTTGCAGCTGCACAAGAATTCACTTCTCAATTATGAAAAAGTACGCTCCTACGTCACGTGCAGCATTCACCATTTTTTTTATCCCTTTTGCACGTTGTCCTTCCCTTCGCTTATGTAACATGATACATATACCAATGCCGGACCGTGATATTGTAAAACCAGTCAAGGACGGACTTTCTCCGAATTGTGGCACTGACATATAAAACCATATAAGTGTGCGCTATTTATACGTAAGATCTGTCAGTGTGTTGATCTGGTTATATCATAAGATAAGGGAACCCGTCATGAAGTCAGCCGGGGGCCCAAAGAAACGCGTTTATACATAAATACATAAATTAATGGGCGTGATCTTACCTCTTAACCCAGGAGCAATGATGCAACTTTTCAAGTTCATATTCAAATCACATTCATAGTCTTGTTTTAATTGTGTGCCATGGATTGAAAAGATACTTTCTACTATTTTCTCCGTGTAACACGTCTGTTCACTTCCATACACCTCCGCATCTAAACGTACAAAAAAAGAAAATGAAGACCACCACCTTCTCCATTAGCAAGACCGAACACATGTTTCTTAATCATTTTTCACGAATTCCTTCCTTTCCCAATCTTGAACTTTTATGTTTGTTTGTTGTGTTTCGGTTAATTCCGTTTTAAGTATTTTCAGAATTTTTAGAAGACTGTCTTCATTATCCAACGACTAATGTGCCTTTTCAACAATCTATCTCTACTTGTTTTACATAATAAGAAATCAGAAACAAAACTGTGGATTCTAAAAATCTGCGAATTACACAATCCCGGGTCGAAATTCTGTAATTATTAACTATTAGCATTAGCTTTCCGTAGCAGTATAATTTTGCCTTTGATCTGATTTGAGAGATTCGTTTGAGTCAATAGACGACATTTCGTATTCTTTGTACAATGCAATACAGCTTTTCCGGTTCTGGATAAGAATCATCAGGATCAGCGGTTGTAATTTTACGTTGAAGTCGACATCTGCGATATCGACTCATCTATTTTAAAGTCGTATACAATTTTTGTATGAGATGAAAGCTCTTTCGTAGAACATTTCTTTCAAACATTACATTCTATGGTGGATTTTCTACTCTCTTTACTAACTTTTCTAGCTTAGTTGTGCTGAATGCTTTTAAGCTAATTGATGTCTCGATATCAGAACGTCTGTCCCAAGCCACTAGACTATAATCCTTGATAGATTTGTACCTAGCATATAGGTATAAAGTATGAAGTATCTTATTATTAGGAATTACGAGAGTGTAAGGTGACAAGGAATTCAGTGAGGCGCTTCGTCATTATAGTAGGTGCTCTTTTATCGGAGACAAGGCTTTCCAAAAATGAGTGGTTCTGTACAATTTGAAAATATAGCAAAGATTTGTTAACCATCAATGAAAAATTACTAGTGACCGACTAGTCAGTTAAGCCGACTGTTCGGCCACTTTTATAATCGACGAGTAATTGGTCTTCAATTTTTAGTACTAATAATATCGTAATATATCAGAAATAAAAACAATATTTTTCATTAATTTTAATCTTTTTAATATACAGTGACTCATAGGTTTGTGCATATGTATTCCAAAGCTTAGTTAACTATTAAATTCGTAGTAATAACCTTTGCTTTATTTGGATCGTTTCCAGTTTCTATAGATTTACTTGTTACTCCATTTCCATGACTTTTATTATGCAAAAGTAAATATTTTTCTCAGAATATGAACAAATTCAATGCATTCATCGTGAATAAAGGAGGATGGTAAAAAAGAGTCAAATTTATAACCCTTTGTGTGTTCCTATTTTTAAGGATGTATTTTAAACGGTACACCGAAAAACAAACTGTAACGCGCTGACTTCAAATAGTTATAACTTCGAGATAAAATGCATAAAATATAAAAATTCAAAGATATTTCAATGATATATATTAAGTCGATGTTTATATAGTATCTAAAAGCATGTTGCTTAAATTATTAAATAATAACAATAAAACGCGAAAAATTGAGGTAAAGTATTAGGGTGCGAATATTACGTGAAATGTTTCTAATTATACTGTAAGTTACTTGTAAACCTAGATGAAGTGTATTGCACTTGAAGATTGTTGTTGTATTTCATCCTTCTCTTTTTTATGTAATAGTTTTTGTACCCTAGTCCTGAGTCCTGAGTTTTGGGCCTATCGGCCTACTTTTTCTACCGCAGACTCTTTGTATCCGTTTGGGACAATGCTTAGCACGGGCTACTTGAGGAGCAAAAAAGACTATCTTTGGTGTCTCCTATTCAAACAGGTTTTCTTCGACGGACAACCAGTAAACTTTTAAGCGCAATTCTCAAAAATCACTTGAAAAATGGTGTATACATTGCAGCTTATTGAATTTGTTTTGAAACACATTAACAAGTGATCTGTAAAAAAATATATAGTTCCATTTAAAAAACCAAACTTGAGCATCATGTTTTATAAAATAATAATGTAATAAAAAATTTGTCTTCGCTAATAAATTTGCCCCTTTCCCATCTCAAATACGTTTTTTACTCTTTGAATGCCATAAAATATATGTTATTTTCGATAGATATTCCTACATTTTAGCACATTGCAAATTGGTATAAACTCACAAACATTAGCAGTCTAAATTGTGAATCTTTCCTCCATGATATTCGAAATATTTTCTCACTTTCTTTTTTTAACATTTTCCATTGCATTGTTTATTTGTTCAGTATTCAGAATGAAATAATTTCTTGAAAATCGTTCTCTCATTCATATTAAGAAATGAAAATAAGTTAAACTAGCTGGTTATTGTTGCTCGCTCGCTTCGCTCGTTCGCGAGTGGAGTTAATATTGTTGCTTGCTCGCTACGCTCGCTCGCGAGTAGTGATGCCTATAGCTGTTCATGTTTATTTTGTGCGTGACCCTTTACGGGCCACGCAAAGGACTTCCTGATTTGCGAGTTGTAATTTATTATTACCATTATTAATTGTCGCTAATTAGAAAATTATTCGTATTCGGGGAAATTTAATAGTTTTCTACTTATCAACGTTGTTGCTATATGGCGTCGCATTAAACGAACATCTATATATATGTATAGAATAATGATTAATATTTTTTCGTTTGTTCTTTAAAAATAAAGGTTTATGTTCGTTGGATTTTGTATGCAATTGTTTAATAGAAATAAATATTTATGTTTTGTTGGATTTTGTGTAATTGTTAAATAGAAATAAAGATTTGTTTTGTTTTGTAGTAATTTGATCAATTATAATTACCTATAATATATATATATATATAATTGATCAAATTACTACAAAACAAAACAAATCTTTATTTCTATTTAACAATTACACAAAATCCAACAAAACATAAATATTTATTTCTATTAAACAATTGCATAAAAAATCCAACGAACATAAACCTTTATTTTTAAAGAACAAACGAAAAAATATTAATCATTATTCTTTATAAACGATGAGGTAGAAAAATATAAAGAAATATGAGTATATATAAAATAGTTTATTTGGAACACAAAGGACAAATAAATATTTTGTTACGAATTTCGGCGTAGGCTTGGCCTGCAAATTCGGTGCATTTTAGATGGTATCATGCAGGCCATTTGTCGCAACCTACATTCTTTTCTTCGTTATCCTCGGCATCGCTATACATCGTCACTGCAGGTTCTGCATTTTTCTCTGCTTGTAGCATTTATGTTACTGTTGTCGCCTTTCCCTTCCATTAATTCTTTTTTTGTTTTTCTTTTTTTCGCAACTTTATTCTGAACAATTTTTTTCTTTTTCTTTCTGTTTTTGTTAGCTTTTTTCCTGTTTTACATTTTCTTTTTGTTGCAAAAAGGCACGATATTCGTCCGAACATATTGTAGCTGGCATATCTGTAGTAATACTGCCTTTTCTTTTAAGTGATTTGTTCACAGGGTTTAGAAAAAATAAATGTTTCATAAAAGGTGAATTTCGTTCTTCTATCATATTTTGATCAGATTTCTGCTTTGGATCCTCATGTGATATGATCGCTATTGTTCCGGGCTTCATTCTTATGTCCAGTGGCGTAGCTATAGTTTTTGCCGCCCGGGGCGCTTCCTGATTTTGCCCGCCGCCCCCCCCCCCTCAATTACCCAAACGTATTAAAAATACTACTGTATAACGTATTAAATATTGTGGATCTTAGATAATTTTTAATTAATTTCAATTTAGGAAAGCTCCTCTCACAACTACCGACATTTATAGCAACCGTGAGAAAGATTTACAGTAATATGACAATATTTGGAACTAAGTTTTCAAGACTTGAGATAGATGGTATTGTTCAATGTTAAAAAATAAAATTGTCTTACGTGAAAAGTGCCGCCCGGGGCGGACCGCCCCCACGTCCCCCTAGCTACACCACTGCATAATTCAATGGGATATTTCTTGTTTATCATGTGGGAACAGTGAATTATTTATTTTTCTACTTTAAACACGAAACGGAATTGAAAAAAAAAGATGAGAAGAACATTCCGTATCTAGGGAAACAAGAAATGACAAGGTAATCAATTATTGTTACGATAGTTTTTTTTATTAATTTCTCGAAAACAAAGCGCCATTCACTCAAATCCATTTGGGGTTCTATTTCAAGAACTTAAAATATTGAACTCACGAGCAGCCAAGTTATTATACAGTTTGCAGTTTTTGCCATCTCTTTGTGAGTGCTATTCTGAGAAGACTCGCGTTTTTTTTGTATGTTTCTTTTTCTCCTTTTCCCATGATGTTATAATAAGTCTAATTGAATTCTAGAGCGCCATACGAATTGTTGCATAAGAGTGTCAAGAATCCTAGCGCCGACCCTGCTTATATATACTTGTATGTAATATAATTGTTATATAAAAGATTCAAAATAATTATTATTTATTTCAACCAACTAAATAGGTACTAATTAACTAGAAACTTTGGTCACTACATATTTCTTAATTTTAATCAAATAAAAAACTCTTTAAAATGAGAAACAGAATGTAATAAAATAAATGTAATAAGCAATGTTAAACAATTTTGCCTTTGAGTTCGTAATACAGTTATAAGTAGACTGCGGAAGTTCATGGAAATGCATATATTTTAGGGAAATGGATTAAAGGAACGAGACTTTGACAGAAATATGTTTCATTATTAGAGGATTTCAAAAATATATTTTTTTATTTTGCATAGTTTGCATATTGCATATATCTTACATATACTGCCTATACCTTGCATATCCTGCATATGTAGAGTGTCTCACTTAACTCTATGACCCCTGGTTCTTCTGTTATTTGTACAGATACAAAAAATGTCTGAGGAGCAAGTTGGTCGTATTTTAAGCACACATGAGTCTGTATAGGTTGAGTTCACCCTCAAGGTAATACATACTTGCCGAAATTTTAAGAACAGTTAATGTTTCTTGTTTTACATGGAATGACCAAATGTTTTTTACTATTCAATAATTGAGGTCAAAACACATACAGCTATGCATATGCATACCACACAATGATTTTGAAATGAATTTATACCGAAAATTTTGCAAATGATTGAACCTACGCTTTCGATATACATAAATTTTACGCAAAACTTCAATTTGTTAAGGTCAAGGTCCCTTCAAGGTCATGTTATTAAACATATCTAAATGCGTTTCTTTATCAATTACATGATTTAATAAAAAAATTATTACTGTATATCGCCTCGATGTGATTCATATTATGTATAACAAATATGTTTTGCATCATCACAATTCTCTCATATTAATTACATTGATTAAACACAATTATATGAATTTATAGTCTATATACATGTAAAGTATACATCAAATTTATCCTGCATATACTTTGCATATATCTTGCATATACTCTGCTTATTCAGTGCATATTGTTACTGCATAAATTTCCGCAGTCTAGTTATAAGTTAAAAGTATTTAGGTAACTGGAACTATGACAAATTTTTTTATTTATTAGGGCAAATTGTGACGAAGAAACATCAAATTTTTTGCTCGTTCAGGAAGGAAGCGGTTTTTCTGTTTGGTGAGTAGATATACATTACGAGTCTCAGAAAAAGATATTTCTGTGGTTATAAGACAAAATACCGTATGTCGCATGTTTTCATTTTCGAGATATTCACGTTTAAAGTTCTAAACATTAATACTGTTTTATGTACTCGAATTTTCTTTTATCCTTATTTTTAGTGGAGAACATTCTTTTACTGCATCTTTTCTCTGATAAAAATATGAATTCTACTTTCTATATCTCAGTTATTATCGCATAAAATAAATTTTTATGAAAATGTGACATACGTCATTTTGCCTTACCGCCACAGATTTAACCCTTGGATTCATTTTGTAGCGGTGTTTGAAAATGATCGGCCGATTAGTTGACTTCTTAGACGCCGATTAATCGGCTAGTTGGCTAGTCGGCCAAATCCCTAATCGGTACGTCTCTAAAAATTACCTATTAAAATGCTAGAAGATACTGCGCTACTTCTAGACTTTAATTTTTGAATTGCGAAATTCCAAATATTCGATTGAAAATCATTTATTAATTCGAATGATTTAGTAGGTAATACGTTTTCATTTCTTCAAGTCTGGGGCGGATTCAGGCATGTTCTTTATGGGTTGTAGTCCAAAGCCCCGTTCAATCAAAGGGCCTCTTTCGCAGTGAAAACAATAAAAATCGAAACAATTTAACAAAACAATTTAAGAAAAAATAAATTATACAAAATTTTTTGTACCTAGGTAAAGTTTAAATCGTTTGTTTTCGACGCTATTGGATTTAAATAAAATATCAAATAAAATAGAAAAATTTTTCAATGTCTGTTGCCTATAATTTTTCCTATTTAAAAAAAGGGTGAACAAAATTTTTTGACAAAACGGCGAATAGGTCGCCAAAACTAACCCAAACTTGGGTTGATTTGGGCTAATTAAAAATAGCAAACAGTGTTAATCCAGGGACCCCAAAGTTAACGGTCCGCCCCTGCCCTTCAAGTATCTGGTATTGATGGTTTTCCTTCTTTAGTATTTCTTCTAATTTTTATTTTTAAACTCTTTGTTACATAACACAATTGTTTATTCTTTTCGTATCGTTATAACCCCTTTTTCTTCTTGTATGATACGTTTATAAAATTTTCAATGGTATGGTTATTGAAAGAAGGAAATTAGTATATTTTTAAGGTTCTAAAATATTAATTTTAAATGTACACTTTGTCAAAATATGACTACAGTAATTGTTTCGAACAAATATTTCGAATTAAGAATTTACTAGGTTTTTATACTTGAATATTACAAAATAAACCGCAAGGTGTATCTACATATTATTAATTAAAACAAACTGTACATATATCAAAACTAATGAAAAATTTTATTTTACATGTGTTTTAAATATGTTTTTCATATAAAAATGTTAATAAAAAAGCAAAAACGCGAAATATCGACGAGGATGGGATTCGAACCCACGCGTGCAGAGCACATTGGATTAGCAGTCCAACGCCTTAACCACTCGGCCACCTCGTCAAGTGAGAACCCATACTTTAAACATTCTTCATGTTGAACAAGTCTTCAAATGTTAATATAAAATTCCTTTCACTTTTCGTTTCTCCGCAAACATTTTTACTTTCCATTACGTACTTTAGTATATTATCAAGTATACTTGTGTGTTTGCTCCAGATACCACTTAGATTTCAACTCATTGCAAGTATTACGCATTACATAATCAAATAAATATATGTATATATGCATATAATTTGCATATCATACTCTATCATCTGCAATAACATATCTTATTTAATTCTATAATTCTAGTATAACATTCTTCACAATTGTATTCCTGTAGTTCCAGTAAAAACATTACAGTTCACATAAACAATTTCTAATATTATTTTTCATAAATGACATTGATTTATTACGTATGTATTAGGATAAATTATAATACAATTAAAATATTTATCTTGTACTCAATAGTTTGTTTAACTCAAAATGGACTTATCATACGTTCTCTTTTTTACGTAAACGATATTTGTGCAAAAGATGTTGCAAGTTATTTGTGCTTCTTCAGATATATAGATACTACGTTGAAGTCGTTGACGAGAACAATTACGCTTGTTGAAGTCCTTTGTCACTGTTTTAAAAAGCTAAGGAGAAAGAAACACGGCTGCAATATCTATTAGGTAACCACGCTTACACTACTCCATCATTGCCGGCTATTTTATCTAGTAAGCTATGATATAAGCATCATAGTAATCATATTAGTCGCTGTGTACGTTTGATTATTTACGCCATGGATGCGGCTATATCGTACACACCGGTATACAGTGATGAAACCATCAAAATGCTTGAAAACGAGTTTTGGAGAATCAAAGGTACGTATTCTAATCCTTTAAAACGAAGATAGAAATATTTTAAAGCACCTAGTGATCTCGCGTCCTGCCTCCGTGATCAGCCGTCACGTCTAGCAGCCGCATTCGCTGGTTGCGGCGGTTGGATACGCTTAAGAGATTACTCCTTTAGTTATTTATCTTTTTCAGATGAGTACTATTTGGATCATACAGGGGCAACTTTGTATTCAGATACGCAAATGAAAAATATTTCTAATGAATTACGACAGTCACTATATGCTAATCCACATTCTATTGGAACTGCAGCTAATGTGACTCAAGACACCATAGAACGTATGAGATATGTGTAAGACACTTAATAAGATAAATACATACATTAAATTATGAAACACTGTGTCTTGTCTAACTCTTGATTTTTGCAGAATTTTAAATCATTTTCATACATCTTCTGATGATTATACTGTTATATTTACATCCAGTGCAACTGCATCTTTAAAGATAATAGCTGATACATTCCTGTTTAGCAAAGAGGAGACAAGTAATAATGGATTTTACTCAGGACATTTTGTTTATACCCAAGATAATCATACATCTGTTCTTGGTATGCGAGAAATTGTTATTAGAAAGGGAGCAAAAATAACTTGCTTGAGTTACAATGATGCTTTTGAAATTTTTAAGTCTCCTTTAAGTTCTTCTTTGACTTCTTCTTCGCAAAAAAAGAACAATTCACTTTTTGTATACCCTGCACAGTGTAATTTTTCTGGTTTAAAATATCCTTTAAAGTGGATTAAGGATGTACATAATGGAGTTCTTTCTAATATGACTTCTGATACAAACACAAGATGGTACGTTCTGCTTGATGCTGCAGCCTACGTATCGACAAATGACTTGGACTTGTCTATTTACAAACCAGATTTCGTGTGTCTATCTTTTTACAAAATGTTTGGGTATCCTACTGGAATTGGTGCACTATTAGTAAAGAATTCTACTGAAGATGTATTGCAAAAAGTTTATTATGGAGGGGGCACTGTAGATGTGTCTCTTAGTTCAGAAATGTTCCATGTGAAACGAGAAAATTTACATCAAAGGTACAAATAACTTATATGCTCTTTACAGATATTCAATTGTTGTCATTTCATACTTTTTTGTAGGTTTGAAGATGGTACTGTTCCATTTTTATCCATAATATCCTTAAGACAGGGTTTTGATATACTGTCGTCTATTACAATGGAAAATATTTCAAAACACGTGTTTTCACTTGCTAAGTTCTTATATTATTCCTTACTAACTCTTCATCATAGCAATGGAAAACCAGTTGTAAAATTATATTCTGATACAACTTATGACAACAGGGATTTACAAGGTGGCATTGTTACATTCAATCTTATGCGTTCTAATAGTGAATATGTAGGGTATATGGAAGTATTGAATATGGCAGCTCTGTTTAATATACACCTCAGAACTGGCTGCTTCTGCAATCCAGGCGCATGTCAGAGGCATTTAGCGCTATCAAATGAAGAAGTTCTTCAGAATTATGATGCAGGGTATGTTTGTGGAGGAGCTGCAGATTTAATCAACGGCAGACCAACTGGAGCTGTCAGAGTTTCATTTGGATACATGTCTACAATCAAAGACATTCAGACTTTATTACATATGATTATGGAATGTTTTGTGGATGGTCCACAAATAAACAAAGTTCCAGACTGGTGGTTGAATTATAAAACGCTTGTACGTACAAAATACCATCAGCATGAGAAAAACATACAACAAATACATGTCGCAACAGATATTCATTCTAATGGCATTATTAATAAATTACAAAATATGAAAGAATCTGTGAATCGTCTTATAAATAATAATCTATTTTTCAATAGCATTATTAACAAAGACGCAACTAAAAATAAGTACATCTTGGAACAATTGTATATATATCCGATAAAGTCTTGTGCTGCTTATAAAATAACAGGTTCCTGGATTTTGAATTCTAAAGGATTACAATATGACAGAGAATGGATGATTATTACATCCTCTGGTACCTGTCTGACTCAAAAACAATGCGTCAAACTGTGTTTATTAAAGCCTATTATATTAATAGAACAAAGAGTTATGCAATTAAATTATTTAGGTATGCTGATCATTTGCTGCGTATGTATACTTTTATCTGCATTGACCTAATCTAATAACTGTGAAACATTTTAGGAATGCCCTCAATAAATGTTTCCTTAGATAATAACTCTGAAAATATAATAGAAGGAAACATATGTCAAAGCCGAATTTGTGGACACAAAGTGGAAGGAACTAATTGTGGTTCGAATGTCTCTGAATGGTTAAGTTTAGCATTGGGTTTAGACAATTTAAGGCTTATAAGACAAAGTCATAATGAAGATAAAACAAGAGGTATAAGGATCATAAACTTTAATCTATTTTATTATTTAACTAGATGTTCTTTTGCAGGAAATACTAAACCTGAATTATCGTTCTCTAGTCAAGCGCAATATCTATTAATAAACAAAGCAAGTGTATCATGGCTCTATGATAAAGTATCATCTAATACTGATATTGCAAAGAATACAATCATACATAGATTTAGAGGAAATATAGTATTAAGTGAATGTGAAGCATTCGAGGAATCTCAATGGAAACATATTTGTATAGGAAATAATAATTTTGAGGTATGTATGCTAAATACATTTAAAAAAAAAAGATACATGGTAGTATTCCTCTTTAATTATTCGATAAAAATTTATCATCTTCAGATAACTGGTCCATGTACCAGATGTCAAATGATATGCATTGATCAAACCACTGGTATAAAGACAGTAGAACCATTACGTACCCTTGCTGAAGAGTTCCATGGAAAATTAAAATTTGGTATCTATTTGACAAGGAAAACTAAAGAAGATGGGGTCATAACTGTTGGGGATACTGTTTATGTTTCGTAATTTGTAGATATATTTAACAGTTTTTGTCATTATACTTGGTTAAACTTTACTTTGGGGAAACATAAATAATTGGAGTTTTTACATATATTCTATTATTACTGAATGAGCGGAATCCAAAAATGCAAGTTTTAAGTTTAGGAATCCAGCGGTTGAAAAGTTATGAGTAAGGTAAATGTCCCAGTGGTTGGACATGTCCTAGTAATTGGACACTGTCATGAATTTTTATTAATATTAAAGTAAAAACAATGTTGACGAAGTTGAGGAAATAAAATTATTATCCTGAGTTATTTCTTATACTAAAAATCATTGCAACTGATCAGAAACACATGATATATATTTGAAAAAGAAATATTATTACCTAGCAATCATGAATTTAATGCATTATGAAGAGCCTACTAACCGTTCGACTAAGACTCAGAGCGTCTTTGTTAAGTTCACAATTAATACTTTGGTTATGCTTCTACATCAAGTAAAGGTTTTTTTAGACTTATTAAAGTCTGTTTAATTGATAACCATATATTTTTAAGTCATTTGTTTTGTTTCATTTAAAAACTAACGTGTCTATACACTAGACATGAAATCGCCGCTAGCCTAGTTATTGGACAATCTGTCCAGTGTAGAGCAAACATGTATCGGCTTGGCCCAGTGCTTAATTGTTTTTAGATACTTTATTCGTCAATTATTATCCTCAATTCGTCGACTTCATTTATCAATTTTAGATTTTTTAACAGAAATCTATATTTGTTGATAATATAACCTATATTCATAATAAAAAATTTGATTTTTAATAAATCACGCCAAAGGAAAACAGAAACAGAAAGTCTTATACACCAAAAGACGTGGAGAGTGCTGTTGAAGCTGTTAAAAAAGGCGTTAAGAACTACCAGTAAACAGAAAATTTTTAAATATATCAACATCGAAGGACAAAAAGAATAAAATAATTGAAGAAACTTCTAATACATTGTAATTTTCATTTATTATAAATATATATTTTAATATCTATTCAATGAAATAATTAATGCGCTCAAATTAAACAAAAATTGCCCTTTTTACCAGTGTTGCCAGCGCCACTTCTGGTTTTAGTACGCCCGGGTATCTGAAATAGTATGAAAATTGACATGAAAGTACGAAAATTAAAGAAAATATTTATTAGAAAGCACATGGTCTATTACTTTCGAACAAAAGAAAAATGTGCGTAGCACGCAGCGGTCAAGTCGTATCAACCGTTGACATAGAAAATAACTTTGATTTTAACTATGTAATACTACATACATTATACTGTACGAAGAATTAAACATAAATGTGAAGAGTATTGAAAATGTGACTGAGTCTAAAATTACAGAAAAGCAATCGGCTCAACTCGGCTTAATTTGGCACGAGATTCTTATCTATCTCATGCTTCGGGTACCCGTGAGATACCCGGGTAGTACGGGTAATTTTGATATACCCGGGTACCCGAGTATCTCACTCGAGTCACTCGGTTCACTCGAAATCTCGAGCCCGAGCCCTAGTGCGTACACCAGCAAGACTGGGAGAAAAGCAGGAGAAAAGTGATGGCGCTCGACTCCAAAGAGGATTAGATAGAGTGGAAGGTTCTGTAACCTCCTTTTAGAACGCCATCTGATGAGTCGCAACTGAAATAATTTACAGAAATGACAAGTCCTATTTCCTTTCTTGAATTTTTGTTATGCGTGCTCACGCCACCCACGCCAAGCCAAGCTACACCACACCATTTTTCATTTATTGAGGATAAAGATTGCTTGAGTTGGATTTGGTGTTTTGCGTATTGCATTAATATATTTAGTAAAACAATGCCCGTAAAGTGTTGCGTTTGCAACAAAGATAGGAAGGAGAATAATTTGAGTTTATTTGGGATTCCAAAGGAGCCACATATGTAAGTATAAAATTGATTTAAGAAGTATCCCTGATAACCAAGTCTGCTTGAACAGATCTTGACAGAATTTGCTATCAATATTTTGTATGGGTTTGGTACAAAATTTGACGCAAGATCTGTTCTGGGCAGCACTGTCGCCAAATTGTCACAAAAAACCGAGCAGATTTTGCGGACAGAAATAGGTGCAAGAAGCCGAGCAAATATACTTCATGCATCCGATGTAATATATCGGCAAAAACCGAGTAGATTTTGCTGACAGAAATAGGTGACAGAAGCCGAGCAAACATACTGGATGTATCCGACGGTAAATTAGGAACAAAAACTGACTAGATTTTGCTGACATAATCTCACAGGAAATTTGTGGCAAAAACCAGAAGAAATTTGATACGTATACACAAAAATGAAAATTGTGCCGAACAAATTGAAAAGTATAGCTTTAAAATATATATAGTGGTTTGCTTTACACTAATAGACAGAAATATATATAGCCAGGATCGGCGGAACGCATTATGCAGGTATATATAAGGCATAAGGTAAGGGCGCTTAATACATATTTTAAAATCTATTATAAATAATCTATGGAGAACATTTAAATCTAATTGTATACTGCCCTATTAACATATTATCAATTTTCACTCTAAATAAAATAGTTAAACTTTGAAAATGTTTTACAAACTACTATTTTAAGATAATAATAAAATAGAAAGAAAAAAAAAAATTAAAAATTATCCGCACCGGGGATCATCAAACTCCCAACCTTACGCACGTGAAGCATCTGCCTCACGGCTCACGGCCAGTTTACTTATGATGGTGTTTCACAATACTTGTTATAACAAGCTTTCAAATCTTTTTTATTATTTTTCTCATGAATAAAAGCCTATGGGAGAAAAAGCCGTTAGGGTTTTCTTCTATGTGATGTGCACTATCATCATGCAAAATTTCATTAAAATCTGAGACATCATTTTGGCAACCTCCCCTTGTGAGTGCTATTTCTGAGAAGATTTGTGTTTTGTTTGTATATTATTTCTTTTTCTCTTTTTTCCATGATGTCTTAATAAGTCTAGTGAAATTGTAGGGCGCTACATATAAATTTTATTGCATAAGGGCGCCAACAATCCCAGCGTCGGTCCTGTATATAATATAGAATCCAGTCGATGTATGTAGTATGTAAGTACGATGTACGCAGGAAAGAGGATGGAGGATGGAGGATGGAGAATGGAGGGATGGAGGATCATGGAGGATAGAGTGTCGGTAACGGAACAGTGCGTGAAAAGAACTCGTAGTTGATTGAAACAGAAACCATAACCTTTTCGTTTCATACTTTTTCAAATTTGGGAGAAGTATTGTAAATTTCAACTTTCTTTTCCTTTTGACTTTAAAATTAACTTTGTAACGTTTATTTTGTAATTTATTTGTGCGGAAATTATTTGTTAACAGTTCACGTTCCAGGTAGTATAAAGTTTAGTGATCTATACAGAAAGAATGTCTCAATACTCATACTAAACTTAAACTGCACTTTTCCTAGTCCACTTTATAAACAAACATACTAATTGATACTTTTCAGCACCACAAAAGCTATTAAGTTTTTTTTACCATTGTACATAAAACTTAAGACGTATGAAAATATTGTAATTGAGCCTCAAAAAGTTAATGTGTTCCACTTTAATTTTGCAATTTTTTTTTACAGATTTCTACACCGATCAGGCAACAATATTAACATTGGATTGACACTCACCAATATTTCAACAATTTCTCAGCTAATGGATATACAAGCAAAATCTAATGGAAAATCCACTGTCATCTGCTTTGAGTTCATTTATTTAGGAATATATATATGCGTGTATATATATATATATACATAAATTGAATAAAAAAATATATTCTGATTAAAATGAAATTGTATATTTAATTTTATTATTCATTATTATTATTATTCATATTTTGCTCGGGTTTACCTACAAATTTATTCTTGGGTTTGATATCATAATTTGCTCGGTTTTTTTTACAAATTTTTCCTTGGTTTTGTTGCCAAAATCTGCTCGGTTTTCGTCACTATCTATCGTTAGGTTATGTCAATATATTCTGCTCGGTTTCGGACGCTACCTACCGTCAGGTTATGTATACAAAATCTGTGCGGTTGTTCCGCAGGTTTTTGCACAAAATCTGCTCAAAACCATCAAAGAGGATTAGATAGAGCGGAAGGTCGTGTATCATCCTTTTGCAGTGCCATCTGAGAAGTCAAATATGAAAGAATTGCTAAAAATTATGAACCCTGTTTCCTTTCTTCAATTTTTTTTATGCGTGTCGGCGCCAAACACAAACAGTTGACGCCAACCCTAGTTACGCCATTTTTCATTTACGTGCATTTAGAGTTTCGGTAAGCATTACCACAGATCGCCTATTAATTAGTATTAAAAATGCCTCCAAAGTGTTGCATTTGTAATAAAGTAGCGAAGAACCGTGAGTGTAGCTTATTTGGCATACCAAAAGAGCCGCTTATGTAAGTATAAAGTTTACTATACTAAAAGCCATTTCAAGAGGCCTTTCAGGAGCTTGCTTTTCATAAATTGAATAACTCGACTTTGGCCAATTCTTTGCGCTATTTGAGGGTTGTTGTATGGTATGCGATTTGGAAGCGATTACTGTACTAATATATTATGGTATATTTTGTAGACAAAGCAAGTGGTTACGGTTTTGTGAAATAGATGATAATTCAACATCAAATTATAACAAATATAAAATATGCAGTGACCATTTTAAAAGCACTGACATTTGGAAAAATCATCCTAGGCCATTATTAAAAAAAAATACAGTACCAACCATCAGAAATATTCTTAGTGAAAGAATACAAGGTAACTAAAATTTTGGAAGTATTTTCTGGAACATTATTGAAATTATCACATGAAAGAAATTTTTTTACTATAAAAGAAAGTATTGCTTTGATATCCCTATCCCTATTCTTCTAAAGCTACACAATCTGTCTCTGAGGAAGTCTTAAGTATTTCTAACATTGCATCACTGCCGATCTCAAATATACCAAATGCAGAACCAAGTACTTGTAAGTTAATAGATCTTAATTTATATAATTTACTTAATTATTTATTTATTTAATTATTTATGTAATTATTTATTTATTTACTTATTTACTTATTTAATTATTTAATTGTTTAATTATCTATTTATTTATTTATTTAATTGTTTAATTATCTATTTATTTATTTATTCTCGATTGTACATATATAAATATACGTATATAATATATAAGTTGCAAGAAACGGAGTATTTCTTTGATATCCCTATCCCTATTCTCCTAAAGCCACACAATCTGTCTCTGAGGAAGTCCTGAGTATTTGCAACATTGCATCACTGCCGATCTCAAATATACCAAATGCAGAACCAAGTACTTGTAAGTTAATAGATCTTAATTTATATAATTTACTTAATTATTTATTTATTTAATTATTTATGTAATTATTTATTTATTTACTTATTTACTTATTTAATTATTTAATTGTTTAATTATCTATTTATTTATTTATTTAATTGTTTAATTATCTATTTATTTATTTATTCTCGATTGTACATATATAAATATACGTATATAATATATAAGTTGCAAGAAACGGAGTATTTCTTTGATATCCCTATCCCTATTCTCCTAAAGCCACACAATCTGTCTCTGAGGAAGTCCTGAGTATTTGCAACATTGCATCACTGCCGATCTCAAATATACCAAATGCAGAACCAAGTACTTGTAAGTTAATAGATCTTAATTTATATAATTTACTTAATTATTTATTTATTTAATTATTTATGTAATTATTTATTTATTTACTTATTTACTTATTTAATTATTTAATTGTTTAATTATCTATTTATTTATTTATTTAATTGTTTAATTATCTATTTATTTATTTATTCTCGATTGTACATATATAAATATACGTATATAATATATAAGTTGCAAGAAACGGAGTATTTCTTTGATATCCCTATCCCTATTCTCCTAAAGCCACACAATCTGTCTCTGAGGAAGTCCTGAGTATTTGCAACATTGCATCACTGCCGATCTCAAATATACCAAATGCAGAACCAAGTACTTGTAAGTTAATAGATCTTAATTTATATAATTTACTTAATTATTTATTTATTTAATTATTTATGTAATTATTTACTTATTTACTTATTTACTTATTTAATTGTTTAATTATCCATTTATTTATTTATTTATTTATTTAATTGTTTAATTATCTATTGATTTATTTATTTATTTATTCTCGATTGTACATATATAAATATACGTATATAATATATAATAAGTTGCAAGAAACGGAGTATTTCTTTGATATCCCTATCCCTATTCTCCTAAAGTTACACGAATGTTGAGTCTTTGCCGAGGAAGAGAAATGAAGCAATCATCATCGAAAACTAATGCAAAATTACTAAGTTACAAGCGGATACTTATGAAGTACAAGTCGAGGTATCAACGCTTAAAGAAGCGGGGAAACAGTACTACCACAACAGTACAAAGGTTGATTGCCGAAAGTAAGGAATTTATGACACCGAGCGCGCATATATTATTTGCTACCCAGCTGCAATTAAATAACCGGAAAAAACCCGGTTATAGGTTTTCAAATCAAATGAAAGACATTGCGTTGTCTATATATTATCATTCCCCTAAAACTTATAAATTTCTTGTAAAAATGATAAGCCTTCCGTCCATACGAACGTTACGAACTTACCAAAGCAGTTTCTCCGTTTACCCAGGGTTAAATACGCAGGTATTAAATCATTTAAAAAATGTATTCAAGGAAAAAAAAGACACGGACAGAATAGTAAATTTAATATTTGATGAGATTCATTTGAATCAGGAACTTCATTACGATCCGAATTTAGATAAATTTATAGGTGTAGCTGACAATGGGGAATCACGGACAGGTACATTAGCCAAAACCGGATTAGTGCTACAAATAGTTTGGTTAACCCAAAATGTAAAGCAAGCCATAGGGTACTACTTGCTTTCCAGAAAAACATCAGGAGCAGAATTCAAAAATATAATATTACATGCAATAGACCGTTTAAACGAATCAAATATTATTGTGAAATGTATAGTTTGCGACCAAGCTCCAAACAATCAAACTCTGTTCAAAATTTTAAGATTAGATGATTCAAAGCCTTATTTCGTAAGAAATAATCATGTCATACATTTGATGTATGATTTTCCACATCTTCTTAAGTCCTTAAGAAACAACATGTTAAAAAATGATTTCAAGTATAAAGGAGGAACTGTCACTTGGAAAGATGTAGAAATGGTTTATAGTTGCAGCAAACTAAAAAAATTAAACCTCATTCCAAAAATAAATGAAAGGCATTTTAATTTGAATCACTTCACTAAAATGAAAGTACGATATGCCGCGCAAATATTCAGTGAGTCCTTTTACACGGCGATGTTATGTTACCAAACTATTTTTGCAGACACATTTTTTAAGGAATCTACTTCGACCGCCGAGTTTTTGTACGATATAGACAGACTGTTCGATTCCGTCAATAGTAGTTTACTTAAGAAACCACGTATCAATAAATTAAATTATGCTATATCCAAAAATAGCGAACACATAGATTTTTTACAAAAAATGATAAACAATTTAGAATCTATCGAATTTATGGGTAAAAGGAACCCACCGTGTGTGAACGGATGGATACTATCCATAAAAAGCATCCTCAACTTGTTTAACGATTTGAACGAAAATTATAGGATTCAAACACTACAAACTCGGAGATTGAATCAAGATTCATTAGAGAATTTATTTGCAGTAATTAGGCAACAACACGGTTGCAACAGGAACCCCTCCGTGCAAAAATTTGAGGCGGGTTTCCGCCATATTTTAATAACGCAGTTGTCGAAAGTATCCACTGCAACGAACTGCGAAAAGGATGTAAATTCCATGCTTTTAAAGTTGAATGAAATTGCTGTTGCAGATGTATGCACAAATTTGAATATTCACAATACGCCAGTGGATGTGCCTCATTATCAGTTGTCAAATATAGACTTGACTGAAAATATATCAATCGAAAATTTTGGAGAAAAAAATGCAATATTTTACATTGCAGGTTATCTATCAAAAAAATTTTTAGCGCAAACTAATTGTAAAGAATGTGAAATTCGATTATATCAAAGCTCGAGTGCATTTGAATTACAGTGCCTTTATACAACCATGAAAAATCAGACTGAGACGGAAGGTTTACGTTTCGTTAGAAAAGACATTTTTAATATTATTCAGTCATGGGAGTATACTTTTAATAATATATTTGATACAATTTTACCACTTTATAATGTTTCCAAATGTTTAGAAAATGCGTTACTAAATGTCGAAAGTGGTACATTAGATTTATGTAGCGCTTCTCATGTTGACATATTTGTACGCATATTCATAAGAATTCGATGTCATTGGGAGGCACGTTTCATAAGAAATGCCATCGCACAAAAATGTGAAGTAACATATAGCAAATACAAAAAATTTTTATAATTATTTGATTTATTTAATTATTTATTTATTGCTGGGTAACAATAAATAAATAATTAAATAAATCAACACTTGAGCTGCGTATTTCACACTCAGTTTTGAAACGTTATATTATTTCAATTAAAATGATTCTCATTGATTTTTGGTATTAAGTTGAGCTTCTTTAGTTTGCTACAAGCAAACGCGTGCTCTAGGTCTTTCCACGACATTTTCCCCCCTTTTTATTCCAAGTCACTTTTGATTAAATTATTCCTCAATGATTTTAATAGGTGTAGAAAATCGTATAAAAAATGTACGACATGATTATTCCTCATTTAATGAGCAACGCTGTGTTATTTCAATTAAAATGATTCTTATTGATTTTTGGTGTTAAGTTGAGCTTCGTTAGTTTGCTACAAGTAAACGCGTGCTCTAGGTCTTTCCACGACATTTCCCCCCCTTTTTATTCCAAGTCACTTTTGATTAAATTATTCCTCAATGATTTTAATAGGTGTAGAAAATCGTATAAAAAATGTATGACATGATTATTCCTCATAAAACAAGCAACGCTGTGTTTATAATATTAGTCAGTCATGAGAGTATACTTCTTTTAATAATATAATTAATAAAATGTTGTAATGTTTCCAAATGTTAATCTAAACATTATGTAGCGCTTCTCATGTTGACATATTTGTACGCATATTCATAAGAATTCGATGTCATTGGGAGGCGCGTTTCATAATTAAGAAATACTATTGTAAAAATGTAAAATAACAAATAACATATAGCAAATGCAAGAAAATTTTTATAATTATTTGATTTGCACGACGTATGTGTGTTTGTATGTGTGTGTTCATTTGTGTATATGTTATTTAAATTTCAGAATAAATGTAAATATATTTTTCAATTGTATTTCATTTATTGCTTAATAATTTATATCATATATATGTATATAAATCAATATTTAAAATTCTTGAAATTCTTCCTATTCTGAAAGGAAAATGACAAGTTCGAATCAAAGTTCGAATCGTTCGAATTTAGTCATAGAATTTATGGATGTTTATTATAAATGGAACTGCGAATTGAGAGAATGTGGTGGGGGTAATTTTCGGGGTGCGGGGCAAGGGGACGGATGAATAGTTCGTTTTCGACTCGTTTGAGAGCGCTGCAAAACGAGGTACGCTTTTATACATAGGATTCTTATGGAACCTTCCGCTCTATCTAATCCTCTTTGAAAACCATATTACCAAACTTTTGTACCAAACAAGCAGCCAGATGCGGAAACAGATGGCTACGGTTTTGGTGAAAAACTCTGTTTTAGTTTTGTGCCAATTTGGCACAAATTTGGTGACAAATGGTTATTAGGGATACTATTTCAACCATTCCATTTACACACGTGGTTTATATTATTATTAATATATCGTGATATAATATTTTTACAAATATTCATCCGAATTCGCTGCCATTGGGAGGCGCGCTTCATCAGGAATGCTATTACAAAAAAATGTGATACTAATAAATACAAAAAATGTTTATAATAAAATCGTGTGATGCGTTTGAGATGTGTGTGATACGTATGAGTGTGTGTATGTGTGTGTGTGAGATATTTTGTTTATATGTGTGCTATAATACATTTAAAAATAAATGTAAATATATCTTCTATTTGTATTTTATTTTCTTCCTAATAATCTCTATCATGTATGTATGTAAATTGATATTTCAAGTTTTTAAGTTTTATAGTCTAGAATGAAATTGCGAGTTCAAAACCTGAACTTGGAATTATATAAAAAATAAAAATTTAGTCATAGAGTTTACTGTGAATCGAACCGTGAATTCAGGGGTTGTGGAGGGGGATTGTCTTCGGGTTGCGGGGCAAGGGGATGGATGAATAGTTCGGTTTTGACTCGTTTGGAGCGCTGCGAAACGAGGTTACACTCTTTTACATAGGGCTCTTATGGGAGCTTCCACTCTATCTAATCCTCTTTGCTCGACTCCCCTCCCCACTAGAGTGGGTATAAGGAGAATGTGGCCGATTAGCCGGTATCGCCATTTTGAAGACAAGCGGGTGCATCACCTGCTATTACATTCAGTTCAAACTTCGCGCCTCTGAAGTAGCGTAACGTTTTACACACATACAGTATCTATATGTAGATAAGTACTGCACAACTACATACAATAGCTGTCGGACATAGTCCTACAAATGGCGGAACCAATCATCGATGAGCAAGCCTGTCTGCCACACTCTCCTTATACCCACTCTACTCCCCACTACTCGGCTCGCCGAAGGTGATTGGGGTGCTCTCCACGCTAAGTTGTAGCCACTGAACTATAAACTACCTGGAATGAGCAGTTCAATGGATCGGGATAGGAGAAACCGTGCCGATAGAGAGGGTTATACGGGGTATCTTTGTCCTTTTCTAATACACTGTTGCAAATATAACAAATGACTAACTGCGCGTAATTAAATGACCGCGCGACGTGTATAAGAAAGAGACAGGGATACCCCGTATAGCCCTCTCTGTCGGCACAGCTGCTTATACACGTACTGCTCATTCCAGTTAGTTTATAGTTCAGTGGTTGTAGCAGTGTAGTGTAACTGGATAGCGGTTTAATAGCTAGTGACGCGCCATCTAAAGTTACTAGTAGGTTCGTTTTCTATTACAGAACTAGCTGAACTGGTGCAGAAAGTGCAGAATAGTGCAGAGGAAAGCGTTTTCTATTACAGAACTAGTGCAGAGAACGCTGTTCTTTATTCCAGTGCAGTGCAGCAGTTCACTGAACTGGCTGCACTAGTTCCGGAGTCAGTGCAAGGAGTGCAAGAACTGAAAAATCTAAAAAACCCGCGAAAATTTAAAATGATCGCATAATAATTACAATTAACAAGAAAAATAAAAGGTTTCTTGGATTGAAAATACTTTATTAACATTAATACTATTATGTACAATAATGTAATGCATAATATAAAAGTAATATATCCAAGTCAAAATCGTCGCTATTAATTATTTAATTCCGAATGGATAGCCTAAAATCAGGCAAATAGGTTAAGAACAGATAGAAATGATTTGTTAAGACAATTATTAAGTAAGAAATAAAAATAGGTATAGAGTATAGTATACAGGGTGTAACAAAAATGTTGCAGTTCCTTAAAAGGGGTGATTCCTGAGGTGATTTTGAACAATTTTTTCCTTAGCGAAAATGTTAGCTGGGGCTTTGTTAACGAGTTATTAACGAAAAACACCGGCCAATCGGGGAGCGTGTACAGCGGATTAATGATGACGCGGATGATGGTGGGCCAATACTATTCACAGCTGGAGCCTGCGCTGATATTCGTCCACTGTACTCGCTCCCTGATTGATCGGTGTTTTTCGTTAATAACACTGTTCAACACGAATTTTGTTTTGTAATAACCACTAGGTGATTTTTATAGGGTTACTCGCCCTAAAAACGAATCCGGAAGCAGAATTGCTCTATCACCCTCAGTTTTCAAAAAACACGAGTTTTTGTAAAAACGCGGTCTTTCCGGCAAAAATGAGTTATTACGTGAAAACTAAAAATGCTAGAACATTCAAACTTGTCTTAAATGAAAGGGGAAAGTTTCCTTCATATGATAATGCCCACACTTATAATTGTTTATGGTTTTGAATGGTTGTAAATGAGCATCAAAGCTTGAAAAAAGGCCGATATCCGCAGTTTGTACACGCTATTCATTCATTTTCAAGAGAAGCTGTTTATTTCACACGAATTTGCTACACACTACCGGATTTTGTAGACATTTCTGAAGAAGAAACAGTCTGCAAAAAGTGTCAGAACGGCTTTTAACTCGAACAGGTTGAGAAAATATTAATCGGCAGCGTACGCGTGGCGTTTTGTCGCCGCGTGGCCGTTGCTCGTCTGTCGTGACTCGTCAGTGCCGTAACTACGCTCAATCGGCACGAATAAAGGTGTCCAACAGGGGCCCACTTTTTATATCTAACGTATGATTTTTTTTTAACTCCTTATTTTATTTAATTTTTTCATGCATTCCTTGCTATTAGTCATCGAATGGTAAAGAACTGTTAAATTGTTTTTGATTGGCGTTTTCCCGAACTATTTCGCTTCCATATTTAAAGCAAAAGCGATTTTGTATTTCTCCTTGATGCTTTCTGTTGCAAAAAAATGTACTCTATAGCATGCTATGATTAGATTTTCCTGTAGTCCCTTAGTTTTTTAAATAAATTTGAAGATATCAGAAAAAATATGTGCTTTTTTACTTTGATCATTATTAATATATAAACATGGGAGTCATTCACTCTGATCATTATTTAAACATGTTTAGCTATTTATAAAAGTAATAGGTATAAACGCATATTGAATGTTATGCAGTTACATAAATACATGTTCAACACTTCTATCTGCAAGCACTGCAATCTTCTCCTTCCCTTGATATCGTTTCTATAGAAACAAGAAGTATAAAGGAAAAAAAGTTGATCAAATTGTAAAATCAATGGATCTCATAGATATAAAAAGTGGGCCCCTGTTGGACACCTTTATTCGTGCCGATTGAGCGTAGTTACGGCACTGACGAGTCACGACAGACGAGCAACGACCATGCGGCGACAAAACGCCACGCGTACGCTGCCGATTAATATTTTCTCAACCTGTTCGAATTAAAAGCCGTTCTGACACTTTTTGCAGACTGTTTCTTCTTCAGAAATGTCTACAGAATCCGGTAGTGTGTAGCAAATTCATGTGAAATAAACAGCTTCTCTTGAAAATGAATGAATAGCGTGTACAAACTGCGGATATCGGCCTTTTTTCAAGCTTTGATGCTCATTTACAACCATTCAAAACCATAAACAATTATAAGTGTGGGCATTATCATATGCAGAAAACTTTCCCCTTTCATTTAGGACAAGTTTGAATGTTCTAGCATTTTTAGTTTTCACGTAATAACTCATTTTTGCCGGAAAGACCGCGTTTTTACAAAAACTCGTGTTTTTTGAAAACTGAGGGTGATAGAGCAATTCTGCTTCCGGATTCGTTTTTAGGGTGAGTAGACCTATAGAAATCACCCAATGTGTATTACAAAACAGAAAAAAATTTTTTTTTGTTCCACAGTGTAATTCATTAACAAAGCCCTATCTAATATTTTCGCTAAGGAAAAAGTTGTTTAAAATCACCTCAGGAATCACCCCTTTTAAGGAACCGCAACATTTTTGTTACACCCTGTATAGTGTGCAATGGATATAGGAAACAGCCAAAGATATTAAATCAAAGAGATATTTTATTTTTTTTGTTGTTTTAAAGCATTCATAATTTATTTTTTTTCAAACTAATTTTAATTTAAAAGGGTTGTAGTGCAATAAGTATTTATTGTAAAAAGTAAATATTTACTCATCTGACTCATCTGCACTTTAGCGTTCTTTATTACTGCACTGCACTGCTGCACTCGTCAGAACTCCCTAGCACTTTTTCAGAACTGGTGCTGCACTAGTTCTGTAATAGAAAACGAACCTAATATTAAACAGCCTAGGTATTTTTGTAATAAGGAGTTGTTAGGTTTTACACTTTGTTTCTCTCTCGATATTCGAAAACGCAGTTCAGGCGAGATCTTTCTGTTCCGTTCTTCGGATCTCAGACGTTGTATTGCAAAGACAATAAAGAGATATATTTTCGTTCTGAGAAAGTGTTCATAATTAACATTTCTTCTGTCACTAGAAGAATTCAAAAACCTTGTGAGCTGAACGCCACAAAGTTGTAGCGAAGAGCTACCGTAAGTATAGGGAAGGAGACCGAGCGGCTAGTGATGTCAGACCGTCTTCAACACTAACAAGTCTTTTTATTAATAAAGATTTTTCTACACACAGGTTTCGCGTGACTACACGTGTCGCGGAAGCGCGCGTCTCTTCTTAGATTTGCGTTCTCAAAACAACCCTCTGCGTCTGTTGGCGCTGCCTTTGCGAGCGCCTTAAGCCGCTCCTTCATTGGACGCTGCGATTGGACGGTTACTCCTAGGGACTTCGGCTTGTCCGGCTTGCGTCCCTACAAAGTAAAGGTAGCTGCTGCCCTCTGTGAATCTGGAGCGTGAAAGTGAAAGTTCAACGGCTCCATAAGAGCTTGAGTACCCTGAAGCCCTGAATTTCATTACATTGCGTTATAATGCACCGCACTTTACCAACTTTACTCGATCGATAAAACTAAGTATTTACTTACGTATGTATGTATGTACATAGTGTAGTTGACAGTTCATTTTATGGACTATTGAAAAGCCTAACAATTTTTTCTATTGTTCATATTGCTCAGATTCATTATTTAAGACTTTTGCAGTATTATGAACAATATATACATTCCATATTTATGATAACAAGTGGTTTAGAATGTATAGGTTAAGTATGATTGTTTTAAAGTGATTAAATTTTTTAAAAATATATAAAAATGGATAGTATGGCTACTGCAGAATGTTTGACCCTTGATTTTGGTCCTTTTGAAACTGTCCATCGATGGAAACGTATGCCAGAATGTGATGAATTTGTTGGTGCCAGGTAATTTAGTCAATTGATTTTGTTACTTAATGTACACATTTCTATTTTAAAAGATTATTTTGAGTTACTTCTAATTTTTTACAGTTTTATGCATGCAAATGTTACAGTATTTTCTATTCTGTTTATCCTGCATCAGTGTTTCAGTTATGTTTAGCATTTTCTAATTCTCTTTATTCTATTGTGACTTTGTATCCTAAAATCAACGTATTTATTGTTATTTGGAAATTGTAAATAGATTATACAACCTGTAGGATTTTTAATTATTACCAATAAAATTTTTATATATTCAGTCATAATGATTATTAAGTTTGTTTCATTATTCATTGTTATCCTTTATTTATTCCCATCTTTTCTGGATTCACCATGATAACAATATGTTTTGTATGTGTACTACTCAAAATTATACAATGTGTTGTATTATACACAGGCGTAGCAAACACACTGTTGTAGCATACAAAGATGCAATATATGTTTTTGGCGGCGATAATGGTAAAACAATGTTGAATGATTTGTTGCGATTCGATGTGAAAGAAAAGTCTTGGGGACGTGCATTTGCGATAGGAGTACCTCCTGCTCCACGTTATCATCACTCTGCAGTTGTGCATGACTCTTCTATGTTTGTATTTGGTGGTTACACTGGTGACATACATTCCAATTCCAACCTGACCAATAAGAATGATCTGTTCGAGTATCGATTTTTAACCGGTCATTGGACAGAGTGGAAATTCAGTGGGAAGTATGTTTCACTTAAATGTCTCTAGTTTATTATCTACAACACCATTCAGTTAGTTAACTCCAAACATAGAACATACATATTTATTTTTTTTTTTAGAACACCTGTAGCCAGATCTGCACATGGAGCTGCAGTGTATGACAATAAGTTATGGATATTCGCAGGCTACGATGGCAATGCAAGACTAAACGATATGTGGACAATATCGCTACTGGTGAGTCACTACAAGATCTATGTAATACGAGCTGTAGAGTATGATTTTATATGTAAAAATGTCTAGCCCGGGGAACCAAGGATATGGGAGGAGATTGTTCAGTCAGGTGATTGCCCACCAACATGTTGCAATTTTCCTGTCGCAGTAGCTCGTGAATCTATGTTTGTATTCAGTGGTCAGAGTGGTGCTAAAATCACTAACAGTCTTTTCCAATTCCATTTTCGAGAGAAACGGTAGGTACACAATAGTTTAATATATCATATCAGAACTTGCAATGTTCTCATTGTTGAGACTTTCGGGAGTGTGCCGCGTCCTCAAAGAGATTTCCTGATGTTTCAGTGTGTTTCTTGACTCCTAAAATAGCCAGCATCAATATTAGCGAAACGTCGAAAAATCTTTTTCTCAACGACACGGCGCATACCCGAAAACATTAAGAGTGAGAATAGTATGAAACCGGACCATGAAAGCCTTAAAGCACTGAATATCAATGTCCTCAGGTGGACACGTATTTCAACAGAACATATACTTCGTGGAGCTCCACCACCGCCAGCACGTCGATATGGCCATACCATGGTCAGCTTCGATAGACATCTTTACGTATTTGGTGGAGCAGCTGATTCTACCCTACCTAACGATCTTCATTGCTATGATCTTGATACTCAAACATGGAATATTATATTGCCATCTGCTGATAGTCAGGTGAAGAAATTAAGTACATTGCAAGACTTGTAAGACTTTGGATATTAATATCCTTTTTATTACTTGTACATTTTAAGATTCCATCTGGTCGTCTATTTCACGCAGCAGCTGTAATTGGTGAAGCGATGTTCATTTTTGGAGGTACAGTTGACAATAATGTGCGATCTGGGGAAACATACCGATTTCAATTTTCGTCCTATCCAAAATGTACTTTGCATGATGATTTTGGGAGACTTTTAAACGGACGCCTTTTTTGTGATGTGGAATTCGTAGTAGGGGATACAGAGACTAAAATTCCCGCCCATGTAGCTATGGTAGCGGCTCGTTCACAGTTTCTTAGATCTCTCATTAGACAAGCTAGAGAGAAAAGAGAAAGACACTTGGAAGAAGTGTTTAAGACTGCAGACGTGCCGACAAAGGATTTACCGTTGTTAGAAGTGAGATTAAAAGATGCAGTACCGGAAGCTTTTGAAATGGTGCTGAATTATATTTATACGGATCATATTGATCCAACAAAAAGAAGCGAAGATGGTTCTAACAGTCGCGTGGAAGATCCACTGAGTAACCGAATCGTGCTTCTTATGATGGACGTTTGTCGTTTAGCTGAGCAATTTAATATGATACGATTGGAACAATTGTGTGTTCACTACCTGAAAGCAACAATAAATCATGCAAATGTTTTGGAAGCGTTGCACAATGCTACGCATTTACAGTTGCATATTATAAAGGAATTTTGCCTAAGTTTCGTTGTAAAAGAAAGCAATTACAATCAAATTGTTATGAGTCAAGAGTTTGAAACTTTAGACCAACCATTGATGGTGGAAATCATTAGAAGGCGATTAAAGCCACTGTCAAGGAACTTCTGTAAGCAGGATGGTCTTGGCACAGGTGTGATTCCTAAACAATTACTTATAGATTGCTGCTTTCCAGAGTGTGGCTTAAATTTCACTCGCGTTTCGTGTTCGTTGCAGGAACAACACTTGAGCAAGACATGGAGGCGTTTTTGAAGAGTTTTGGTCGAGAATTCTGTGATATTATGTTGATGTTAGATGGTGTGCCAATTCCTGCCCACAAAGCGATCCTTGCCGCACGATGTAGTTACTTTGAGGGAATGTTTCGCTCTTTCATGCCAGAAAATAACACAGTGAATGTACGTAATTCAATAACATTTATGATATACATTGGAATTTATTTTCGTATAATGCTTCTTTGAATTGCAGATACAAATAGGAGAAATGATTCCATCTTCCGAATCATTTGACTCTTTATTACGGTACATCTACTATGCAGACGTTTCTATGCCGCCAGAGGATTCTTTGTATTTATTTACCGCGCCTGTTTTTTACGGTTTTACAAATAATCGATTGCAAGCATTTTGTAAACAAAATCTTGAAATGAATGTTACGTTTGAAAATGTGATACAAATTTTGGAAGCAGCGGATAGAATGCAGGCCGTTGACATGAAAAAATATGCACTAACTCTCATTGTACATCATTTTACAAAGGTCTGTATTCTACAATCTTTCGATAGTTTTGGTTTTTAAAAACTGTTTTTGTTTAAAGTGACATGTTTTTCCAGGTTGCGAGGCTTCCAAGACTAAAACAGCTAAGCCGAGAGCTTTTGTTAGACATTTTGGAGGCTTTGGCCGATGAACGCAGTGAAGCACGAACGTGTCAAGATATGGCAAACGATTGTTGACGGACTACTTTTCACCATTGTTCCTATGACTGGGACTTACCCTCACCCTCTAATTTCCAAGTAAGTATACGATATTGTATATTAATGACATTTTACGTTTTTTATGTTTTGGGTTAGGTCCATGGTTTTGGGGTATGAATACATGGTAGACAAACGTTTGAAAAACCTAAAACAACAGTGTATGTACCCTGATAGCCATGTCTTGCCAAATTTGTGCCAAATTGGCACCAAATTCATACATGCCAAAAACCTAACCAAAACCGTAGTCATCTGTTTCCGCAATAGGATGTCAATTTGGCAACAGTCCTACACATTACAGATTCTGTATCAAATTTGCTGCCATCTCGCAACAAATGTTGTAATGTCAGAGTCTGTAAAGTTCTGCTCGACAGGTTTGGCTATCTGGGTAAATCAGAGAATCAGAGGTTATACGCATCTTTAATCCCCATTTATAAAATTCTAGAATTTTCTATTGCTAAGCGTAAATATAAGAGGATATATGAGTGTAAATATTATAGCATTCTTTATGATATTTAGAGTTGTTACTATCCGATCCGTTGGGTACCCGGATACTGGAAAGATACCCGGAGGATAAAAAATACCCGGGTATGTTTTACCTGGTTACTCTACTCGTTTTATTATCCGGGTATTTAAATCGTTTCGGTTAAATCAATATTATAATATGAACTGTGGGTCTTACGTTAGCGAGCAACATTTAGGGGGAAATGAACTATGCGCTACAGTGTTGTCGCTGGTGTTTGAATCATCCGAGTATCTCATCTACTGAGTAATTTTCATCTACCCAGGTATCTCATACCCAGGTTAAATTAATAGCCCTAATACTATTTATTAAGCATTTATATCTGTATAGCATATACTATTATTTTTTATTATTATATTATTGAAATAGGTAAACAAAGAGTAAGTGTAATAAGAAGCGACACTCCAAACGTCCCTTTAAATTGGCTGTGTAGGCAAGCGAAAACTTTGAATAAAATTTTTTCAATATTTTTATTTGATTACACACGCGCACACACACATACACGTTAACAACACAAAATTACACTAAATACACTTGCATTTTACCACAATTTAACGATCATTACAGAAATTTGGAGATTAAAACCGAGCGGATATTTAAATTGGTGGTATCGTTTTGTCTCTTTCTAAAAGGGGTTTTTTCGACGCAGTGTCACTTCTTATTATACAGGGTGTTTCGCAATTCGTGGGAAATCTCCGAGATACTAGACACGAAAATAATAAGAAAAGTTCCTATGCAATATACTCGGAAATGGTTAGTTTATTAGTTACAGCGGTTTTATATTTCGTAAAATGTCGACGTAACAAAGGCTCATCCCCTATAAGGTCAGTGACCGCGATTCAGGCCCTGCGTCGTGGAAAAGTATCAGTTGTGTTACATTCGTCATAATTTCAATTTTTAGTTACAAAATATGTGATTTTTCATTCGAGGAAACATCTCATCCCAATACACGTTGCGAATCATCGGGGCCCACTTAGACCCAGAAATGCCTGGGCCTTTAAGCGCAGTCACTGGCTTTAAAGGGAAGCAGTGTTACGTCGGCATTTTATGAAATGTAAAACCGCGTGTAACTAATAAACTAATCATTTCCGAGTATATTGCATAAGAACTTTTCTTATTATTTTCGTGTTTAGTACCTGTATCTCGGAGATTTCCCACAAATTGCGAAACACCCTGTAACTACTCTTTGAAGTAAATGCATCGAAATATCACTAGTCATTAGATTTAAGCATTAGGTTTTATTTATAATACCTAGATTGTATGATCATAGAATTATTAATAAAAAGTCCTAACGTGTTTTATCATTTTAATAATTCATTGTGGTGTTGTACTATTAAAGGAAGGAGGCAAAGAAGGTTTTGTGCCTTAGCATAAATGCGTTATTAAGTAAACAGATAAGTAAATTTATAGTTAATTCACAGAGCATTTGCGCTAGAGCATATTTTGTAGCTGATTAATAGAAAGTTGTATTGGATATTGAAAAAGACAGGTCATTAATAAATTATGTACTATATTTTAACTTCAATCATAAATGATCGTACATATATGTACAATCAATAATCTTAATAATAATTAACACTTTAAGCTTAACGCAAGCTGCGCAGATGTTGGAGGATCAAAAAAAACCTTACACGAGGAACTCGTATAAAATCATTTCTGTCATCAATCATTGCTTGTTGTCTCTCTACATATTGTTGTCTCTAGTTAGGTAGCATTCAATGACTCGAATTTTCAGTTCAGTCTCTTAAACGAAATATTGCAAAATCGAATTTGTACTTAAAGTTAACGTGTCTCTTTTGCTTCTCAATGCTTCTCCTATACTTCCACACTTGTAACCATTTTTTATTGAAGCTTGTTGTACAAGGGATTAGCGTAACTGTTTTTTTTCTACGAAAAAGTGTGAATTCCCTTAGTAATGTCCGTTTACACCTAACAATCATACCTGCTTTACCATTAAATCACGATGTTTTTTTTTTTAAATTTAAAACTTCTTACTAGAGGCATCTTAATTCCAGCTATCATAGTCATCTAAACTTAAATCACGATAAATAGTCGTAATGTAATTACACTAGGTAGGCCTTTTGTTCCGTTCGTCACTTAGAATTCTAAATGAACTAGGGTAATATTGTACGTGGCCGTGTCGTACATACGTACGACCACATTGTTTAATTACTAAGTGAAATCTAGAAGTTACACGGCTAATCAAATAAGTTACAATGATGCGATCGTGGTACAAACTTCACGTTGATTTCGAATGGCCCCAATCTGAAACAGAATCGTACGTAACATAAGTGGTGGTATATTATGTAGAGTTGAACTTACCGATATTTTTTTCCTGTTTCACTCACCGATTGTAAAATTGCTCGATTCACATTATAGGCACGGGGAGTACGAGACGTTTATCTACTCAAATTGAATCTTCTCCGATTCTCTGAGCTTGCATGAAAGTGTGTGCAGCACTTGCATACAAACAACAGAAAAGCAATACCTTGTTTCTAAACACGACGTGTCACGTACATCCTCATCAAACATAGATGGACCATAGCAATTTACCTCTTCGGAAGGTTACTTTTATACACCAGTTCTTGTCATTTCTAGAATATATCAAGCAATGACGTTCACTGCAGTTCAGTTTGATTTGATAAAAATCATAAAAATTGTTGGTGAGTAATAGCATTTTAATCAGATCATCTTAGTGTAAGAAGTGTGTAGACAGGTGTTGACTTTTACTGGTTTAAGTATGTAGATGTGATTGGCGTTAAGTTTTAATAGTTTTTTTTTTCCCTTTTTCTTTTTTTTTTCTTTTTTTCCCACTATTAAAGAGATACAAGTACACAAGTATACAAATAAACAATTAAAATATATAAATACACAATAAAGTGTACAAGCAAAAATCTTATATGTGAATTTATTCTATTTGTTGTCAGAAATGCAAAATTGTATATGAAGGTTTCAGAAAGAAGCATTCACCTTTTCTTCTGCTATGCTGCTCGTTGATTGCATCCTATGCGAAGGTTCTAGTCTCCTTCGTCTCTCTTCGATAGCTTCCGCGTCCAGGTTCATTGAAGATTGGATTGTTTGCGTCACAGACGTACTTATGTGTCTTGTTTTAACGAGAGGCGGATTCCGCGACTGCGGGATCGCGAACGCTCTTCTAAGAGCCCCTCTCGGAGGTGATGGTGGTGGATAGGAGATACCTGATAGTATATATTAGGTGAGCACGGCATGTGCCGAATAATCTAGTTTTTTTCGTTAGCGTGAAGCCGTGCAACTTCTAATAATTGTGCTTTGTTTTTCTTTGACTATCTTACGGTAGGATTTGTTTGAGTTTCTCTATGGGAAGTAAAACGGTCTACTTTCATTATTAGGTTGAGTGCAGCGACAAAAAGGGAAGTAATCAGGTCTATTTTGTTTATGCTCGAAGCCTTCTCTAGTGTCTTCTTTATATTTTTGTAGTATACGTTTTTGTTCTAATAGTATGTTGGTTGATATGCCAAGGACAACTGGGTTTGCCGCAGCTCTCAACCAGTCTAGTCGCTCTGTCAAACATGCACAGTGCCATTGATGTCGATGTATCACAACAAGCTCTTAGAGATATCAGTGAAAGATGTAGTCCCGCGTGGGTAATTGCTACCTCGGTGGCCTGGTGAAAGCAAAGTGTCCTTGCTCTTTGTTATTTGGGGTACGATAAGAAGTGAGTTTGGCGGTGTTGGAGACACGGTTGAAGTTTGTGGAGAAGTAGCTAAGGTCAAATTTGGCAGCGATTGGCCTAAGTTAGAATACGCTGGCACTTGGACGCTCAGCGTGTTGGGCGTCGGTGACTTACTCAGCAGATATCGTCTGTTATCAAATTTGTTAGGACTAAAATAATTTTATGATGTTGATCAAATTGAAACTTATAATTTGTTTGTAAGCGCTCATTGATTTACATTTATTCACCTTATTTGTAAAGGTCTGTGATTGTGCCCAGAACTTTCTCCACCTTCTTCAGAGGACACGCTGGAAGCGCGTGGTGGCTCATTGGTTTCTACGCTAACATTTCTACTTGGGTTGTAGCTAGGCAAGAAGTTACTGCTTCCAGGAGAAACGCCTTCCATCTCTATGCTACCACTGAAAATAATTTTAAATCGTTGAATTTCTGGAACGAACTCGTACTATTTTTTGATATGACTATATGTATCAAATTTCTAAGTGTTACTATAGTATCTTTTTTATGACATTTTTTCCCTAATAACAATAAAAAGAAGTAATCTCAAACATGCTCATGTATGTCCTAAACAACCTCGCAGAGACATGATATTGTTTTAAGCTTCTGTCTGCTAGATCAATGTTACTTAACCTTGGAAGTGTCCATGCATGTAGGACAATGGCATAGATACCACGCCTAAATTAGATCAAGAAATCAACGGTATATAGCGTTTTATACCTGTGGCTGTGGGCAAGACTACTTATTCGCGATGCTCTGCTGCTTCCTCGAGGTGTTTTCAGGATAGCTTCGCTCTCCTCCACCTCAAAATCATCTCCTAGGAGTGTACTGGGTTGTCGACTGACTGTGCCCAAATTCAAGGTACCACTAAGTGGTGGCACTTTCATCAGGGCAAATTGTTGCTGAGTTTTTCTTATGGATTCCATCCAGGACTAAAACCGAATACGATTTATTGGATATTTAAGACTGAGCTTTGAATTAGATGAAACGTACCTTAGCTAATTTCGATTCACCAGCGCTGAGAACAAGAGCAGCTGATGCTGCTCCGTACTCGTTCAAATAAATCAATCCCAAGCTGCTAGGTTCCTTCAGTTCGTGTATACGGATACGATCGATCACGTACGGTTGTCTTATAATCTTTAAACCACCTCCAGCGGTTCCAGTTAGTCCACTGGATGACGTTTTCTTGGTTGATGGTTTACAGATCAATAACATGTCCGTTAGTAACAGTACATGTACTTCCATCTGTAAAATTGAAGTTTAAAGTTTAATATCAGATACTTTTAGCGTTGTCCGAATTTTATCACCATTTTATTTCACGGATTACCTTGCTGCTAGCAGCGTCCTTAAGTTTTAAATCTCCTTCCCGAATAAGAATTCTTAAAGAGTCTTTAGGGCAACCTGGCATGGGTGCTGTGGTGATGTCAAATGTGCTGTGAATTTTAATCAGTTTCTCTAATTCTTCGTCCCTAGACTCAACCACATCGTAGTTTTCTATGCGGGATGCCGCACTTGCCAACCGTGCTGTTTCCTCGCTCCTCTTCAGAGCGGCATTTACTGATGCGACAAAGTCATCCACAGATTTGATCTGTAAGATTTGATACAATAATGCAATGCGTTGCTAGATGTATTTATAATTTGATGTATGAAGGAATTCTTTTTACCATGTGCGTCAACTCTGCTCGTTGTTCTTCGCTTTCTGTGTTCTTGTGAACAGCTTTGAGTAGAAGTGAGTACTTGGTCAATCTTTGCATAGGTTTTACCAGTATATCGAGCAGCTTTAATCGATTACAGTCCTTTTGAGTCTCGCACCACTGATAAATTAATGAAAAAGTCAGCACACCATATAGTTAAGCTTCTTCATTAACACATTGTACGCTGGTCCGTATTTTTATGGGATTTTTAGCCTATCACTTGACCGTGTGAAGTACAATGTGCTAAAGTGGGTGATTGCTAATCTACTTACTACCAAATAGACCGTGAAAAGTTGGTTATCATTAAGTCGGTCTCTACAATACTGCTGACATCTGCTTTGCTCAGCACAGTATCGGGTATAAGGCGCAAAAGTTTGCTCGAATGTCTCGAAACCTTGTAGAAGATGACCAGGGTCAAGTAGTTGTCCAGTGGTTCTCGATGAATGTACCATCGCAAGAACGTATTCAGTGCAAAAGTAGCGATTGGCGGTGTAGATTTCGGGTATATTGCTGAACAGCTTAGACCTGTCGACCTCGTTCAGGATATTCGAGGCCTGCAGGCTACAGAGGCACGCCATAAAGAGCTAAAATGTTAAAGAAATCATTTTCAATAATTTGAAGAATTTACTATTTATGTACTAATTGTGAACAAATTTGTGTTCTTTGAAATACTTACATCTGTTACGACCTTTAACGTCTTAATGTAAGCTACTTCTGTTTGAGCTAATTCCCATAAAGCCGTTTGTTGTTGCTGTTGCTTTTCCGAAAGTTGGTCTGAATTGTGTACAATATCTCGCCAGTCTTCCTCTAAATTGTACAAGGCTGCAATGAATTTGAAAAATTTTATCATTTCTATGTATGTAATTCAATATATGTATGTAATTTAGTTTTCTTTGCTGTGAATTTCAGTTCGGAACGCCCTAAGCCTACGAACCAGTGTCAGCGACATCTGTGCAAACTGGCAACTGCGTTTTCGAAAGCAGCTTTTATAAACTCTTCAGCAAAGACTGTGAAATATTTCAGTAAATAAGGCCTTCATTGTGCCTAGACAATTTCGTGTATTTTTAAGCGTTTTACAATGTAATATAATTGATTGAATAGTAATATAAATTTGTTGTACAAAATATAATGTGTTTTATCACTTAAACTATACTCATATTTCATGCAGTTTAATAGTGACCAAAAGACTGTGGATTTTTATGCAAATTCCTATTTTTGCAGACGAAAATAAGGAAGAGAAGTTTGAGTAATAGTGTTATTTTCTAAATATTGCAACCTGTATTTTATTTGTTATATTTCAGAATATATTTTAGAATTTGTAAATATTCTTGCAGATTTTTGCATATTGACATTTATCATAAATGCACAAAAATTTGCAGTCTAGTGATTAGTGTAGTTGAATATGTGCAACTAATACCAACCATCTTCGTTAAGAGTCAGTTCATAGGGCAGTTGAAGGTCCGTAAGCTTTGGTACACCGTGCTTATTGTACTCGTCTAGTTGAGCAGTGAGAAGGTCTAGTTTATTGCCTTTAGTGTTTGCAAAGAAACCGCTCCAACGTTGTTTACTCGGCTTGAGTCCTGCAGCCCCAGCAGAACTACGGCCAGAAGTAAGCGTCGTGCTGCTACTAATTTCGGAATCGACACTCGAATCTTCTGTTGAAACGCTGAAGAAACGACTGCTTCGATTTCGGTAACTCTGGGAACAAAAAGTTTAATAAACCTTCTTTAACTACGCTTGGTGCAAACATGTTCATTTTTATGGTTTCAAATAACTACAATGAAGGTATATGATAAGAAGCGAAAATATTGGGATTAAAAAAATCTCATTACAGAATAGTAGCGTATGAAGTGAAATAATTAGAAATCAAACTAAAACTTAGAAGTGAGACTGTTTTTGAAAGACATATGAATTGTTATTAATTGTGGCATTTATCTAGATACATGGGTATCTACTCGCAGCTAAAGGAAGTCACCCGAATATCTCGTTTTTAATGACATGAAAAATGAAGGAATGCCCTAAAACCAGGGGTGTGCGGGATTCCCGAAAATGTTCGGAATTGCCGTAAAATATCCGGGATTCCCGAGAATATTCGGGATTCTCGAGTATGTGCGGGATTCCAAGATGATTCGGAATTCCCGAGAATATACGGGATCCCGCGAAGATTTGGGATTCCCGAGAATATATGGGATCCCAAAAATGTTCGGGATTCCCGACAATGTACGGGATATAGAATAATATCTGGGATTCCCGAAAGTGTCGTTATTCTTGAAAATTTTCCCGACTAATAAGATATGTAATCTTCGAGAACACAGTGGCTTTCGGATTCTCGTAATTATTGGAAGTATGGAGAAACTTCAAAATGTCGGGAATCACAGATATTTTCGGGAATCCCGAACATTTTTGGGATTTCGAAAATCTCGGGAATCCCGAATGGTTTCGGGATCCCGAAAATTCGCGGGAATCCCGGATATTTTCGGGATTCCGAGATTCTCGGGACAGATTTGGCTAACAGTGCGTTCAGTGCAGAATCGGAGGCATTTTAAAGAAGAATCTACAAGGAAGTCGCTGGATTTAGTTGTGTTTATTTAAAATCACTACAAAACGAAAGGAAGTCCTTTAGAAAAATATCTTTAATGATCTATCTGTAGCACCATCTGTAATGCATACATTTATAAACAAGCATATTTTTGTAAAACTTATAATGTACATAAACATTGTGTGAAGGAACAAGTCTTTATCATAACTTCTGTCTTTGTAATTAAATGGGAAAGGAATGCTTTGTTTTCGATGAAAATAACTGCTTATCGTCGGAATAAGAAGAGGAGATGCAGCAGGGACCAGCTCAGAAAAGCGTGGTTAGGGAAGGCCCAATGCCTACAGCGTATTCGGGTGCGAGGTAGCCAAATTGTGGAGCATGTAGGCTGTCCCGTTATATCTTACAGTACAACTGTTTCTTTGCTTGCGGATCGGTCGGGTGCCTCCTTTTCTCCTATTCATTCTACACACCCCCTGTCTTCCGCATTCGCCTATACATACAGTTTAGCACTAAGGTTTATGACTACAGAAACGGTCCTGATTGAGTCCTCTAGAAAAGGATAGCGATAGATGGTTGACAAGGACAGACAATAGCTAAGGGTCCCTAACGAATGGTCAATAGATATTGGTCAAGACGCAGGGAGTAGGGTAAACGTCATTCTGAGAACCCCCAGTCGTAAGCCTGGAGAAGCGGCAATATCGCAAAAGTAAAATGGAGGCTCGCTACATCTTCTCTTCTTATTCCAAGAATAGTACCTTTAATCGTAAATGTATTTAATTAAGAGTTGAAAGATGTTTTTATAAATATTCAATTTCAATTATTAAAAATCAAAGACTACTGATTAAGATTATCAGTCAAGTTTAACGCAAATCAAAACAGTTGTCTATACCGCATTCAGCATGAGAAGTGCGTTTAATACGTAACAATAAGGAGCCTCTATATTGGCAGATTACCCGATTGCTGAAGTGGCATTTGGCTGAAAATTGATCATGGAATCACGTTTATCATTCTCTTCGCTGGCAACTCATTAGAACCCAAATACTACCGTAATAGGAGGATTACGAATCGATCGTAGCCCTATACGGCATTGTTAGCACCTGATGAATCGTGACGCAATTTGTCTTCAACTATCGGGTCAAGGTTCGCAAAAGGCCAAATGTCGCCGTATTGTCAACGGTTATTAAACCCTAGTGGTTGACTCTCTTACAAGACCGAGTTGGTCCGAGATTAGGAGAGGATGATGGTCACGATATGTATCAGTTCATCGGTGCACAATGAGCTGCGGCAGAATAAGCCAATATCAAACTCTTCGGAAAATGTGTTCCAGAGGAGTTATAGTGGAACAATCAACTTGAAATTCGTTAAGTTGCTTTCAATGATATTGAGATAGGTTTTTATTAAAAAAACGCTGAAATTTTGTGACAACTGAAACAAAATATAAAAACTGAAATCCTATTCAAATTTTGTAAAAACCTCGTATCTTAATCAGCTGATATTACTTTCTTTTCGCGGAAGTGTTTCGAGGAAGTGTTTCGCCATCTGTTTCAGTGACCCTCTGTATTATATATTGAGGAACTATTATTATCAATAAAGCGGCAGATTTATCCGAGAAAGACTAGATAGATCTCTGTGTCTAGTTCATTTGTAGTTAAAGTGTGAGAGCGATTTTGCAATAGTTATTTTATTTGTAATCTTACCCCACCAGTTTTCCTCAATGACACGCTTTGATTGGACCTCTGATTCGACAGTCTCGAGTTTGATTTATCACCGTCTTTAACTGAAACAAGTGAAAAAGAATTGTGTAACAGATGCTCGTATCGGAAATAAAGTTTTGGAAAGGAAATAAGAAGGAATGACAGTGTGTTGTTCTTGAAGGGGGGGAGGGGGTGCTTAGCCACTTCCTATCGTCCTTCTGTCGCTTCCTACGTTTATTTCAATTTGTTACAATCGAAAACTTCGATTGAAATTGACGGACACATTTCGCTGCGAATCGCAAAGTTTTCCCGACAAAATTTTACGAAGGATGACAACCAGCGCTGAACCAAGTAGCAAACGCAGCTACTGATATTCGTGATTGATAAATAACCCGAAAATTTCACGAGTTACGGCTTACCGTGGGCTAAAATGTTTATTTTAGGAGAGACAGACAGCGTGTTATCGATGTCGTGACAATATCGCGTGGCGGTCTGAACACGAACGGGCACATTCCGCTCGTGTTTAAGCTCCCTATATCTGATTGGCTTCTTTTGGACAATGAAGCCAAGAACGCTTGAAATGTAACGCAAATGGAGGCTATTAAGGTTGATAAGCATCTGAAATATTCTCACTAAATTATTATGCGTAGTTTTATTCGTGCATTAAGCGCTTTACATCACGGACACCGCGTCTCTTTTGTTTCAAGGTATAATACCTCTAAATCCTTCTATGTTTAGAATTCATACACTCAGGTATATTTCCAAGTTGAACAGTTGCACACGCGACGTTTGATACAAGAATGTAACATGTATAGTCTGTTACGTATACACATTCCTCTGTGTATTTTTTCTGAACATTTAGAACGTTTGGCGATAGCGAGACGGGACGCAACCGTCGCAACCCTCAGAGTTTAGATTTTTATATACTAGTGTTCCGCGTTCTCCCGTTATCTCTGTATATTTTTAAAGGTTCTGACTACCCCTTACTGCAAATCTCAACCGTCTTAGTCTTAGGAATTTTAGATAAGGGTTTCGTTCCCATGCTGATGCAGCTGTTGAGACAGTTTCCCAGGAAAAACCGAGTATGACGATGCGTCTCCCACCACCTAATTTTCATTGATTTTTGGGTATATTAGGAGACGTATTTTCATCCTCGGGAGCTCATTTCTAATCCAGTTCGAGTTTAGTACGCGGCTTAGCTGGAAGCAAGATCGAGCATTAGTTCTCCTTCGAGCAGATTTTAAGAGTACAGTACGTAAAGTAAGTTCACTGTACCGTAGCTTAGTGACGCGTCCCCCACATACCTCTGTGCGTAATCTAGAGAGAGAGAACTTAGTTCAGCGACATTCAAATTTCTTAAACACTTGTATTCCTTCAAGTCAAACTTAAACTTGTAACAATATATATTTTTAAAAGGTTTGTTAAATTGGACTTCGTTCAATCAAAACCTTTCCTATATCCAAGAAGAAGCGAACGCGTAACGATCCCACAACATTATACCTTTGCCGCTCGAGGTATACTATAAACTAAAAAGTTACGAGGCTATACTAACATCTTCGCAACCCCTGCGAAGCTTCCCTTTTTCCTAACCTACAAGTGGTTCCCGGTATCTGCTGAGTTAGAAACTGGTTCGTCCACGTCCCGTGGCTCCTGGCGGGTGCAAAGTTACTCGCTGGTTCGTCCACAGTCTTTATTCCATCCTAGTTTCTCCCGACACTTGCAAAGTTGAGTGTCGGTTCGTCCACGAAAACTTACCTAATCCGAAGGTAGCTCTCGGTGTCTGCTAAGTTAGACCCCGGTTCGTCCACATCCATGAGGTGGCTCCTGGTGGGTGCAAAGTTACTCGCTGGTTCGTCCACGAAACAATAACAAATCCAAAGAAACTGACTCTCGGTCAGACTATCTAGCCCTCGGCTCGTAACAAGTCAAATGTTGTCGCGATACATGAACAGGTGCCTTTGGAACGCAAAAATATGGGTTGATGGAACTGTAACGTGATATTTCGTTCCTGGTTTCTGCAAAAGCTATAACGTTGCGATGATACGCTAGAAAAGTGTTTATTGAAGGTATTTCGTTCGAGGGACAACCGGGAAATGTTACGATAGAAAGGATTCCCTCAAATAACCTCTACAGCGACTTACGAGTTAATTTTCTTTCGCGGTAGTTTCGCTCGTATCCAATATCCAGTGCAGTTATAGAATGTACTGAGGTGGATTTGATGTTATCGCAAAAGCTTATTTCTGAAACTCAAGAGTTTTGACAGTTTAAAACTTCAGAACAAAGGAAGCTTAAGAATTTATCTGATTAATTTAGTACTAAAAATACTGTACAGAATATAACTCCTTTCCAATAATTATCTTGTCTGTTATAACAATAGGTATTTAGGAATCAAGTCAAATATGTTGACTTACAAATTAGTTATATTTCAAACATTGTGCTCTTTTTTCCAAGGGCACGGCACAAATGAATGATTCTTGAGAGTTAGGCCCCTTTCAGGTTCTTTGCATGATTCATATGTATGATTTTTTTCTATTTAATTGCAGTCTTCCATATTCAACCGTATATACGGAATGTTTTAAATTATGGAAGTTGAATAATGGTTGAACTTTCAAAATCGATGTTACGTACGAGGCTGCGTAGAATAAGTCGATACATGATACATAGTCCATTTTTATTCATCCAGGCAAATATCTCAAATATGAAAGATATGAAAAAAGTAAAATTTTAAGGGGGGAAGAGGAGAGGAACAACGTAGTGATTTATATTTTGCCTTATGGCACATTATTCGACATAAAAAAATGTTTAAAAAGTTTCAATATGTACTATACGAATGCACAATGAAGGATACAGTTTCTCACTTAAAGATGTCAATTTAAGTTTTCCAAGAGTTTTCATGATCACTGCATGGTCAAAGGAATATCGGCATATTTTGTTTTTTTATGATATTTAAAAATGTTTTTAAATTTATAAATAATTTATAGATTAATTTATAGATTAATTAATAGAATTATAAATTCTGAAAGAATATTTTATAAGATACTTATTCTTGAAGAAGTTCATTTAAAACGGTATTTCCCAAAATAGGCGATATCAACCTTCAGTGGGCGCTGGAACAATTTCGGGGGGCGATAGTAGTTTCAAGTATAATTGGGGGCGTTGAATAAAAATAGGGGTCGGTGAAGGAATACAGAAAGAGGAAAAAATAAAAAAATTTTGATAAATTGTTCTTACATATTTCATCTGTTGTATTGCACAATTTTCGAAATAAACATATAAAATGCCAATTGTAACCGATCAGTGATCAAGTCTGCCGATAGGTCTTATCATGCAAGTATTGTTTAGAGAACGTATCAGGCAGTGCTGGGAAATCCAATATGCGTCATGTCGGTAGGAATACAGTGGCTTGAATAAAGTAATTAAAATTTTTTGCAATACATACAAGTACAGTCTGTCAAATAAGTACCTGGAATTATTTAATAAAACATAAAATATTGGTTTAATAATCCAAATGTATTTTTTTGATGCAATACATTTATGCTAACGAATAATTTATTCGTCAAAACACTTAGAGTAGCCTCTTTCTTGTATGGTTTTCAGCTTCTTCTGCGAATTTTTTTTTATGGTCGCAATGGACTCAAAACGTGTTCCACGAAATAGCAATGAGTTTGGGGAACAAAAGGGTCACACGGGGCTATATCTGGTGAATACGGTGCTTGCCCGATCATATTCCTTGTATTTTTCGTCAAAAATTTACGTACAAGGATCGATGTGTGCATTATCGTGGTGCAAAATCCAAGAATTGTTCTTCCACAAATCTAGACATTTCTGGGGAACACACTCTCTCAAATGCCTCATAACGTCCAGATAATAATGTTTATTAAGTATTGGTTCCTCCAGAAGGAATTTCAAGTGGACAACATCAAGACAGTCAAAAGAAACAGTCAACATGACTGATTTTCACGCGACTTGGCAATACAAAAGGTCTGTTTTCTGTTCCTGCACTGGCTGCACTGAAATAGGAGATAACGATTTGGAGACAACTTTTTGGCATTAATATACTGTATTGTGATAGTATACATGGTGTATCAAAAATGTTGCACGTCCCTGAAAGGGGTGATTCCTGAGGTGCTTTTAAACAATTTTTTCCTTGCCGTAAATGTTAGGTGGGCTTTGTTAATGAATTATTAACACCAAAAGAAAAACACTAACTAATTACTAAAACACTAGCCGAACCTTGGCGCGAGCGATAGCAGACCAATGCTACGCACACTGTACTCGCTCTCTGATTGGCCGGTGTTTTTTTCTTAATAATTGGTTAACAAAGTCCACCTAACATTTTCGCCAAGGAAAAAATTCTTTAAAATTATCTTAGGAATCACCCCTACTAAATTTTGATTTAAAATGTTTTTCGTATTTTTCATGGTTTTCGAAATTATTTGTCTAAATTAATTAAAATAGACCACCCTATATATTATTTCTGTTATTTACAAGTTCTCTAAGATCGCAACAAAAACGTAAATTACTTTAGGTTTGTTGCGTTAGTAAAAAACGGGCGTTTGTATACGCTAAGGATTAAATAAATATAAATTGTTTCCCATGAGAGTTTCGTTTCTAGTTTTTAATTGTGGCAATGTAATACCGTAATACTGCGCAATCCATTTGAAGTGGAAAGATCTATAGAAGTGCTATTGTACAGATTTAAATGTAGTTAAAAGAAATCCTAGGATTAGTTGATATTACCGCTGCTTTAAGTAGTATATGTACTGTAATTATAGCCGATCTGCAGTCATTGCGTGAATCTGAATCCGCGCTTACTGCAGGTTTTACTGATTCGATAGAACACGTATTTTGTGCGAGCTAGGTGTATTTGAATACTCTGCATTTAGTTAATGATACTGTTACGTAACTTATAAAGCAAATGATAAGAATTAATTAGTTAATGAATGTTAGCTTAACTGTATGAATTATACACAGTGTGGTGGTGGCTTTCCTAATACTAACATTTACTTTCATAAGCTATCAATGTGATTCATGTTAGTGAGTGATCAGGGAATCCATTAGCTCAACTGACTTTATCCTCGTACTGTAAGGGTCATTCCATACGAAAACGGACACTTTTCGGAGTAACATCTCGGATTTTGTTCAAATTTGGATATGTTGTAGTCTTTAGAGGCATAGAGACGTATCTCAAAGGATTTTTCAAAATGTCAAAAAATGTCGGTTTTACAGCTCTTTAAAGTTGACTATTTCTTCAAAAAATTGTATCTGTGACCTTCCTTCGAAAAATCATAACAGTTGAACTAATAAACCGATTAAAATGAGCTTTTTGGTGCTTATAGTAGAGACTTTGGAGTATCTACTAAAAATTATTTCAGTTGAGGTAATAATTGTTTTAACCATTTACTTTGCAATTGTTTTAAACAATTGCCATTTGTAGCCGCAGGGGAATATTTAAAAATTTGAAAAAAATGAGCGTATAGCTTTGTTCGTCCCCTTCATGGTAAACTTTTCAAAAATATGGTCATTTTAATATTAGCCGCAGGAAAATTATTTGAATGTAACGCGGCGCGTCGAAACATACCGCTCGACTGGCTAACAAGGGGACGGCACGGGTCATGAAATCGCTTTTGGAACAACACTATATGGAAGTTGTAGTATACATGTAGTATAACAAAACCCTAATAGGTTTTTTCAAAATCGGCCTTGGTTTTTGGGATATTGTGATTTAAAGTTTGATATGCATTAAATTTCGTGAGACTTTTCCAAGAATGATCGGTGGCTGTAGAGGTAGAGTATAGGATTGTCACGCCGCTGCGCTGGCCCGAGTTTCGAATCCTCGTACCTACCGTGATAAAATTTTTTTTCTTCTTCTTCCATTTTTCACAAATTTTTAATCAATCAAGTGCACGTGCATTAAAAACTATGTTGCTTTATGCCTGGTATGCTGCGGGATTAGGGATTAGTGACCACTGAAGAAAAAAGAGAATTTAAAAATGTGAACGAGGTTTGTTTTTCTTGTGATTTATTAAAATGTGCATGGGGTGAGGATGCTTTATGTTTCGTATCTTTTACGATGCGTACCATTCGAAACATTGTGTAGAATATTTAAGATACAAAATTTAAAATGTACATATCATAAAAAGTAAATATAGCATAGCATATCTATATAATATAGTATATACATACGTGTACAATGTATATTAATTAGTATAATATATTTAAAAAAAGACAAATTATTTCGCAGTACAAAAATGGAAAAGCAATCGTTGATAAAGGGTAGAATATATGTTATAAATACACGTTTTATAATAATGCGCGCAAAGTAATATGTAACATACATGCGTAAAGTAACAAAAATGTTATTCCACGATTAATAATTAGTGAAAAATAGAAGAGGAAAAAAAAGTTTATCACGAGGTAGGGTAACGTATACAGTTGTTGACCCCCCTACACAATGATTGACCTTTTCAAGAAAAGTCAAAAATATAGTATAATCCTTTTTTGATATAATCCTATTTTACTACACAAAAAAGGATTATACTATATTTTTGACTTTTCTTGAAAAGGTCAATCATTGTGTAGGGGGGTCAACAACTGTATACGTTACCCTACCTCGTGATAAACTTTTTTTTCCTCTTCTATTTTTCACTAATTATTAATCGTGGAATAACATTTTTGTTACTTTACGCATGTATGTTACATATTACTTTGCGCGCATTATTATAAAACGTGTATTTATAACATATATTCTACCCTTTATCAACGATTGCTTTTCCATTTTTGTACTGCGAAATAATTTGTCTTTTTTTAAATATATTATACTAATTAATATACATTGTACACGTATGTATATACTATATTATATAGATATGCTATGCTATATTTACTTTTTATGATATGTACATTTTAAATTTTGTATCTTAAATATTCTACACAATGTTTCGAATGGTACGCATCGTAAAAGATACGAAACATAAAGCATCCTCATCCCATGCACATTTTAATAAATCACAAGAAAAACAAACCTCGTTCACATTTTTAAATTCTCTTTTTTCTTCAGTGGTCACTAATCCCTAATCCCGCAGCATACCAGGCATAAAGCAACATAGTTTTTAATGCACGTGCACTTGATTGATTAAAAATTTGTGAAAAATGGAAGAAGAAGAAAAAAAATTTTATCACGGTAGGTACGAGGATTCGAAACTCGGGCCAGCGCAGCGGCGTGACAATCCTATACTCTACCTCTACAGCCACCGATCATTCTTGGAAAAGTCTCACGAAATTTAATGCATATCAAACTTTAAATCACAATATCCCAAAAACCAAGGCCGATTTTGAAAAAACCTATTAGGGTTTTGTTATACTACATGTATACTACAACTTCCATATAGTGTTGTTCCAAAAGCGATTTCATGACCCGTGTCGTCCCCTTGTTAGCCAGTCGAGCGGTATGTTTCGACGCGCCGCATTACATTCAAATAATTTTCCTGCGGCTAATATTAAAATGACCATATTTTTGAAAAGTTTACCATGAAGGGGACGAATAAGGCTATACGCTCATTTTTTTCAAATTTTTAAATATTCCCCTGCGGCTACAAATGGCAATTGTTTAAAACAATTGCAAAGTAAATGGTTAAAACAATTATTATCTCAACTGAAATAATTTTTAATAGATACTCCAAAGTCTCTATTATAAGCACCAAAAAGCTCATTTTAATCGGTTTATTAGTTCAACTGTTATGATTTTTCGAAGGAAGGTCACAGATACAATTTTTTGAAGAAATAGTCAACTTTAAAGAGCTGTAAAACCGACATTTTTTGACATTTTGAAAAATCCTTTGAGATACGCCTATATGCCTCTAAAGACTACAACATATCCAAATTTGAACAAAATCCGAGATGTTACTTCGATAAGTGTCCGTTTTCGTATGGAATGACCCGTAAAGGTATTAGTATACAAGTTGTGACAAAAATGTTGCAGGTCTTTCAGGGGGGTAATTTGAGCGGTTATTTATAATCAGAACACGAGTATAATGCATTAATTTTGATGCGGGCTACAACTGTGAGCAGCATTGGCCCGCCGTCGTTTGCGCTGAAATAAGTCCGCTATACTTGCGCTTTGATTGATCTGTGTATCTAATATTTCGTAAAGGAAAACGTTGTTTAAAATCACCTCAGGAATTACTCCTTTCAAGGACTTGTAGCATTTTTGTTACACCCTGTATGTAGAAAACAGGAACGAAAATTTGAAAATTATTAAAAAAATGATACCTGGCTAGAGTTCAGTAAAAGGCTTTTTTATGCTTCCCGGTGGTTAGAAGTAGGAATTTTCCATTTTGTCATACTTTTTTTTATCTCTTACAAGGAGACCCTGCAGTGTGTACACCTTGGATTTTAATGAAATTTAGTGAATGAATCTAGAGGATATATGATGACATTCTGTAGAATATTTTGCGCTAATGCGCAATTTTTTATAAACAATTAAAATGTGAAGTTACAGTTACAATTAATAAGGTGATATACAGTGTAAATCCTAATGAAATAAAAATGTTAATAATTCTAAAATTATTTGTGTTATTTTATAAATAATTACATTTGTATAGTTTCAATTTTGTAAAAATTTTAAGATATGTGAAGCGAGTTTGATTTTGAGTAACTGTGTTATGATCTACATGTCTAATGTAAAAAATATATGTAAAAACAAAAATAAATATTTCTTTGTGTGACTCAAGGAATTTAAATGTGACTGCGAGAAATGTAAAATAGATTCGGTATTAAATTTAGACGTTGATATATTTTTTCAAAAATATATAATTAGTTACATATGTATTTATAAACGACTGTAATACGCATAGAATAAAAGTGAAGAAATTAAAACCATTCGAAACAAAGAGTTGAAAAAAAATGAAACTGTAACACAAAACAGGATTTCGAACTCGGAACCCTTCGGCTTATCAAGCCAATTGCTTCTCCCAATGAGCTATCAGACATTGTTGTTCTCATGTTAATTTACGGCCTTGTGAACTTCATATTGTAATTGTTTATAAAAGATGCGCATTGGCGTAAAATATTCTACAGACTGTCATCATATATCGATTCGTAAAGAATGCAAAAAAGAAGTTGATCGATGTTATTCAGCGTTCATTCGCAACACCGAAAGTCTATTATTGAATAGTGGCGATATAAAACCGTTTTGGAACCTTGTAAATAGTCAAAGAAAATCTCGTAAAATACCCTGTAAAATGTTTCTGAATGATACGAGAGCCACAGATCCCGAGTCTATATCTAATCTCTTTGCAACATATTTTGGATCAGTATACATAACTTGTTCAGCTGTATCTCCTGACTTCTCTTTTGATCGTTGTACACATTTAAATTATTTTAATATACGTATTGGTGAAATTTTTGATAAAATCAAAAGTATTAAATTATCTAAAGGTCCTGAACCTGATGCTATTCCACCCATTATTTTCAAGAGTTACAGTTTTATTCTCTCTTATGTACTATAGTTAATTGTATTTCGCGCCTCTTCCTCGAAATCAACATATAGTGCTCCTACTTCACGCCGAATTGTCACATTTAAAGCCTCTAATTCATTAAACAAAAAGGAACTAATTCCGACTGTACCGTCCATGGATCTAGTCTTCTATGTATCATTCTTCGCCTTTGTGCCGAAGGTTTCACACGTCTCGAGTAGCAGTTTAATTATTGTATTTTATATTAAGCAATATGAATCGGAAAGGAAATCGTCGAAGAGGGACTACGAGTCTACTATCGAAGAGCGGTTTAGGAAACTGGAAAAGTTAATAAGGAAGGGAAAGGAACATCGACACTCGAAGCGGCGTCGTATCTCATCTTCGTCCGAAGAGACGGATTCCGATGACGGAATGAGTAAATAGCCCTTTTTAATCAACACAAAACAGGAACAGAAACATACCACAGACTCTAATCTGTGGATAGCGAATGTCGCAGACATTCGTGTTTCTAACCTTCGCATCCTGTACAAAATTCTCATGGCGGCCTAACCTTCATGATGGTTCGAGGTTCCTGTCCAAAAGAAACAAAACCATACAGGCTCTAACCTGTATAGGGATTGGTATGAAAAAGTCTATGTAAAAGAGTTTAAAAGAGCCTTAGACTCACACAGACTCTAATCTGTGGACAACGTATGTCGCGGGCATGCGTGGCTCGTAGCTACAAGACAAACACGAACATACGGGCTCTAACCCGTGTAGGTAATGGTATAAACAAAAAAATTTTCCTGTTTAAGGAATTTTGAAGGAACCTTGACCTCACTCAGACTCTAATCTGGTGTGAGAGGCTTATCAAAAACCTTACGGTTTCAAATTAATCTGTACAAGGGTCATAACCTTTTCTTTTTACTTACGAATATCTTTTTTCGCAGCCGTAAGTGATTGTTCACAACCATTGGTGGAACAAAGTGCCCTAACTGAGTCTCAGGGCAAAGAATGCCAGGAAATGTTGCCGAGGGAGAAAGAAGATGAAGTGATGGAAATGGATCAATCGGAAAAAGATACTTTAAATGAAGAAATCCTAAATGTGTTTGGGAAACGGATCGCCTTAGAAAAAACAATGTCTCCGCCTGTTCACCAGGAGGTGGCGGTAAGGTGGGAAGAAATTGTTAAGATGGGCTTGACACGGGAAGAAATATCTGAGCTCGTTAAAAAATATCTGCCACCCAGCAATTGTGGTGTGATTAATTCTCCACATCTCAATGCAGTGGTAAAGGCTTCCCTACAAGAAGCAGCGATAAAAAAGGACGAGCGGATAGTAGAAAAACAAGGAAAAATTACAGCTTGCTTAGCAGCAATCGGGAAAGCCTTGTCAACTGTTTTAACCAAGGATAAAGAGAACCTGATCTTAATAGAATATTTAAGTGATGCAGGTAGAGTGTTGGCGGATATCCAACATGATGAGTCTTCAATACGACGCAATCTCATACTGACAAATACCAAAACAACCGTGAAGGAGACGTTGAACAAATCGATGATCGATGAATACTTATTTGGATCAAACTTGGAAGAAAGTTTGAAATCAAGGAAAGCCATAGAGGCATCATGTAAAGAAATAAGACCAACAACAAAGAACCAATCTTCAAAAGGTCTAAAAAACCTAAAAGGCCCGTCTCGTCAATTTCGTCCGAAGTTTCTGCCTGTGACGTCAGGCGGGCAAAACCAGGATGGACACAACAAGGAAGCCATCGAGGAGAGTAGATTACAAATCAGACAGGAAGAGAGAAGCGAGTCATCGACGACATCGTTAAGTCAGACAGTAAGGACCTTGGCCGGTAGGCTTAGTTTATTTATTAAGGAATGGGAAAGACTTACATCGGATCCAAGGATATTATCCTGGGTACAGGGTTATAAAATTCCTTTTTCTGTCCACCCTTATCAAGTTAGAGTTCCCAAAGAGAGACACTGATCTACAAAAGAAAAGACGGAAATCAATTCCTTGATTAGTCAGTTACTAGAGAAAGGAGCAATAGAAAAATGCAATCCAGTGAAAGGTCAATTCATTTCGGATATTTTCTTAATCCCGAAACCCGATGGTTCGAAACGTTTTATTTTGAATTTAAAACATCTTAACAAATTTGTTCAGACGGAACACTTTAAGTTAGAGGATTATAGAACAGTAGCTAGACTATTAGACACGGGTAACTTCATGGCCTCTCTGGATTTAAAAGATGCGTATTATTTAATTTCCATCGACAAAACACATAGAAAATATCTCCGTTTTCAAGTTGAACACGAAATCTTTGAGTTTACCTGTTTGCCTTTTGGGTTAAGCTCAGCGCCCTTTGTTTTTACGAAATTAATGAAACCAGTTATCACTTATCTAAGGGCATGTGGTATGGTAAACATAATCTATTTAGATGATTTGCTTATAATGGGTAACTCCTACATGAAATGCGACGTAAACGTTAAATGTACTAAGACACTCTTAGAAAAGTTAGGTTTCGTCGTAAATCTCGAAAAGAGTCAAATGATTCCATCGCGAAGGTGCAAGTATTTGGGTTTTATTTTTGGTTCGGATAGAATAGTGATAGAATTACCAAAAGCTAAGAAGGAAAAGTTGGAAGACCTTGTATCTCGGTTTAGAATTATCAAGAGGTGTAAGATACGAGATTTCGCACAATTTATTGGAACTCTCGTGGCGGCTTGTCCGGCCAGTAACTAGGGATGAGTGTACACGAAAGAGTTCGAACGGGAAAGGTATTTAGCATTGCTTAGATCCCAACAATCGTGTGATATCTTCATGACGATACCCCCTTCACTTCAAGGGGACTTCAGGTGGAGGAGATCAAAAATTTCGGTAGCGAACAATCCAATTAGATTTATGAATTTTGATCTCGATATTTATTCCGACACATCCAGGACTGGATTGGGCGCGGTTTGTTGTAAAGAGAGATCACACAGTTTCTGGAACAAAAATGATCGCGTTTTCCACATTAATTACCTAGAACTACTGGCAACCTTTTTAGCTCTGAAATGTTTTGCTAGAGACCGTAAGAAATGCCAAATACTGTTAAGAATAGACAATACTACGGCAATTACATACATTAATCGCATGGGGGGAATCCAATATTAAGAATTGAATTAAATAGCGAAAGAAATATGGAAATGGTGCGAGGATAGGGAACTATGGATTTATGCCTCGTTCATAAGTTCAAAAATGAATTCAGAGGCAGACTTAGAGTCACGCAAAATAGAAAAAGAAACAAAATATGAGATATCTCAAAGCGTTTTTTCAAAGATTGTTCAGACATTTGGAGACCCGGAAATTGATTTATTTGCTAGTAGGGTAAATACAAAATTTGAAGCTTATATTGCCTGGAGGAGGGACCCAAGTGCCATAGCAACTGATGCCTTCACAATTTCATGGAAACCTTATTTTTTTATGCCTTTCCGCCTTTTGCAATCATATTAAGAGTTCTTCAAAAAATGAAGAGTGAAGAATCTTGCGGTATAGCAGTTGTGCCTTTTGGGGAATCTCAGGCCTGGTTTCCTACATTCAAATCAATGTTAAATGCAGAACCTCTATATTTCTCGCCTGAAAAAGAACTTCTAACTTCTTGCAGCGGGGAACCACACCCCCTTTGGAGACAGACTACCCTGGTTGCCGCGCGCTTATCAGGCAGGCGTTCGACAAGAGGGGAGTCCCCCCCTCATCTCTTGATATAATGGTTTCATCGCTAAGTGAAGGATCATTAAAACAATATGAAGGGGCAATTAAAAAATGGTGGTCCTTTTGTCGGGATAACGCGATAGACCCGTTCAATGGTTGGATGACAGAAATTTTATTGTTTTTAATCAAAGAATTTGAATTAGGAGCATCTTATGGATCACTAAACACGATTAGATCAGGGATATCGCTATTAAATGGGCCTGATATAGCGCAAGATCATAGAATGCGGCGGTTTTTCAAAGGAGTGTTTAATACTCGCCCATCAAAGCCAAAATACGAATTTATTTGGGCGCCAAAGATTATCTTAAACTATTATACATCATTACCCGAAAATCAAGAATTAAGTCTGAAAGAGTTATCAGAAAAATTAATCACAATTTTAGCTCTGGTAACAGCTCATAGATTACAGACTTTCACGTTGATTAACATCAATAATATTAGGAAAATAGGAAATGGGTACGAGATTAGGATTCCGGATAGAATTAAAACATCCGGACCAAAGAGAAGTCAACCACTGTTGGTCTTGCCTTTTTTCTTAGAAAACACTAAAATCTGCGTAGCATCTACCCTAGAGTGCTATCTCAAAAGGACATTCTTCCTAAGAGAAAATATAGAGTCCTTGTTCATATCTCTAAAGAAACCGTGCAAAGCTGTTACGACTCAAACATTAAGCAGGTGGATTAAGAACACGCTACATGCTGGAGGCGTAGATGTGGAGCGATTCACGGCATATAGTACGCGTCACGCATCTACGTCTACAGCAAAACATAACGGCGTGAGCCTAGAATTAATTAGGAAAACGGCGGGTTGGACAGAGACTTCAACTACATTTAATAGGTTTTATGATCTAAAAGTGAGTGATGGAAGCGATAAGTTCGCAACATCGGTATTGAATTCTTTATGAGCAATTACATTACCTATAAGTATTAAATCGTTTTAATTTTTATATGTTTCTGTTCCCTTTATACATATAATAATAAAATTGTTCGGTTCGCTGATTTTTTTAAAGCTACTTGAACTCATATTCACCGCAACTGACTTTAAACATCTACATGTTGATCTCGAGGAAGAAGCGCGAAATACAATTAGATGATTAAACGAACTTACCTAAGTGAAGTTCTATCATAATTGTATGAAGCACCTCTTCTGAGATGATCAACCCCTCCCTATACATTTCCAACTGCCTTGTATCTAGGATATACAAGGCATTCCCTAGGTTGCGATGATGCTTTTAAGAATGATACATAGAAGACTAGATCCATGGACGGTGCAGTCGGAATTAGTTCCTTTTTGTTTAATAAATTAGAGGCTTTAAATGTGACAATTCGGCGTGAAGTAGGAGCACTACATGTTGATCATCTCAGAAGAGGCGCTTCATACAATTATGATAAAACTTCACTTAGGTACGTTCGTTTAATCATCTAATTTTTAACTCTTCTCTATCGTCCGGTACTTTTCCTGACGCTTGGAAAACTAGTTTGGTAACGCCGATTTTCAAGTCGGGTGATCCAGCTGATATTAAGAATTATAGGCCTACCTGTATAATTGATGTTATGCCGAAAATTGTCGAGAGCATAATAGTTAATAAAGTCATACCGTTTACGAGTGATCTTATTTGTAATGAACAACATGGATTAGGCTCATTGTATCACAACCTTCCGTAAATTTTACTACATTGGTCTATTAAATTTAGAAACACATGTGCTATTTTTTCCTTTCAATGTGGTAAAAAGGAACGCATTTCGTTCTACCCTGCTTCTTTACTACGCAATATAGTAATTTTTCCTCCAGGATTTTTCTCAGTGTAGTTTAAACTGAAACGTCTCATCAGTCACCCTAAAATACTAGACTCTGTTGAGCACGGCAACCCCATCCCGACGACATAATTTCCCGTCTGAAGACGAGAAAACACGTCACAAAATCACACGTCACGTAACGTTTTCGAAGACAGGGGTAATGAATGACGGAACGAGTCGGTTGGATATACCAGTACTCGAAGGAACAGTTCATAGGTCACGCACACGGTTTCGGCTTAGCCACCGACGGCACCTCCGCCGCACCGCCAACGATACCTGAACCGATTCCCGCGTCGGGAGAAGACTCCATCGCGACCGTGATGGACCGCGTCCGTAAATGGAACTGCCACTTCGACAGTTCCAAAGATGCCCTCGACTTCCTGGAGCGTATTTGCGAGCTCCAGGACAGCTACGGGATTCCTGAGAATCAATTGTTGCGATGCTTACTAGAAACATTAACACTAGATTTACCAGACCAGTCATTTTGACTGGTACTGATATAAGTGTCAATAACAAAAAATATATTTGTTACGAATATATATAAAGTAACATTAAGTTCATGAAATGTATTCTCTACTTATAGCTACAAAAGTCATAACATCATTTCGGAAAGCAAATGTTACATGCAGTAGGAATTTTGAATTGAAATTGCACGACCAGTCAAAATGACTGGTCTGGTAAATCTAGTGTTAAGGGGTCGGGCCCTGATGTGGTATTGAAACCAACGAGGGAACTAGTAGACGTGGCAGGATTTTATGGAGTGCTTCCGGCTGTATTTTCTTCCAAGCTAGCAGGATTGCGACCTCGAGGAAGCAAAAATGCCTGGGAGGAAGCATGCGCGTACGTCACCGAAATCCAAATGCTAATCCGACGGTACGGGAAAATAGGCCGCCAGCAGCAACTCACGCGCGTTTACCGAAATTTCCGATGTGAATACCGGCAATATATCCGCCGTCATGACTTTTTCCCGAATATGAAACACTCGCGAAGGAACAGGGATCGCGAAAAGGGACCTCGCGAACGCAAACTGGTCTCAGCGAAGTAACGCCGAAATACCGACGCTACAAGTGACGCTGGAGGTGCGGACAATGCGACCACTGGAGGACCGAATGTCGACGACCCACGCGATTATTTTCAATTTCAATTTATTTAATATATACAGGGTAGCCCCCTTTTTTATAATGATTTAATATGATTTGTTCATATTGCGGCAAAGAGGGGGTGCTCAGTAAAAACTGCTTGTACAGGGGGTGGGGGAGGGGGGCGGGAAACCGACCGGGCGCCGGGAATCAGGGTGCTACCCGGCCAGCCCCATCCCTCGCACCTGCATACATACCGTCAAGGTCGATAACTGTCTATACTTCCCGTTTAGAATACACGGGAAAGAATACCGTGCGTTAATAGATACGGGGGCCGTACGATCGTATATCTGGCCCACCTTTGCCAGAGACAAGGAAATCGTCCTGTACCGGTCCAACAAAGTACGCGGATGGCAGACGGGACCGAAGTAGCCCTCAACGAGGAGATAAATATCGTAGCAAAGGTAGCAGAAACCGAGTTGCGCCATAAATATCTCGTGCTATCGTCGCTCACACAAGCCGTCGTCTTCGGAATGGACGTCCTGGGGAGATTAGGCTGCAGTCTCAGGTGGAGACTGGGCCTCGAGCGGCAGACAACCGAGGCTAATAGCGTAGAAACTAATCAGGGGGCCACGGAATGCATACAGGCACAGCGGGCGACCGTAAAACGCGCACCAGATACAGAATTATCCGGGTTAAGTGAACTCCGGGGGACAATGCATCTGACCGAACACCGCATCCGCCTACAGGACCCCACGCCGATTAAACACCGGTACGTCCCTCGGAATCCCGCGATGCAAGTCGTCCTGAATACCGAGTTGGACAAAATGATAGCCGAGGGAGTAGTAGAATCTTCCAAAAGTTCCTTGAGCTCATCCGTGGTGTTGGCCCGTAAAAAGAACAGCGAATACCGGTTCGGCATTGATTTCCGGAAGGTGAACAAGGCAACGGAAAAGGACACATCTTCCGCAGGTACAGGCCACCCTCGACGAACTCCGCGTAGCAAGGTTCATCTCTTCAATCGATCTCAAGAACGGCTACTGGCACGTCCCGCTTGCTGCCGACAGTCGCCCTACCACGGCGTTCACCCTACCAGGATGCGGATTATATCAATTCCGCGTAATGCCATTCGGCTTGCACTCCGCAACTACAACGTTCCAACGACTCCTAGACCGAGTCATCGGGCCAGACCTGGAACCCCGAGCATTCGCCTACCTAGGCGACATTTATCGTGCTGAGCAGAACCTGTGAGGAACACCTGGACAACCTGCGGTTGGTCTTCCAACGTTATCGGACAGTCAACCTAAGAGTAAACCCCGAGAAATGCAATTTCTGCCAACAACAGCTAAAATGTCTCGGGCATCTCGTCACGAATCGCGGAATCCAAACGGACCCAGAGGTTTTTAGGGATGGTCACTTGGTACTGACGATTCATTCTGAAGTTTTCCGGCACCGCAACTCCTCTTACGAAATTGCTACAAAAGGAGCAACCGTGGGAGTGGACCGAAACCGAAAAAAGGGCCTTCGAAGAACTACGAAGACGCCTCACGTCCTCACCCAATCTTGCGTGCCCCGACTTTCAGCAACCTTCACCCTAGTCAGACGCGAGCGAAGCCGGATTAGGAGCAGTGTTCACCCAGGAGCGAGACGGAGGAGAGCACGTGATTACCTACGCCAGCAGGATGCTGAATGGGATAGAGAAAAATTACTCCGTTACGGAGAAGGAATGCCTAGCCGTGGTCTGGGGCATCCGAAAGATGCGACCATATTTGGAGGGATATCGGTTCCTCGTCGTCACCGATCATCAGGCGCTACGTTGGTTACAAACCATCGACAACCCTTCGGGCCGATTGACCAGGTGGAGTCCCGAGCTCCAACAATACGATTTCGAGATCAAATACCGACGAGGCTTCTCCAACGTAGTAGCCGACGCATTATCGCGACAGCTCGAGGAACTCACAACCGTGCAAGAGACTGAAGGAGATTGCACCTGGTATCGCAAACTACGAGCGCATCAAAGAGGACCCAGATCGCCATTCTGAATATACCATCAAAGATGGACGAATATACTGTCACGTTCAAGACGGCCGAGAATTGAGGGAAGTCAGCACAGACGAGTGGAAACAGTGCGTGCTCTCCGAACAATGGAACCTGGTCCTTCATGAAGTCCATGGCGCCCACATCGCGTGGGAATCACAAGAACGGCAGCGCGACTGGTACTGCGATATTATTGACCGGGAATGTCTCGCGACGCCACACGATACGTACGCGAATGCACCACGTGCATTCGATATAGAGTTCCGCAATCCGCGATCCCAGGCCTCATGCATACCACGCCGACCTCAGAACCCTAGGAGGTCGTCGTCGTCGACCTCGTCGGTCCGTTGCCCTGGTCCACAAAGGGGCATACAACCCTTCTGGTAATGCAGGATAAATTCACCAAATGGGTGGAACTACAACCACTCTGCCAAACGACCGCCAGTTCGAAAGTCGGGAATTTTCCGGGCTCCTACGCGAATACGGGATCACGCATCGGAAAACACCGCCGTACACATCTCAGTTCAATCCCGTGGAGCGTACGAACCGAGTCGTAAAGACGATGATCGCGCAGTTTGCGAACGACAATCACCGAACGTGGGATACCTGGCTACCCGACCTCGCGTTCGTGTTGTGACGTGACATCTTGTCGCGTCACAAGTGTGCGCTCTCCGAGGGGAGGGAGGAGGAACAGAGGTTATCGAGGCTTGCCATGCATCACCGAGAGATTCGAACGTAGCATAAAAATTACGTGCGGCATCGACAACTGCGAATATGGACCACCAAGGCGGCAAGGAGAATCGGACTACAAAGCGACCGTCGACCAGTCGCCAGGCAACGGAGTCGTCGGTGGAGAGCTCGGACGAACCGACGACGTGCCACAAATCTGCTGGCCAGGGCTTCTATGGCAGCCAGCGCGGCTCGGGGAGGACGTTGCCTTTCGGGGAATGGCAACCAGGACAAACCTGCCACGGATGAATTTCCCGAGGAGTGAGGTCTTAGAGGGCGTCGCAGGGGACCGGCAGAGCCACAGATCTCAGATCTGCGTCGTCTACGTCGGGGGAAGCAGGCCACTTTTGCCTCGACGTTCCTCTCCCGCCGGAGCAAAAGCCTGGGGCGCACCGGAATGGCCGAAACCGTTGACTGGTTGCGTGAAGAGAAGCCAGGGAGAGCCAGCGCCCGACACCGTCTTCCGCGGATCGCTTTAATTGAGCGATAATTGATGTCGCGCGCGTAGAACTAATACAGGAGGGTCCGGGGGGGGGGGGGGGGGGAGCGCGACTATGATTTAGCGCGAGCTGTCGTAACGGCTCGCGCTGTTCCTCGTAGATATTCGAAGGGTAGGGACCTCCTTCCGACTTCCCGTCTTGGTATCGAGAAGCTGCATCGTCGAAGTCTTTCGGTGGTCGTGTTGTGCGGGAGATCGCTCGTATTCGCATAACGAATACGAGTGGTTATCGAGACGTCATAAATTCGCGAACTGTGGAAGATCCGGTGAGACGATCCCGCCGCGTGGCGACCGGCGCCAAGGTGTGCACATTCTTGTTACTGGTTCCTAATTTTCTAGAAGCTTCAATAGAGTCATTTTTGTTATCAAGGACATGCCTCTGATTTATTCGCCTTCCGCCATGGGAGCTAAATTCTGCGGATCCTTGTTCCTCGTTCCCCCCACGCCCACCTCTCCGCGGGTTCGCACGAGCTAGCCGGTCTAAGACCTTCGCGAGTTGCTCCTCTCCATGCCGGTATTTTCGGATACCAGGCGCTCGAGAACCTTCTCCGGTTCTCGTAAAGGCGTGGAGAGATCGGCAAGGGCTTGCGGCGTGCTTTCGGCCTCGAATCACTGCTCGAGAACGAAAAGCACGTCACAGCGTATAACACCGTCTGACACAACGCAACCGACAATAGATTGGCGTATCTGAATTATGGTCGCAAACCTCTAGTCCAGCCCTGTCCAAGACGTTGCCCGTACGGGCAGCGGAACGCCGCTCGCCGGGCGAAGCCTAAGCGAGTTGTGCCCGCTAGTATAAAGTACTGGGAATCAAGGCAACTTGCGGTCCTCAGAGTACGATGATGGAAGAATTGAAAAGCACAACACTTCGCAGAGGAATGCCAGGGTATCAGGGAATTTGTGAATGTATAAAATAAGGACCACTATTATCATTATTGTTATTATCATTTAATTAAAAAATTTATTTATTATTTTTACTATTATATTATTATGATTATTACTACTACGTATTCACGAATTTAATATGAACAGTAAAAATAAATATTAATGAAATACTGCATAATTTCTATTTAACAAAGGAAACTACATATGTAAGAACAAGTACATATACATATATAATATATACATATATCAGCACATATGGAACGGAATACTGAATTAATACATATAATTTGAACTAAATACTAAATAGTAATGCATATAAAAGGAAAGAAACATGCATGCAACGTTAAACACAGACATGAAAATAACATACATAATTAAGAATATTGCTATATGACTTTATATACATATATAATAGTTTAATGATAGTTAGGAATGGATTCGTCTGACCAACACACAAACATAAAAACAAATTTTTTGTCCTAAGTCTAAGAGTTCTTGAAATATTGTAGAAAATGTGTTTTCAATCCCCTACTGCGACACCTGTTTTCACCCTTTTAATATGGACGGTTGTCAATTAAAAAACTACGTGTCCAATATTGTAGGGTACTCTAGAGACATGCAATGTGATCCCTTACGAGTAAAAGGTTAGAGTTGTAACAGTTGCGTGGATCATTCTACGTGTGAATTCTCGCCTCCTCGCTACGCTACGCGTAACGTCACTACTATCCCCACTCTTTCACGACCGTCGTTGTCATCGGTCGCCTACGGGCAACGAGGATTGCCCGCCGGGCCGCGGGCACGACTTGGACAGGGCTGCTCTAGTCTCTAACCGTAAGTGCCGTGTACAAAAGACCAACTGCAGAACCGAACGGCACCGAAGCCTACGTTTTCCGCGTCTCTGCGACACAAAATGCGATCGCGAAAAATAACTAAGCTCGAGCATTCGAAGGACAACAGAAATATTATAACCTGCGACATACGGATTGGCGACCGCAGCTAGGCAGCTTTGTAATCAAGCGCGAGCGCCCTCTCTCGGCAGCCGACTGTCACTTTACTGCGAAGCTGGTGCCTAAATACTTCGGTCCGTACGTGTTATTAAATTTCTGGGGGCAAATGTCATCGCCCTCTACTTCGCCGAAAACAAAGCAGCGGTTCGTGCTCACCTCCAGGATTTGAAACTGTGTCCGGAGACAACCGCCACCGACCCGAACGAAAACACGGCGCGGGTATATAAGCCGGTAAGCGTAAGCGACATCGAGGAATCAGCAGTCGCAAACGATTGATGACACTCTCGACATAGACTGTCTCGCACTCCAGCGCAAATTTTTAGAACTTCTTGGGGGGGGGGGGATCCCCGAAAAGGAAGATCCTGCCGGAGCACAGAAGAACCTGCCGATAACCCCCGGCAAAGATCTCGGCCTCTTTCCATCGGCCGCCAAGAGAAGACGATTGTTCGGGGACGACAAACACCGCACCTGACCAGACCATGGCCTCGAGGCAGGCCGGCAACCCCCCCCCGGGCCATGGTAGGCGGCATTGTTGGGGACAATGTCGCTGGAATAGAGTGATCCGGGAAGGGACGACGCATGGAGTGGCCCGTGCGTCGTCTATAAGGTGAGGTGGTGGGGGGGTAGCTTCTCCCCCCTTCTTCCATGGGAAGTTGCGGGACAGCGCAACGCGGGGCGGGGGTGTCGGACGTGGTCTTCTTTATTCCCGACACCTCCCCTTCACCGCGTCGGGAAGGCCACCGGGCGGGGGTGGGGGGGGGGGGGGTTTAGTGGGTGCAAGCCCCACACTACCTCGGGATCCTCCCCAAGAGTCCCGAGGTGTGCGTTAGGCATTTTCCCCTCGAAAAAAAAAACAAAGGCCAGCAACCCGCAACATTCCGAGCCAGCAGAGAGGGACAGCGGACACCGCCGAGGAGGAAGGAGCCTCCAACCAAGCAGCCGCAATCGACCGGGAAGCCGGCATCGACGACACCTCCGCCAGCACCGGTCAGCGATCCGCCGCAGCCACCGGTCCCCGCGGCGGCTACAGCCGCGGACGGATGGGCCGTCGTACCTTGGGCCACACTGTGTCCCCGCCAACGACACTGCGTCCGGTTCGGCGACCAAGCAGTGATCCTACGACGGATGCGGAACGGAGGCATCCGAATTAGGTTAAGTTAGTTTATAAGCTGGAATTGTAAGAAATAAATTAGGAAAGATGTAGAATTGGAAAAAAAATATACAGGGTGTCCCAAACAAAGTGTAAGGGCGAGAAAGGGGTGATTCCTGGGGTGATTCCAAACAACTTTTTCCTTAGCGAAAATGTTCGTTGCGGCTTTGATAACGAATTATCAATGAAAAATACCGACCGCGATCGGTGGTGGAAGTCAGATTAGTTACAATCTATCGTTACCGCACAATGTATTCGTGACGAGTGGCTGGATGTTGCCCAGTTTCGAAACGAATTACCGAATGCACATACTTCCGTCTAAGGGAACAAGAGTGGCTGGATGTTGCTCGGACTCTGTTTCCCCCGACGAAGACTGAGCAGAAGGACAGTGGAGTGGCTGGATGTTGCCCGGGCTCCACTGACCGGAAGAACGGCTGGGTGTTATCCTAGTTTTTCGGTCCGATTGGTCCGTAGGGAGTCGAGAAGATGGCTGGACGTTGCCCGGGTCTTGTCGAAAAACGACCATTTGTATGCAGGGCGGCTGGACATTGACCGGGCTCTGCGGTACAGAAACCGCCGAATACCGATTCGCGAATATTACCACGGTAATCCGGGAGATAATAGATGCCCCACCACCGATCGGCGTCGCGAAGGTTTATACTGTGCGCTCTGCACGCCGCGCCGCGTGCCGTGCCGCTCTTACCGTAGCACCGAACTTCGCGTTGTTACGTAAAGGTACTGTTCGACTACGAAAATGCGCGGCGCGCAAGATTTATGGGCGAGCAGGTAGCCGTCTAGACCGCACCGCGCCTCTACGTGATGGAACGGTACCTTAACGCGTCGCGCCGACCGCTCGCTGCACCGACCGTGCCACCGAACTCCGCGACACGCGAGTCCAACCGTCTCATCAAACTCCGCCGAACGGTGAGTCCCCGCTTACCGCACTGACGCGAATACCTGCAGCACCGAGCGGGTGTGTTGTTAATCGAACCGTTCGACCTTTAGTATAATTTTCTAGATTTAGCCACGACAAATTACGAATGTAATAATAATTGGTGAATAAACTGTAGTTTAGTTTAAACCGAAACGTCTCGTCATTCACTCAGGAATCCTAGGCTCCGCTGAGCACGGCAACCCCATCCCGACAGCCTAATTTCCCATCCGAAGGCGAGAAAATTCGTCACATTTTTCCTAAACTTATACATATACATATAATAAATAAGCATTTTTAAATCCTTCTATCTAAAACTGAGAAGGAAAGGACAGATACAGTTTACAATATTATCTTATTGAAGTGACAGTATTCCAGTAACTATTTTCAATACTTTCTATTTGAAGTTTACCCAGAACTGCATACTGGTGCAAACAAATTTTCAAAAAAAGTGCAATAGTGTTTCTGTCTTTAAATAATGTGTTAGAATTTACGAATTTAACATCAAACGGTCGGAATAACCCAATATAACTATTTCTACTTCTCGCCACTAGATTGCGCAACGGCAATAAGTAAATACCAATAGAGATTATCTTTGAATGAGAAAGTTCGAGGGATGAGGAACCCATTTTAACAGGTTTCTTCTCGAGCATAATGAAAATAGAAACACGTGAAGGTATAGAGAAAGTCAACCACATCTCTTTCCGGGGAAGGAATGATAGTGATTTGTTCAAGTCATATCTCCTCGATTCGAAATTAATCAAGGGGTTAAGAAAAAGCACTACAGGTTGGAGTGGATATAAAAAAATGGTTCTGGAAGAAATGACACAGTTTTTGAAACCTGCTTTAAGAATGGGACCGATAGAAATTAATTACAAGAATTTTCAAACATTTTTAAAAAAATAGAATACACATTTTTAAAGTCTCAGGAAAACTTCCTAAGATAAATGGTAAATATGCAAATAAGCAGCGGTGACAGCACGATGAGAATAACAAAGGAGGATGAGAAAATTAAAATCTGGAAAGGCCTTGTAGGAACAAGGAGATTTAATTAGTGTAGATTGCGTCTAACTTGGATATAGAGTCACGTTTGTAATTAAATATTCAAACTTGATCTGGAATTGGTCCAGACGCACAAGAAGTAGGAGGTTGTCGGATAGATGACCAGTCTGATCAGTCGTGTCTATAGAAGGGGTGAAGGTTAGCATCAAGGAAACAGAAACAGTAATAGTTCAAGCAGAGAAACCGTCGCATAATGGTGACTTTTCTTAAAAATCTGGCCAAACATTATAACTTCTTTTGATTACCATGAAAATCGATATTCTTATCTTTTTAGGGCTGTTGAATTTAAATATTGGATCAAAACTACAGTATTTAAAATAACAGACTTAATATCACTGACATTGTTGGTTTTAAATTAATGTTTGTAAAAATTGATAATTTCTCGATGTTTGTGCAAAATTGTGTAACTAAAATGTTTACTTTGATATAACAAACATAATTCTAAAACGTTTGATATTAATTATTTCGGAAATATTCATTATTACAAAAAACATTATTTATTATTTATTATTACAGAAACATATTATTATTACAGAAACATGTAAAATTGAAATACAAGACAATAAACATATTTTCTATAAAAAGATGATTTCGCCGAATTCTCGTAAATCATTAAATTAATTGTCGATCTTTCTATTATTTCAAATGAAATACATGAAATTGCATAAAATATGAAAATTGATATCGTTCGAAAACATTTGTCCGCAATTGTATCTTAATTAATTCTACTTCGTGATGCTTTATAGTTAAATTGTGAATTTGTATGCATTTATAACTAATGTCAATATGTAAAAATGTACAAGGATGTTTAAGATTTTTAGATATACAAAATATAAAAAACTAAAACTGTTATTCAAACTCCTGTTTTTTATTTCTATCTGTAAAAATATAAATTTACATAAAAATCTGTCGTCTATTTGTAATTATAATTTTTTCCATAAAATTTGCAAATATTTTCCAAGATTTCTTCTTTAAGCCATCTTATTAAAAGAAAGATTTCTTAATAGAGCGCCACATGACTATTTTTACGATGGAGATAAAGAATTGAAAGTCAAGAGTTATAAGGTTTCCTTACATAAATGAGAAATTTTAGAATTTTTGAGGCGAAGAACATTTTTATTATTTATATTTTATCTACATTTTGCGTAAAGACGAATCCAATTTAAGGATCGAGTTTGCGTATATTTACTATGAAATGTGGTTACAGAATCTTGTGGAACAGAATCTGGACATCTGTAATTGATAACTGATTACAAAAAAAGGTTTCCTACGAACCAAAAAGTACGGTCCTGAAAAAGTTCGTTCACGAAAAGCGTAGCTAGGTACTAAGCACTTCGAATGTAGATATCTTAAAAAACCGCAAATTAGCGCAAAATTTTTTAACTGGATATCATAGTTGTTATTTCATTTTAAGTCTAGAAAAATTCTGAGGAGGAAAGAATAGGACTAAATTTCAAGATATGTTAGATTGTTTGAATGCAAAATTTATGTTTATGGCATGTATTTTTTGTAGTAAGGTAATTTATGAGCTGTTTTTTGAAAATTATTTTTCACGAAAAACTGTTTCAGACAAATGTTACATGGTTCCTGTAATTTTTTTTTCTTATATTGTATTTTTTATTATTTTTTAAATGCAAATAACTTTCGAGTTATGTAAAGTTGTCACGAGGCTCACCTTGTACAATTAGTCCAAATGATTCTTGACAGTTACTAGAAAATCACCATGAGGAGAAGTGCCCATTCCCACTAATTATACATAAAAAATATATATGCACATATACAACATACACTATAGTATACATATATGTATTGTATTTTATATATTTCAGTAGGAAATGGGCATTTTTCCTCATCACATTTTTCCCTAGGGGTAAGAATCAATTCAACTGAGCGTACATATGTGTATATTTCGAAAATTACATTTTGGCCAACTTTTTGACCAAAAACATCAGTATGCATCGTCTAGTCGAATATAGGGAAATAATGCTTATAAGGTTTTCAGTAGAATGTGGTTCTAGTTATTTCCCCTTAACTTTTAAAATAGATAGGCATAGTTCATTCTTGATGAAAATATACCTTGGGGATTACAGCATTCTTGCATGCGGACCCGGGTATATAAAAAGTGAAGAAGGTGATAAAATGATCAACGGGGGTTGGGGTTTACCATGAAAGCTATTTTCCGAGTATTACGGAATCCACTGATTCTAAAGCGACTTAAAAGATAAACCCGTTAACGCCTCCCGTTTAACGTGAAACTATTCTCATTGTTAGAACTGTCTTAGGGTTAAATCTGTTAATTTAAAGTGGGTTTAGTCTAAACTTGATGAAATCAAATTAGACGCTTCACGCGTATAACATTTAATGGAAATCTTCGAGTCATAATCCTTAAATTTCCTCCACAAGCTCTAAGTAGTACAACTTGATTATGCTCAGTCATAGCGACACGAAATTCGATCAAAGCCATGCTTTCCGAGGCAATCCATTTATCACTCTTACACGATTAGGCTAAAACGCTAGTGGCCTCTATTATCGATGTACTTATTATTCGCAGTGGTATCGATCAAAACGTGTCGGACGCAAAGGCACACGTTCTCTTTAATGTCGTATCCAGTTCAATTTCCGTTTGCCGGCATTAATCTCTGACCAGGCTGTCGAAGACTAGCGCTTGTGTTCCATCGTGCTGATATAATTATTCGAGTCGATACATTCGTTTAAATGGAGCTTCGTTGGAATCATTTAACCAATCAATTCCACGTCGGTAGCGTTATTGCATGCACTATGGCAGTCGGTCAGTCGTCGATTACGCCCGTGTTACTTTAAACGACCGCTACCGATCGTATCTATTATCAGTTTTGCGTAAATTACGGGTAGCCTGTGCTGTTTTCGCGTGATTGTGTAGGCGGTGTTGCCCCGGATAAATGTTAGCTTTAAGTTAAGTTTCGAAGGTTGTCTGGGGAGGGGAAGGAACGCAGATGTGAAGGCGAGAATGCAAATGTTCCTGAAGTTAACGAGGGAAGTTTTACAGCAACGAGCGGGTTTCGTTTTAATTTAGAGATTGTTGTATGTTCTTTCAACGTTGCGGTCGTTATCTAACCGCGTGTACGTCGATACAGTTTCGGTTTTACATGGAACCGAAGCGATTGATATTATTAATAGAATCACCTGTTATCCGCAGGTGTTTTCCACCAAGGTTGGAGGTGTCCGTTGTCAGAATTGGTAACGGTGTCGAGAAACCATCGTACACTTCGATACGTGACAGGTCGATACCCCGTCTTTCGCAGGCGGTATTCAGTGCCTCCCTGTAATCAATAGCAAAGTATTTTCATTACTGTCATAACATATAGGTTTATGTGTTTTTTATATCTTTTGCATACTTGAATATCGGAAAATTGTAACAATCCCTAATGTTGTATCCAAGTTACCGCAGAATGAATTTACGTCGTAAATTATATCGATAGCTATGTAGTTATTGAACGGTGGGAAGGAAAGAAAAATCCGATTATGAAGAATGCTATGACGATGCTACGTCATCCAATATCTAAATAATTATTAACCTACAGTTGGTATGAACAAACGGTGCAGGAAATGCATATTAATCCTTCATGAATGTGAAATGTTTCATAATAGGATAGTCAACCCATCGTCTAAATTATTGAGCGAAACTACTGTGGACAAGCCACGCGTTTCCCACCTAGTATTAGGAATATTCGAAACATTTAATGTCCCATAATTCTATACCACGTCTCCAATCTTAACAATTGGACGGAGTCTTTAGTCCGCTACTAAATTCTCGGTAATAATCCATGTTTCCACGCGGGACAATCTCCCTATAAATTCGACGATACGGAAAGGCACGTGCACTGTCTTATTCCAACATAGATACGTACAGCTACAACGCTCATAAAGTGCAACTAAGTTTGATAAGACTAGACTGCAAACTTTCTGAAAGCCTACAGCATATTGCTCATTATTTACCAGCAATTATTATACGACGAGACCGACTTTTGAAGAGGTTGTTCGAGCATGCACTTAAGACTGCCTGTAAATGTACGCTTTTCATCTTCCCCCAGCGACGGAATTTCGTAGAATCACCTCCCGCTATCTCTATTTACGAGCACGTAAATCGTTCGAAATTTCATTTGCTTGTGACACGTGTCGCCGTCGACATTTTGAAGAGACGTAAATCGTCCGGTTTCGTCGCGGGAATCGTTTAAGTGGATAGAAATAAGATGGAAATTAAATAGGGTGATTTAAGGTGGCGCGAAGAAACGTGGAATTTGAAAAACTTACGCCAAGCAAGTTCCCTTTGAAGTTGGAATGAACTCATCTCGGTCCAGACTACCAGTCTCGTCAGATAGGTCGAAACTAACGCTGAAGTACTCGCTGCTAGATACCTGGAAATATTTGCATTTAGATTTGTGAAAATTAGGTAAAGAAACATTCGAAAAGTTACGGAATTTAATCTATTTAGAAGCCTAAGGAAAGATACAAACTCAGAAATTTGAGACGATTTATGAAGACGGTGGAATTTACAAATTACAGTACAATATGTTGTATAAATTAATTCTAACATTTTTATAATAGAAATTCAATTGTAATACAAAATTTTTAATACAAATTTATCACGAGATAATAAAGAGTCAAGTATTTAAAGACAGAAAATAAGGTTTTGCAATAATAAATTCAGAGCTTTTGTTGACGTTTCAGCTTCTAAGTTTTTTAAGAATCCGACAGTGGTAAGTCTGTTAACGATTAGTACCGCCTAATACAGATATTTTTATTTATTCAATCATTCACGGGAAAATATTCCCATTAGTATACAAGTAATTATAATAATAGCAGTACAGTAGAGGACTAATTGACTTACATAAAAATTAATAAAAATAGAATAAACTAAACTATAAATGTATATGATAATGTAAATAAGAATTAGACACGGAAACAAGAGAAAAAAGGTAAAAATTCAAGCGTATACATCACAGTAGAGAAAGGAAAATTACAAAACGTCATAGATTAGCTTCCTGAACACAGAAAAAGAGCCGCTGAACATGTCCAGGTTATGATCACAAGCATTTACTGCCATGCATACTCGATTAATGGTATCGGTATGTGAGAAATAAGAGGTGTAGCTTGCTGGAAGAAATGTTTGTGATTTTCTTAAATGTCGTATTGGTGCATATAAATTGACGAGTTCAAGGAGTTGGGGACATTTGATACAACCATGCAGAATTTTGTAAAGAAACAACAAATCAGATATTGTCCTTCTATTCTCTAACGAGATAAGTTTTAGCTTATCCATGACAGGATTATAATTGTGATCAGAGAAATGCATCCTTACCCCAATCTTAAATGCGGCATATCTGAGAAACTTATGCTGCACTCTTTCAATCTGTATCTTATATTTAGCGTAGTAGGGAGACCATATGACAGAGGCATATTCAACCTGTGATCTCACTAGAGCACAGTACAATAATCTTAACGCATTGGAGTTAGTAAATTTCTCAGTACACCGTTTAAGAAAGCCAAGGTATTTATATGCTTTTGAAACTATTACCTGTATATGCGCAGAGAAATCTAGGAGAGGAGTAAAGAGAACTCCTAAATCACGCATCGCTTCAACCTGGGGTAATGTTACATTCCCTAGAGTGTAGTCAAATTCAAATGCTCTGTGCCTCCTTGAAGACCTCATAAGATAGCATTTGTTAAAATTTAGTGACATGCCATTAATTTGACACCATTGCTCAAAGTTTCTTAATTCTAGCTGCATTAAATGGCAGTCAGATTCCTCCTTTATTAATTTAAAGATTTTTAGATCATCAGCGTACATTAAGAATCTACAATGTTTAAAAATACTGGCAACATCATTGATGAAAAGAACAAAGAGCAAAAGGCCTAAATGTGATCCTTGCGGTACTCCAGAGGAAACCTCGATCGGATGAGAGTACTGGTCATCCACACGAACTACCTGCCTCCGACCTCGCAAATACGTTGCTATCCAGGATAACAGTGGATTGCAAAAACCCAACACTGATAATTTTGCTAACAGAATGTCATGTGAGACTGAGTCAAATGCTTTCTTAAAATCGGTGTAGATTGTGTCAACTTGGTTAAAGCAATCCAGATTAGCAGATAGGTAGTGGCAGTAGACAGATAGGTTCGTGACAGTCGATAAAGAGGGCATGAAACCATGTTGTTCTGTGCAAATTAAATTGACCACTGCAGGTTTAATACTATCAATAACTAGGCTTTCGAATAGCTTAGACATAATATCCATGTTACATATAGGCCTGTAATTCCTAACGTCAGATGATTCACCAGATTTGAAGATAGGTATAACTACGCTGTTTTTCCAGACATCTGGGAAAATTCCAGACTTTAACGATAAGTTAAAAATGTGCCATAACACCCGAGATAAGATGAAGCTGCAATTTCTAAGTAGAATGGATGGGATCCCATCAGGTCCTGGGCCTTTGGAAATATTAAGTTTTTTAATCCTCGTAAATATATATAAAAAAAAGATAGATATAAAAAAATCTAATTAAAAAGCCTAACTAGTCATTCATTTTTAAATTTTGTAAATTACTAAAGAATTCGTACACAAGAATTTAATTAATGGAAACATAATCAAGTGGAAAAGTTTTAATATTTACATCTATTTTTTTTTTTTAAACAAACATTTCTTTAAAATGAGTTGTTTGTTACTCTTGTTGTTGTTTTTAAACATAAGCACAACATAGAAAGTTTCAAAGGATTTTACAGAACTGGAACAAAAAGATATGCAGATAAAAGAAATACAGTATTGCCTTATTAGGTGTCCGCAGTTTGGGACATATCCGGACGCCTATGGGAGAGAGTAAATGTTCCGAGAATGCGAGTGAGCCTCGAGGGTTAACGAGTGCGAGGGAGACAGCGGTAGCTGAATCTGTGATACTTTTATTTACTTTAGATACGGGACTCTCAAAACTTACTCCGTGAACCTAGTTTAAAGATCTGCTGGGGATACGGACGGACGTCAATCAGGACAGAAATGCGAACGCCTAACAGAGAAGTACTGTATTACAAACTTACTTTTACTGTAACATTTTAATAAAATAATTGTATTAGCAAGATCATTTACTACTCTACATTAGCGATAACTGAGACGAAGGGAAAATAAAATTCCGGTATTATTTTAGTTCAAGATTTTCGCTATAATTTCTTATTAAAAATGTCTGACTTTGTATCTCCTTTCAAGCTGTTAACGTAATTCTGTCAAAGAATGATGTCATAGAGGGAGTTTCGTGTCTACGTGTGGTGCAGTCGACTAACAAATGCCATACACGAATACAAAAACGTGTATAATCCATCATTAAGTTTTATTCTACTAATCCTGTTGTTTGGAACGGTAGCTTATGATCAATAAAGCACAAGATCTTGTGGTTAACTATTATAGACTTGGGTTTTGTTTTAAATTTGAGAACAATAAGAAATTTATTGCCCGAGTCAAAATTATATAGCAATATTTCATCTGAATTAAACAGACAAATAGTCCTGTGTGCATTAAGATAAGTAGAAATTCCAGCATGTGATCAGACAATTAGATACTCGGATGTAGTATGTATGGATCTATGAACAGATATGTATATCATCGTGTAGTAAGACAAGTAGGTATAAGCAGATGTGTCAATCAAATATGTGGACATGACATCAGGTTTGGGCATATTTTATTTGAAATAACATGATAAATAATCATTTGAAATAATGAGTTATTTCAAATATTTTATTATTTTCATTTTAAAAATAATATAAATAATCAAGCTTATTTTGTGTTTAATTCAAATAACTTATATTTGAATAATTTATTATTTCAGTTACTTTAGTAAATAAAGTAACAAATAATTTAGCATAAGCGGTTAGTGAATTAAATTAATTATTAAACTTAAAATGTGGGAATTTTTATAGTTCAACCGCATTTCCTTTCAAAATTATTTTTTCTTTAAACGGTTCGTTAGAAAGACATTCATATTCTAAATAGTAAAGCTATCGCCGTAGCAAAGGAAAATTGCCTTTCGACAGTTTTTGTATATGCTAACCTTTCAATAATATGTGTCCTGGATTTGTATGTGTGGAATATTATACAGAAATTAGTATTTCTAACGCAGTTGTCGATGTTGACATGATAGAATCAGAGAGTATTTAAGAAATTATTTGAATAAATATTTGATCAAATAAAAAATAAATTGAAATATTATAAAAAAATTATTTGCCTGTTCAAATAAACTAACACCTAATTATTTGAAATAACATGTTGTTAGATAAAATAATATATTATCTTAACGATTATTTTTAAAATAATTTATTCAGATAATGCCCAAACCTGCATGACATTATAATCAAACTAAAAATAAGGAAAAGATTTTCACACTTTTGTCTATCCAGAAGATGAACAGGTCGAAAAAACCAACTTTTTATTAGTATTGTTATGCCGCCGGGGACGTTCACAGTATTATAAAAAATTTATATATTATTTTAAAGCATATGTATTACACTATTAATGTATTCAAATAAATAAATGTATTTTAAATAAAAAGTTATTCTTAATCGTCTGATCATAATCAATAGATTGCAGATTTTTATACATTTGTGACATTTCTGAATATCAAATATATAAGTTACAGTGTTTCGAAGATAGGATACACTATTATTTAAGTTTTAATTCTTTATTTGCGTTTGTAAAATTTGATTCTACTTAGAAATTCGAAGTCTAATAATATCAGCATTAATAATACTGTTTTTTAAGGTACGAATTTCTTCTGAAAACAATCCCAAACAAAAATTAATAAGTAAAAATAAAATGTCTGAATATATTTAAATGAGTATGAAAAGTTGGGAAACCTAGGTAAGAAATGTCCTTATACTTAGCAATAATAACATTAGTACATTCCAAAATTTCATTATGTTGTAGTTGGAAAGGTTTAGTGATTGCTACTTTCTCGGTTTTATTATTGAATTTTTTTCGACGAATTTCATGAAATTCGCTATAACATTCCACAAATTGAACTTATAAAATAAAATTTGGTAGAACTGTTGTTAAATACGAGTGTTTTTCTGTAATAACTAAAGTTTTAATAATGTTATCTACTTCTCTGCAAAATACATAGTTTCTGGAAGTTATCCTGGCAGTGGTGTAACCAGTTAATACCGATTAGTTGCTGTATGAACACAAAAAACAGACACATGAATGAGACTTCGATATTCATTAGGTATGACAGTTAATAAAATGTTAAAGAAACTTTATTTACGAACTAGTCACGTCGCATAGGGAAAATGGATCACGTAGTTACAACGTTCTTTTGGCTGTTACTCGGTTTTACAGTTCTCATTTTATCTGTTTTTTTTTATAGCTGTTCGTATTTTTTCTCCATTTCCTTTAACTGATATTTCCGCCTCCCTGCCTCTAATAAAACTGTGTCTCTAACATTCCCATGGAACGTTTCAACAAATACCACCGTTTCTCGTGAATTCCTTTTCAGTTTTCTATGTCCCTTTGTACCTTTACTTCCAGACTACTCGACACGATCGTGGTATTTGCTATCCAATTAATGTTTTGAACCATCTACATTTGGCTGTGGAATCTTGTGTACATTAGTCGACACAACATTGCGTATATTACTCGACAGGTAGAACGAAGCCGCAAGTGGCTGGCCAAGTAGAATAGACCAGCGTGTAACCGGACAAGTAGTACGACGCCATATAAACTCAGCTTGCAAATGACACCACTTTCACCGCTAATTTACCGGTACGATACTAGAAACGACCAAAGTACGTGAAAGTGCATGGAACGATGAGCAGAATAACAATATCTTGGAGCATTTATTACCAAACCACTCACGAAGAAATGTCTACGACTTCATTCTAATATTACACGCGCGAGTGAATTCAAACAAGCTTATAATAGGAGCATCTCTTTTACTGTCTGTTTTATACAGTAATCTTGCAAAATGACGATCGTACACATTTTCTTATCATCGCAAACATTTTCGTTTCTTTCTTCCTAACTACTAGCGTGTGATAGAATTTAATCATGCTCGGCTAGGGTTTGTTCGTTTTCACCCGTAATTAATAAGCGGATTCGAAGGGCAGAAGTCTTGGCGAGGCAGAATTTTAATTGTCGTTTATTAAATTTTGCCTAGGTCAACAGATTTCACGCGCCGTCGCCGAATTCGGCCACGAGAGGCACCGTGTCCTCGGACACGTTCGAAACTTAAATCCAGCAAATCGATAATCGTGAGCCGACAGCTAGTCGTTTGCATGATATCGATTCAGCGAAGACTGGGAGACGTTTCGCTGATCCCACAAGAGACCCCTAATGCGATTCAGCCTCGCCCATAAAAATAAATATACGTCCGTGATGAAACTACAAATGCACCCGTTATTTTCAATCAAAAGTTCCTTCAAAGTTCTATGGCCAATAGCTCGATCGATGGAGTGAAGATACGAAGCACCTAAAGGAATGATAATGGAGCCAATTATAGGGAATTGACAGTGCATGAAATTCTACTGTGCGCTGCTCTCCTAAGATTGGCTCTTATTTAGTTGTTTCCCAGTTCGTCTCCTTTTAAATTTAGATTCGATTAATTAGATGGATAAACATTTTTCAGATTTAAGATACAATATGCATATCTCGTACAGAGTACATCAAATCGTGGATAAACATATTCGATGTACATTATTCGTGACACAAATTGTTCATTATAGGTAGACAGCGGATTTTTATGCACTATAAATATGCGAAAGGCATATGTCATTTATGCACTAAAAATATGCAAATATACATATACAATAATACAGTGTAATAATTTATTGTACACAATCTTTTATGTTGTACAATATTTTCTATGTACATATATGTACCTTGCAATACTTTTTCGAATCATTCGTGCATATTACAATTCGTGTTACAATAAATTTTGAGCATTTTTTCTAAATTTGACGTTGTTAGCCGAAGGCGTCTTTGAACTAACAAAATTTTCAACTTTTTGCTTTAATAACACTTTAGGTTGTCTTCCTTTTGCCATTTTTTAAAAATATGATAGAATACTTAGTCTTCCTGTTATACACTATTCTACTTTGTTATGTTGCACCAATGGCTATAAAGATTGAATGTCCTTTCTGGATAAATTGTAAAGTAAAAAGGAATTATTAAAAAAGGAAAAAACTTTGTTATACTATGTACTATACTATTATATTATACGCTATATTTTTCTACACTGTTGTATAGGATTATATGGGATTAAAATACATTTATTGTTTGTCACTTTTCACTATTTCACTCAAATCTTAGCTACGACGAACAAACTAATCCCTTTGAATTTCAAACACGATCTACCACGACTAACGCTCAGTTACAAGATTACTCATTTACAAAAGCATGATTTCTTGTTTATCATTCATAATATAAGAATTTACTAATAGACGAGATAAATTTGAAAGATAGATAATAAATGCATATGTTGTTAAACATAAATATGTAAAGCATATGCATTATGCAAAAAATGTAAAATAAAAAATATATTTTTAGAATTCCTTAGTCACAAAACAAATTTCTGTCGAGGTCCGATTACATTATTTATTTTCTATCAAAATATGCATTTGCATAAAGATCCACTGTCTAATTATAAGCAATATCATTGAAATTGTTAAGAGTGGCGGCGTTATACGATCAGCGACTTATATTTAAATTCCCATCAATCCAATCGACTTTTCTGATAGTACTTTTACTGCTGGTTATCATAAATGAACAGTGACGTTTATGTTTGCATAATGGCCCGACCTTTTGTTCCTCTGAGCGAGGGCTCGAGGTACTTTCTTTGATGAGATTTCGCGATACTTAATAATAAAGGAATGAAAAGACCATCTGCGCTCTAGACCGGAGAGAACTACGTAATTGTATTTCCAATTTCGAATCAAGGAAAAAGAGGAACCTTCTGCATTTGCCAGTGATGTCAAGGATTTTTAAGGAAAATAGTGAATGGCATTTGTTTGAAATTTTCCCTACGTTTGAATAGAAAATTGAAACGGCTATGTGTGTCTCGCGTCGATCGCCCGTCCAATACGATTGGTTGAGGTCCACATACGACCAAAAAAATTTGTAAGCTTTCATCCCATTTTTAACAGTAAAAAAAAGCATATTTTGTTTGGAACAATTATGATGGAGGAATATGAAATGGACGCTATAAATAAACGCTATAATATGATTAGGTTAATAGTTCGAAAATTAGACTGGAAGGTGACCCTGGTCCTTATTAGCAGCACACGTTTTGGATCATAAAGCTTGCGTCGTAAACGGTAATAGCTCTCTGACCTTTTCTAGTCGCTTTAAACTTCAGCACGTTTACTGAAAAGAACCCCTTTTTATAGAACACATTCACGCACCACTTCATTCCTTATTTCCAATTTTCGTTTTGCTATGTTCAAGTTGTTTTTCCTAAGTTTGTAGATAAAAACGAACCGATCTATCCTTCAGATTCGCTTTCGCTCTGCTATCAGCTACGAGCGACAGCGGCCTTTCGCCTTTACACGATCATTTTGAATTTCCACTCCACTATATTTCTATCTGTAGGTATACAATATTCATAAGAACTCGAAGTATTTCAAGTGATTTATTATGATAAAGAGAAGAGTATACCATGTTGGATCGGGATTTTCCTATCTCCACGAAGCGAAGTACTTAGAATGAAAAACGCAAGGAAGTCGCTGCTATGGTGGAAAGCCGAATAGACTTGGACTCGATCCTCTAAAGGTTTCAGCAGTACGGGAAACATTTTTCTGGATCTCTTTCTCTGGATCAAGAAGAACTTGTTATCCGAGGTGAACGCATTTAGCAACAAAAAAGGAAATGATTGTCAACTTGAAAATGACTCATCTTGTTTTACATTGAGAGTGCCAAGTAGTCAAATTGTAAAGTTATGACACTGGAACATATTTTTTCGTTTGGAAATAAACATTTAAAACAATTACAAATCGTGTTTCTAAATACTCGAGATCACTGTAAGCAGAAAAAAGAGAAATTAAATAGAAAATAAAGCTTTTGAAGCCTTGAAATAAGGTCTTTTACTATTGCTGTAGAAAATGATAGGAAAAATTGTGGAATTGAGTGTGGAAATGGAGGCCGAGTAATTACTTTCCCTAGAACAAAACGAAACTCGACGTGAACGTGAATACTCCGTAATCGTTGGTATTACGTACACTATCGGGAAAGCTACGTGGAGATACTTTATTGTTCCATTTACATCACGTGCTAGAACGCGAGGGTAACGAATGCTCCGTTTCACGAATCGCATCCTTACAAACTACCATTTGAATTGCTAAACGACCAGTCACCGCCAAACACCTGGCACTTCGTGAACCTTTCGCGAGAATAGTTTCCCTGATAATCCTTTCAGCGACGAGAATTCGTACGGGGAAAGGCGAAGCCCATGCGCAGGCTATGGGTAAACTGAACTTCTACACCAGGAAATCACTTTAATCATCATTGAAGACACAGGGATCAAGTTTTGGGTAACTCGAGTATCGAATGAATTTAATAATAGCTGGGATGCAATATGTTAATAGAGGTAGGTAGTATACTCTACGCCTACGGTGTGTTAATTACACTTAATTCTACATTCACCGCAATCTACAATAAAATTAGAATATGTGACACTCGAATGCTTTGACAGTTTGCAACAGTTACACTTGTTTTAGATATACTGACAAAAGAAAGTTTTCAATTGGTGCTTTTGTACATGAATGTTTATAACTTTGCTACTAGATTATTTTTTATCATTGATAATTCTTGAAAGTACTAATCAATGTTGGGTAAAAGTTATTCTCAACAACGAACAAAAGTTAACGAATAAACTCACTTTAATCGACTTTATGAATAGCAAATAAATCAATTTTATTCGTTATGCTTTATTCTTGATTGAAATTGTTTATATTATAATTTGTTAATAACGAATAAATTCTTTGCCGTTAACTTCTCTTGGACTTTATTCAGTGTCATCGATGTCAAAAACGAAATGACCAAAATGCTAAATACAATAAAATATTAGCCGCTGCCGTCGGATTTTTGCTTTTGCACCTGTTTTCGATTAACGAATGAAGAATAACAAATCACACAAAATGAATAACGAATAAAAGATTAAGGAATTGTAGTCGAATAAGGAATAAACGAGTAACGAATAAAATTTAATCTGTTAATCGTTATTCGAATTAACTTTTTTTAGTCTAATAACGCTCAACACTGGTATTAATTAAAAGTTGATTTAATGAACAAACAGAAAGGGAAAATTATGTGGTGTAAACAAAATAAAGGTTAAAATTGGTTCTTGTGTAATGGAAAGCGGGGGCAAAAGTAACAGTGTCATGAAAGTAACACGCTCTCTCCCCTCTTCTACAAACGGTTTCAGAGCATTTACTGCACACAGTTATATGTATAATGTTCCTTTCATTTTACTGTTTAACGCTGTGTGGTAACATAAATTGTATATTTGTAAATAAGCTGAATTTGTATTTAGAATTTAGATTATGCAGGAAAGATTCCCTTCCTTGAGGTTTTCCTTTATTAATATTCATAGTTACACTTAGGTACTAATTAAATAATTTTTGCTAGAGATTAATTGCTCCCTCAAATGTTCTGCCAGGGAGCAATTATACGTGGCTAGATATTAATTTCGTATGCAGAAAAGGAAGACAATAGGAAAAATGGTCAATAGAAAAACGATCGAAAAAATCAGATGCAGCTCATCGGATTTCGATGAAAGTACTATCAATCAGTTCCTTGTACTTTTTCGATTAAAATGGCACCAAGTACCATGAAATTCGGATTATTTATACCGTAGATACGTGGAGCAACGATTTAGACAGTTTTAAGCTGGATTCGTTAAAAATAGTCAAATTTTTATGATATAAAATATGAACTTACTCTTATTTTGTAACATATCATTGCGAGAATAACGGCAATGGATTCTTTACGTTTTTCCAATTAAAATTATACCAAATACCATACAAATCGGACAATTTTTAACGAATCCAGCTTAAACTGTGAAACTCGTTTCTCCACGTATCTATAGTATAAATAATCCGAATTTCATCGTGTTTGGTGCTATTTTTATCGAAAAAGTAGAAGGAATCCATTGCTAGTACTCGTATCAAAATCCGATGAAAAGTGCGATTTATAATGCTTCTATATTTTTCGGAACCGATGCTGTTGTTCTTTTTATGACCCTATTGTTGCACAAAGATCGAGTTCTCGATAGTGCCGTCCGCTAGTACATAGAATCAGACAGCATGGAGTATTTACGCGTGGTTAAAAACGAGCAATTATCCGTGGAATACTGTACTTCTTGTGTAGTTTGTAATTTATAACACTTCTATTTTGAAAAAAAAGGCTAAGGGTAAAAGTAATAATTATATTATAAAAGAGACATTATTCTATACTGTATGGAGCAAGTGATTATCTCAAAGGAAATAACTCTAGGATATAAAAATAACTTTATATGAAATTTATTATACTCATCTTATACAGAGATCTTAGAACAAATTGTAGATATCTTGCCAGATAAGTGGCTATATTATGAGAGACAAGCAGAACGATTTGAGAAAGATGTGTGGTATTAGTTTATTGTGTATCTTTCAACCGTTATTTATAATAAAATAAAACACAATTTTACATTCGAAAGTCTCTGATGTCAACTTCCCCAATATAATTTTGTTATATTTTTGCAAAATACTGATGAGCAACCCGCGACCCGCGGGCCGCAGTTGGCCCAGCTGTCAATGACTAGCGTCCCGCCGCGCCGTGTTTTGCGGCACGGCGCACAGTGGTTCGAAAGCGGAAAAAACTCCAAATTCTGAAAGTGTGATTTTTATGTATAGACTTGTATATTCTGATAACTAATGAACCAATATATCTTGCTATGAAATTGAATATAGCTAATTCATGTCAATAAAGAAGAAAAATTTATCTAAAGTGGGCCTATCATACTCTCACTGGAATCTTACCTTTCCCTAGCCAGAATTCTAATTCTTTTTTTTTACTTTCTGCGAATATATATCATAATTTGTTTCATATATTTTTAATATTTATAGTCTTAGCTTATAGAATACATAAGTACTTTTCGAAATCACTTAAGCAATATTGCATAACAGAGTCTAAAATAAAGGTAATAAAAATAGGAAGTACTGTTTGATTCCCTTAGGCATATAAAAAAAGCTCCGCCTTCCTCCGCGTTCTTAATGGCATTGATTTATAGTAAATACTATCAAGTAACTGTCCTGTAAAAATTAGCTGCATCTTTTTGCACCTTTGACTGTTATCGTCAAATTACTGCTCCTTCTCGCTGCGCCTAGCTTTACGGAGGACTGCACTGAGAATACCATATGAAGTATTACTAGCTGCTACTCATAGCTTTTATTCTTCCAACATTTCTATTCTATTACATTTCCTCTTCCGAATGTTTTGACGGTTTATTCTGGGCTCGATTATTTTGTGCACGCATCTGGAGACCAGACACAGGCAAGTTTCAGGCATTCGCATCCTCTGATATTTTCTCTATAAAATTCTTGGACGTGTTTATTCTTCCTGTCACTTCTTTATACTTTGTTTCATTTTATAACTTCTTTTCGAAGGTTTCGAGTAGGCTTGATTATTCTTCCTGCACATTTAGGAACCAAACCCGCCCAAGTTTTAGCCGGTCGCATCCTCAGATACTTTCTTCATAAAATTCTCGGACTTTACACGTGTTTATTCTTCCTGTTCCTTCTTTATACTGCTTTACAGTTTCAGTTCATTACTTACAATTAGTTAAAAATTAGTTTAGGACTTATAAATACGGATTGTGTAAATATTGTCAATTAAATACAATATGTCATGTGTTGTGACGTGCTCTTCGTCCCCGAGCCGTGAATCGAGGCCGGAAGCACGCCGCCAAGCCCTTGCCGAGCTCTCCACGCCTTTTCGAGAACCGAGGAAGGTTCTCGAGCGCCAGGTATCCGAAGATACCGGCGTGGAGAGAAGCAACTCGCGAAGGTCTTCGGACCGGCTAGCTCGTTCGAATTCGCGGAGAGACGGGCGTGGGTGGAACGAGGAATCAGGATCCGCAGAATTTAGCTCCCACGGCGGAAGGCGAATAAATCAGAGACACGTGTTCGTAACAAAAAGGTGAATCTATTGAGGCCTCGAGAAAATTAAAACGTAATAAGAGAAGTGTACTGTACACCTTGGCGCCGGTCGCCACGCGGCGGGATCGTCTCGCCGGATATTTTACAAACTCGCGAATTTGAGAATCACGCCTCGATACCCGAAATCTCCCGTTTTGCGCGACCACCGAAAAGCCCCGACGACGCAGCGACTCGATAACCACCCGGGAAGGCAAAAGGAGGTCCTTACCGCTCGAAATCCCAAGAGGAACAGGACGAGCCGTTACGACAGCTCGCGCTAGATCAAGATCGCGCTCCCCCCTCCTTAGGCCTTCCCGTATTGGTTCTACGCGCGCGACATCGATTATCGCCCAATTAGATCGATCCGCGGAAGACGGTGTCGGCTGCTGGCTCTCTCTGGCTCCTCTTCTCGCAACCTGGCCGCGGTTTCGGCCATTCCGAGCGCCCTAGGCTTCTGCTCGGCGGGAGAGGAACGTCGGGACGGAGTGGCCAATTCCCCCCCGACGCAGACGACGCAGATCGGAGCTCCGTGGCCCTGCCGTACTCCTGCGACGACCTCTAAGACCTCACTCCTCGGGAAAATCGACCGAGGCAGGTTTGCCCTGGTTGCCTGCCCCCCGACAGGCAACGTCCTCCCCGAACCACGCCGGTTGCCGGAGGAGCCCTGGTCAGCAGATTGGTGGCACGACGTCGGTTCGTCCTTTCCCTCCCCCGATGTTTTCATTGCCACGCGACTGATCTGCTGCCGCTGTTGGTCCGACTTCCTTGCCGTCTTGGTGTTCCGGGTCCGCAATTGTCGATGCCGCACGCATGTCAAACAGATTTTCTGTCAGTTTTTAAGCTACGTTCGAGGCTCCCGGTGGTGCACGCCAAGCCTCGATAAACTCTGTTCCTCTTCCCTCCCCTTTGGAGAGCGCACTCTTGTGACGCGACAAAATGTCACGTCACAGTGTATACATAATGAAATCCACAATAGGTATTTTAAAATATTAATTTTTCACAGAAAAAATGTGATATGACAATGTAACTTATATTGTAACCCTCTTCTTTTTTATATAAAAATGTTCTTACGAAAAGCATATTAAAAGCATAAAAGCATACAAAAAAAATGTCAACATTTGTTTAATTTTCGTGAAAGATTTTAAATTAATTTAAATTTAAATTAAGAACTGAATTCTTTATGTGATCTCTGTATTTGCTCTGCATACTTCTTTGTTTAAGTTTAAAATGAATTTTCCATTGTCAGATCTGGGAAATAAACCATGCTGAAGAAGAACGGTTGAAAAATTGCATTCGAGTTGCCGTTTCTAATAATATTGAACCCAATATTGACAAACTCGTTAATAAGAAACAGAATCAAATTTCTCATTAATTAAATGTTAACTTCATTTTTTTAAATTTAAGACTTAAAACACATTATTAATACTAATTTTTTTTTTAAATTTATACTTACTAATAGATTGATAGATATATATGTTCATATAATACTATATTGCTAATAAAACGTAAATCAAATTAAAAAAGACTGTTATTGTTATTCTACGTTCTACGTCGAACTTAATAAATGCGCCCCATAAATTAGAAGTCTTCGATCAGTACATTTAATTATTGATTATTCAGTAGTGTTTTGTTTCCATCTTCGGCCCACAACAATCGAAAGGTTGCTCATCACTGTTTTAAACAATAAAATGCTATAATCCTTACTTATATTATAAATCCAAAAATGTGTTTGTATGTTTGTTATTTCTTAACGACTAAAAACTACTGAACTGATTTCAATACAATTTGCCAACTATTCCATTTTGAACATTTATGCTTGATAATTGATTCTTGATTTCTGATCGTGCATTTGGATTTGGTATAGTTCCTTAATTCCTTAGAATTGTCAGGGGTGCCTTCCCACAAGCTAAGATTGAAAGTCGGTGTGCCAGTCCTGTTGATGCGTAACCTTGATGCACCGAGACTGTGCAATGGCACACGGTTACAAATTACAGAACTAGGGCGAAATATCGTGCTAGCTACTGTTATGACTGGAATAGCGAGAGGAGAGAGTGTTTTAATTCCACGCATTCCGATAATACCGACAGACTTGCCATTCCAGTTTAAAAGGTTGCAGTTCCCTTTGAAACTTGCATTCGCCATGACAATTAATAAGTCTCAAGGCCAGACACTCAAAGTGACAGGTGTGCATCTGGAAAAACCATGTTTTTCACATGGGCAACTGTACGTGGCGTGCTCACGTGTGTCCAGCCCACAAAACCTCCACGTCCTAGCAAAAGATGGAAAAACCAAAAATGTAGTATACCGATCTGTGATTACATAATTGCATAATTATGTATTATGATTACAATATATCCTTACTTATATTATAATCCTACTCACGAGCGAGCGTAGCGAGCGAGCAACAATAACTCCACTCGCGAGCGAGCGTAGCGAGCGAGCAACAATAACCAGCTAGTTATACATAAATTTTCTACTATAAACAAAATTGAAGAAGTGAAGTTGCTATCGCAACATATTTGTTGAAGTATGAATTTCAGTAACATTAAAAATAAACGAAAATCTTTGAAAATTCGAGATATGAATCTTTATACAATAGTAAAACCCCGCAACAATTAAAAAAAATTCATTCGGTAATTTTTAAACTATTTAACTTTCAATTTTTATGAGAAAACATAATATTGAGGAACATATAAAATTCAGAGTGAAGTTGCTAACAGTTACATTTCAAGTTACATTGCAACAAACACATTTTTATGACACGTGATCAATATTTCTGACTGGTTTTCATTACAAGAATATCTTGTAAAGCGATTAACTTTTGATTCATTTTTATTACTGAATTTCATTCTTATGTGTTCGTATCAACGAAGAATCATTTTGGAAGATAGTAAGATGAAAATGGCATACTTTTCCTAGAAATACATCAGACCACTTAATTTAAAGTTCATTATAAAGATTACAAACTGTGATAAATAGCAATGAAAGTCCTACAAAATATCAAAGTTAATAATATATTCAAATATAAATATTGGAATCATAGAAATATAAAATGAAATTTATTTTTGTCCACCTAGTTAATTCGCAAGTTTCACTATTTTAAATTATTTATTAACTTTCTATTTATTCTATCTATGTATACAGTCCCCTTGTTTTCATCACTTCATAAGATGTAGATGTTTATAAAAAAATGCATTGCTATTTTACAATGTAGTTTTGTTTCGTAAACATTATGGTATTATTGGAACAGTTTACCTTTGTAATTATTATCATCCTCCATCCGTATTAAGAACGATTCTGTTCAATTAATTTCTATAAGCATTTTATAGAGGTTAAAAGAACTAAGCCGAAGTCGTTAATTTTTCACTGTTTTTAATTTGTAATTCATATTTGTGAAACGTTTCCTTCGTATTGAATTTTTATACGATTTTTTCATCTTATACAAACATCATGATGATTTTCTTTAATAAGTTTAAATTTCAATACGAATTTTTTTTATCGATTTTATCATGATTTTTTCATAATTATTATCAAAAAGATTGTCAAAGTTAAACATTTGATAAACGAAGGAAAAAAAAATTATTAAAACAATTAAATTTTCCGATAAATTTGTGTCAAGCATCTTAGAAACAGATAAGCAGAGAAATGAAAGAGTATTGACTGCACCCAAAGCAGTACGACCTCCAATTGAGGTAATGCATTAGGAAATTGTAAACGTTTCATTAACGGATTAATAGGTATACGTGGAAAGGTCGAAAACTTTCAGGACTAACAATGTTAATTCTCCACAGTCACAGAAAAATATGTGTCCTTTCATTTTAGAATACTAAATCAACACTAAGATCAATAGCTGGAGGTGTTATGCGATGTGTTTCTTCATTTAAAGTAGGAAGAACTATAAAATTATTGCGCATTCCGCGCTTTGCCGTTTCCTCATTGCACAATATTATTACACACTTAGAGCAACACAATCTACTAAAGATAACTCATTCTTAGTGACATCATTTTGACAACTCTTTAATGTATTCAATCGCTTTGTACGGAAACTTTCCTTTTTTCTTATCACCAACGGATTCACAGCAATTCGATAACAGCTTCAGTTAGCGAAAATTGATCGTCATCTCACTTCAGGCGCAATCACCAGTAAGCTGTAAAGATGTATGTACATACGCAATGTTCGCAGCAATAACAATATTCAAATGATTACAAGTAGCCATTTATGAGAGCAAATAAATGATTAATACAAGTCACTTTCATTCTACAAAAGCACAATGCTCCAATCCAGAAAGCAAAAATTATAACAAATTATTTAACAGTACATTAACGTTTTACATTATATAGTGTCCACCTCGAAACTCCGATTTATTCCTCATTAAGAATAATGGAGTCATTTGTTAAATTAGAGGTAACAGGGCAACAGGGTAAGTAAAGAAATGATTTTAAATAAAAATAAAGAACAAATAATTAAATCATAAACACTAACAAACAAAATAATTAAATCAAAAGATGTTTTCTTATATTTAAAACATATGATTTTTTAATAATAATAATTTTCGTGTTTGTGAATATATTATGAACTAATAAAAATTCTATTACTCTTTCTACTTAAAAATACTTATCAAAATTTTATTAAATTTTCGCTTAATAAACGTTATTAGTTCAGTGAGAAATTTAATTTTTATTTGCTGTTTATTAACTGTTACTTACTACACGTTTTAACTTGTCCCCCTGCTTATGAATGTAATGCATTTTCCCAGTAAAATTGCATGACGAACGAAACTGTACATCTATAGCTACTAAATTAGTTTTACGACTCTGACTAGGCGAAACTCTAATTTAATTGGTGTACACTTCATTAACATAATTTCGAGTGAATTTCAATAGTTACAGCATTAATTCAATTCGTTTGAAATGTCTACATTAATTTCAATTGGTTTAAACTGAACATTAACGCGTATCATTAACAGTGACACAGGTTCCTTTACCCTAAGACAGGGAAATTAATTTCTTGTCTAGCATGTACGGAATTGTTTGCTGTTATTGATCGAACGAGAAAACAACAAGGACACAACGTAAGGGTTACATAAGCTCACGACACCACTAAAATTAGGACAGCTCTTAATTGTTACATCTTCTGTGCGGACCACCGCTCGAACAAAACATTTTCAAGATGACTCGGAATACCAAGTAATATGTAATTAGTGCAGAATACTTCAAATTAACTGTAGACTTCGCTTCTTTTGTATTTTCTCACGGCCGAGAGTCTTAACCCTTAGCGGATGTAGTAGGGTCATGATGACCCCACTTATCATTCTACTCTCCTCTTCGAGGTTATACGGAAAAGTACATGTATTATTCATATTATCTACTAAAAGTTTGAAATTGTTACTTTTCATTAATGCTGTACCATAAAGTTCCTTCTGATTTAAAAGAAATATAGCAGCGGCTGCAATTTTTTTAATTTTAAACCTCGTAAAATCTTTGCGTGCATTTTTACCTAACCATATATTTTATTTATTATTTAACAGCTATTTTAATTTAAACAAAAATTGAAGGAAATTAGTATTATTATATAAATTTCTTAATCCTTATCATTGTATTAAAACTTCGTTGTCTACATTGCTAGTAATTTATTAATAACAAAAATTGTTTCATATTAAATGACTAAAAAGACAAAAATGCTACTTGCTCTGAATAGTATTATTTCATCTCAGATAGCGATAATAACACTGGCAATATTTCGTTATAAAACCCTAAGGTTTCTTATGATATAATTTTTTGTACGCTCTTGAAAGGAATTTGTTCTCACGTTCTTATAATATTTTTTACACCTTTATTTCTATGAAAATACAGACTTCAGAGTTTTCCGGGTATAAAATTCAAGATTATTTAATTGGTTTAAATCTTCGGTGCATGTCATTAAGATGTCGTAAATAAGAAACCTGGTAAAGTAGTTAATCCTTGATAAACTTCGATAAACAGCCAGCAGAGAAAGAAGAAGACTACAAAGATACGTAAATCTTAAGACGTATTGTTATACAGATAATTGAGACTCTGAATGTATTTCTGCTTTAAAATAAAATAATTAAGAACATATTATATTATATTATACTAATTAAGTCAAATATTCTAATTATTTGTAAATTTAAAGAAATTTTGTTTCCTTTTTTTAATCAAAACCTAGGTAATATAGATTTTTATTACTTTATTAAAAATTAATACACAAATTGGAGTTTTTATATGAAACAGATTAATTTTTTAAGATCGAGTTGTAATAGTTCCAGTGTATTATAACATCCACTTATATTATAACATTAACATATCAAATATAGATTAATATGTCAAACAGTCAATTCCGAAACTATGAAGTATGCTTTGTAAACCTTAAGTAAGTATTTAAGTCGTTCATTACAATAATTGTTTGACTAACATTCATCTCCTTACATAATGAAGTTTGAAGGAGATTCAGAGATAATGTTTTTAATGTTAATATGTATATAACCACTTAACATTTTCGCATGACTGTAAAAGAAATGCGGTAAAAGACGAATCGCTCAAATTTTTATGAAAGGATTAGTCAATGTCAAAGCAGTGGAATATTTAAATGTTGTTGACGTATATGTATACAATATGAAGGGTAACGCTATAATGTTAAATCTTTAAAGCTAGTACAAACTGTAAAACAAAGATGTTTTTCGCGTTCGCGTAAAAAAAAAGGTTAGTGGAACGGTGAGAACGTAGAAATTAAAATTGCTCTCACTTTCGACACTGTAAAGTATAACACATTAGGCCGCGTTCCCATTGAGTGTGATATCACAAGCCCGAGCACGAGCCAAGCCCAAACCAAGCTTGGAAAATGACGGCAGAGAGTAGCTCGGCAAACTTCGGGATTGTAGTAGATCTCGTGGAACGAATCGTATCGCGGAAGCTTGGTGCGAGCTCAATTCCGAAGTTTGCCGAGCTACTCTCCACTGTCATTTTCCAAGCTTGGCTCGGGCTTGTGATATGTGATATCACACTCAATGGGAACGCGGCCTTAGACATAACCAATATAAATGGTTAGCTCCATAGTTAAACAAATTATTGCAAATGCAGAGATTCCTGGTTCATATTCCATTTTGTCGTGTTTATTTTTTAAGTACTTTTAGAGTAGCAGCTTTTCCTTTTTACTTCAGAGTGTACAGAGTAAGTAACTTTAATTATTAATTAAATATGTTAATTATAATTATTAATATATCGTAAACAATTAGATGTCTGTCCCCAAAATGGGGTATAGGATTATTCAGCTGGACAAACTCTATAAAATAGCGAAGTATTATTAATAAATGAGTGTAACACTTGGGTAGTTCACCTCGTCAGTCAAATTAGAAGGCTTGTACAAATTTTAATAACAAAGTTATAACATTAACATACGCAAAGCACGATACTTTAGGAAATGCAAAATTCTTTATAATTATGTAAGTATGAAATTATTTATCGGTTAAAGTCAGAAAATGATTAAAGTCTTATTAAATCTAAAATAAATTATTAGAGAAATCATATGCGAAAGTTCTTTTGGATGCATTAAAGTCTATACTCTCTTGTAGTACATATGTAATCAATTATAAAAATTCAATGTGATTATTTAAAAAATTTAGATTGCCAAGGATAAATTGTCATAGTTCTCTAAGTCAATTGTACATACACTGCATCAGTGAAACGGTTGAAACTACACGTGGTTGTTTTTTTTCCTTTATGCATAACATTCACATAAGATTATGCCCTTACCTGTTCACTTTTTACTAACCTGTGACCGAGATAGTTTGTGCCTGGTACGATTCTGATGCGACCCTTCGATAGACGCTGCATTAGGTACAAGAAAACGAGGACTTTGACTTTCGACATTTTGGGGGTGGTGTTGTATTTGCTGAGGTTGGTAATGGTGGTGAAGATGATGGGGTTGCTGTTGCGGGGGACCACCCCCCAGATGGTGTTCCCCCGTGTCCAGCATACTGCTGCCCAGAGCGTCCAGCTGGGTCAATGACCTCGAACGCACCTGCAACCATACAACATATCGTACCGTCAAGTTAATGCAACATATTGAACTATTTTCACGAAATTGGTAAAATACCCTAGTAGCATTTTTGGTACTACAGGTTTAGTTGCCAACGGCTGGGAATTGGTTGAGATATAGTTTAGTGGTTTTGCCAACAAAGTCTCAACATAGGGCCTACCGCAACAAGATTATGAAAGTTTGCCTATGAATATTCAATGTTGGGCCTACAGTTACAGGTTAGCCAACAAGAAATTTACAACAATAATACTACATTGGGCCAACTAAAGTAAGACAACATTTAAATTAACGTATTAACATCAACAATGCAAAACTAATGGTTCAAATGACCAAATTTGAGGCTAATAAACATTACGATGATTGTAATCGGTCTTGTCGAGCTATCCCAAATTAAAAAAGAAAACGTCAAATTATGTCCAATAGTTCTGGAAATATTGATGGTTGCACCAGTGTGAAGACGCTAATCATATTCTAGACATATATTATTTAAGATTAACTTTGAACCTTCCTTTGCAGGCACCGCAAGTTTGAGCTCTTAATGTTGAATGATTTATGAGTTATAATTTTCTAAAAATAAAATCGAATCCCAGCTCCTATTCATTCGGGAAAAGCGGTATTTTGTTCAAAATTTGTATAAAAATCACCGCATTTCAATGCACTAAGTACCTTCTTGATGCGATAATTATGTTCAAAGATATTTAACATTTTAAAAACGTCTTTAGTTGCAAAATGCAATATCTAGCCCTTAGTTGTTGAAATTGTTACATTTCTCGATCTCATATTAAATTTTAAAATCTCTAGAATCGATTAAGCACAAAATTAACTTTGTATCCTATCTGACAAAAAAGTTATTGTTAATTGACGAAAACAAGATTTCGTAATTAACAATTCAATTGTGAGGAAACTACTTCACTAATTGAGCTGAGCTTTGGAGGATATTTTGTTAGATATTCGATGTACTATTTCACAAATTTTCGGGTACACACGTGTTTACTTCTTTTAGAATGACAATCATTTTCTTAAAATACATATATTTTGCGTTTTATATTGATTTCTAGCTTAAGTATTGACATCATTATAACTTGCAACCCACCATTTGTAGATAATTCAATAATCTACATCTTTTATTTTAAGTATTCTTCTCTTGGACTTTTAAATTCCGAGATATAATCCAGTTTTTAAAAAAGAGCCCGTTTTTCGACTTTCAACGCCCGCTAACTGTTTATTTAAAAAATTCCGGTGGTAATTTTTTGTTATTTTCATTTCTAAACATAATCTCAACTAATTTATGCAATCTGGTACTTGTACGAATTTTCGCACGTACAAACTCTAATTTGACTGTTCTATCTGGTGTTTACTGCTCGGTAGTAGACTTGAGTTACTATTTTTTTTGTTTTTAAGTATTTATTTCTAAAATATGAATAGTTATCTGAGAAATAGTAAGTTAGATTTTTTTATATCTTTTTTGTAACATAAAAATGCTAGATATAGCAATGACATGGGTAAAAAGGACAAAATAGTTAATAAATGTGATAAATAAATGAAGTCCGTGGATGCCCGCGGAAAATCTTATTTGTAGGTATTCTGTAACTTTTGCTCTTTCATTCTTGTTTTATTTCAACTGCATTATTTTGCACTAGTGTTTCATATTTAGATTTTTGTGTTCGAGCGTCGTCTTTTAACAACGCACATAGGTATTGGACTGCTATAATGAACGGTTCGTTTTGGGATTAATTGGAGAGCAACTAATGTAAATGTATAAAATAAAACTCAATATGTGATGAATACTCGTTTTTTACTCATTATATAAATGCTGAACAGCTAGCGCTCAACTCTAGAGACTACAGTGATCCAGATTGAAGAAATAGTTGTTCATGTAGCAAAAATCAACTTGCAAAATAATAAACTTTATTGCAAATTGTGATTAGAAGAAGCTTTACAAAATCCACATTTTATAAATTCAGTCTTTCATCGAAAAAAATTGCTTCTTTTCTTATTAATGCGCTAGCTAATCTATTTAATAGTATGTGTCTATTTTTGTGCAAAATCTTGAATAGTATCTGCCTACATTAAAAGTACATCGTATGTACTAAGACTTAATGTTTACTTTATTTAAACAGTAATGTTCAATGGGACTGAATATAGTTGTCGAATTTTTCTATAATTGGTAAAGAATTTAAAGCTCCAGAGAGTTTCGCATTTTACCAGAATGCAATGTTTTCAACAAACTTTTCTCTATAAGATCCTGAAATACATAATCACATGCCACTTCGTCCCACTTCTTGAATTATTATTGTTTAAAGTGATGGTATGGTTAATCTATTTCAAGTTAAAAGCTTTCACGTGAGAAAATAATAACACATCTCTGTTGTCTAATAAATTTAAGTATTTTAACATTTTTTTAAATATAATTTTTATTAGCTAAAAAATTGTAGTTTACTTTGTTTATTTCGAAGTTTGAACGGCTAAATTAGGATTCTAAACCTAGATCGTATATCACTGCGACTTTTCAGGCACTTTCAATGATTTAGCAGAAAAATGTTTCAAATAAGAATACATCAATATTCAATACTGTAACCGTTCTTTTTCCAATCTCTTCCTGAGCAGCGGAAGATCCCGACAACTTACCGTTTATAATGGAACGAATGGAATTCGTTAGGCCAACGATGATCGTGAGCGTTAGCAGCCGAGACTAGCTTGAACTTAGTTGTACGTGGAGAAGTCGGGTTACACGTAACTCAAAGTTTATTACTATGCAGATGTTCTATCGGAATAAGAATTGAGATGTTTCGTGTGGTTCGGGCCACCGGGCACCGAATAGCGGCGAGGGGAGAGTTGGTTAGCAAATCATAAAGCAAAGCTTTCTACTTAAAAGCAAAGAAATAATGCGTATATTCTGGCCAATGAACCCAAATAAACAAAAATCATGGATTATAACATAGAGAAATGTCGGGTGACAAAAGAATGCGCTGATAACAAAATAACGCTGAGTGTTCGGTCGCGCAACGTTTTTGTATATGTATCGTCTCTTTCTCTCTCTCTAACTCACGACGCTCGCAATGTCGAATTCTATAGGCTATTCTCCTTCTATCGTCTTTCTCTCTCTTTCAAAGTCGCGGCGCTCGCAGACGTAACCGAGATCGGAGTGAAATCCACGCATATAATTATTACATTTGTGGTTGCTACGTGGAAAAAGCTCGACTTCCACGAGTTCACTCAGACGTATCTGAGCAGTCGAGATGCGAGAGAGCTCGTAGGAGAGACACGCAGGTGGTGGGCCTCCGTCAGAGTACCTCGCTCTGTAACGACTCAGTTACCGGATTCCTCGGGACCCAATGGGTTTGCAACCGGAGGATTGCCGACGCAACCGTGCCACCGAGATATAAGAGAGCTCTAAGGAGAGACACGCAGGTGGTGGGCCTCCTGTCGAGTACCTTACTCTGTAGCGCACAATTGCCGCAATGACTCCACAATCCTAGCAACGCGTGAAAATAAATACTTGGATAGCACTCCGCAGCTGTCCTACGTGGACGGCACACGACGCAGATGGCTAAACTTCGCGTCGTCCTCCACGCGCGGGCTCCCCAAGCCTAAGAAGAGTCGCTGGCTAGAATTGTGTCTTGCGATTGTAACAAAGAGGAAAATTTAATGACTCGATAATTCTTGAACACAAGAAAAGACTCGAATGGATAGTCAAACGGAAGCTATGATATTGAGATTAGAATATGACTTTGCAATGTTCACACAAGTTACCTTTGAGATAGTTATGATTATTTTAATATAAATGAAACTGAATTAATTTGTGACTGCTACGGTTCGGCTTTCTGAAAGCTAGCAAATCTCCTAGACAGATCGCGTAAGACAGTTCCCTGGATCGGTTTGTTCCAGCGACTCCCCGGCTTGGGGCGCCCGCGCGTCGAGGACGATAGAGTCGGTTTGTCTCTAATCGTCGAGTCGGCTTTGACTCCTCGATCTAACGCGTCGTGTATCGTCCACGGACTCCGTAGGAAGAGCTCTTGCTCCGATCGCGTCTGCACGTAGAGTGTCTGTTCCTGCGCTGACATCGAGCTCCTTCGATCTCGATCGCCAGGGGATCGATGCGTGCGCACACAGACCGCGGTGGGAGTGATACGTCACTCATACGCATACTATCGGCGTCCGAGCATATGCGAGATCGCGTGATCGTCGGCTATCTATATATCCATGTGTACAGTCTTTGTTTCGCTGATATTATGGATCGACGCGAAAGTCACACCGAGGTGACATACTCCCATACGAATTCTAAATTTATCGCGTTTCTTTGTTTCGATGTTTTCATCACCGCACGACCTTTTTGCAAACGGAGCTAGCTCTTTAAAGTTCTTAACGTATTGCCGAATCACCGTTACAGGTGCGTTCACACCGTCTACCTTGCTATTTTATGTCGCCGCAAATAGCGGTGACAATACTCTATAAGTTATAATATAAAAGAATTAAAGAAAACTTTTTTTCATAAAAAATAAAAATTACATTGGCTTTTTAATTGTAACTACATATTTTTGATTGCATAATGTAATAGTTGACATTAAGCCGAACACAACGATATACTATACTATTATTTTAAATCTTGAAATAACGCAAATATGGCTCTGAACAGCTAATTCTTCGATTTGGTCTACTGTGCGTTGGTTCAACTATTGGTCTTACATTGGCTACAACTGTTGGCCCAACTGAAAAAAGTATGACAAATCTAACTGTTGGCCAATCGATAGTGCAACGATGGCCCAGTAAAAAGCCAACAAGAAATGCTTCTAGGGTATCGACTATATAGGGTATAACACAAATGTTGCAGTTCCTTGAAAGCGTTGATTCCTGAGGTGGTTTTGAACAACTTTTTCCTTAACGAAATTGTTAGGTGGGGCTTTGTTAATGAGTTATTAACGAAAAACACCCACCAACCGGGGCGCGAGTAATGATGGCGCGGACGATGGCGGGCCAATACTACTCACAGCTGGAGCCCCGCGCTAAAATTTATCCACTGTATTCGAGCACCTATTGGGCGGCGTTTTTCGTTAATAACTCATTAACAAAGCCCCATCTAACATTTTCGCTGAGGAAAAAGTTGTTTAAAATCACCTCAGGAATTACCCCTTTTAAGGAACTGCAACATTTTTGTAACACCCTATATTATAGTCAAGCAACTAGCACGTAGGCATCTAGGATCAAACAAATAAGATGCACCGGTACATATCCAGACAACAGATGCGACACTATGTAATTAGATACGTAGACACGGCACCGCGTATCCAAACAGCCGCATAATGCTATGAACAAGTATGTAACAGTATGTGACAAAGTAAGTAGACGTATATAAGTATGTTTATGCAAGTAGAACGTGACAATGTGTGGTCAGACGAGGACAGTGAAAAAGGAACAGAGGCTATAAATGTGGTGAGTAAAAATTGGTTCAAGTGTGCGTCGTGTTAAATATGAAAACAAACCGCCGGTGTAGCGCGCATACAAATGAAGGCTGTTCACAAATTGTTTTGTAATTAGAGGGTAGACGAAATCTCAACTAATTTTTGCCCGAGACGTGGCGAAAAATAAATTCGATGCTGGTGAAATTTCATGTCGGGGTAAGTGGGTCACTGTCGATCGACCGGTTTCGCAGTATCGATCAACCCTCTCGAGACCTTTCGCTATCTCGATCTACCTAGACCGACTATTTCGTGTTGTTTTCTCGCTTTTTTGTTTATTTATCCACTTCCCTGTGGCTCGTTCCGTCATTGATTTCGTTTTATCACGCCTCCGCTCTGACTAAATGCTACTGTCATGCGAAAAGAATGGAGTCGAGAAGTCTCACTGTAGCAGCGTTCACGAGTTTCGATAAATAACAACGGAAGAATGGTCTTGCATCATGATGAACTCGAATTGATTTTATTGGAATGGAAACACGGATGCCTTACTGGTGCACGCTCCATATCGCTCCGGAACCTCTAAATGAGCACCGGAACGATGTTGGTAGTTTGCGTTGGTGAAGTACCATCGACGCTGGCTTGGGAATCGACTACTTTGCTAATGCTTACATTGATATTGAGCATTGAATAATTCCCTAAACGGGGATACTTTCCCATTCTATATTGTTGAGAGACGACTTTCACCTTTCCTTTTTAGGCAATATTGCGTCGTAGTTTTTTCCGAGTTCTCTGTCCAAATTTTCCTAACGTCGTATTTTTAGTTTCTCCTTGGAGAATTTCCGGCGTAGGTTATTGTTGTCACCGTTACGCCGATTTTCGGCATTGTGCATTGCTCGTCCCGAGACTTTATAACTTCCAGGAGAATAGGCCTGCTGTTTTACTGCATGCAGTAAACCGTTTTGGGAAAGTTTTGTCCCGGTCCGGGCGAAAGTATTGACCATTTGCCGATTCCCGCGATCGGACAGCGCCGGAAAAGCGGTAAGCGGAAGAAAGAGCTGCCCAATCCGGTGAAGCTGTCCACGGTTCAGGCCAATGCCGTGACAGAATTTTCCCGCGCCTATTTTCGGCCAATAAGGGTTGCGACAACCACCCCCGTTAAACTCAAGCGAACTTTTCGGGAGAACGACGCGCGAAAGCGTCTAACGGACTAACAGAACATTCTAAGATTCCGTACAGGGAAAAACTTCGCGTTCCGCTCGACGAACCCCTCGTCAGTTCTCAAATACTTATTTTGGCAAAATTATAAGTTAATTAAAAACGTTCTTTCTTTTTAATTCTAAATGTTAATTTAATGTAAAAGTGTTAATTGTTTCATTTGTTTCTTAGTTTATATATATATATATATATGTATATATATATTCGTTTTAACCATAAACCCTGTTTTCTTTTCAATCCGATTAAATCCTTCAATTCGAGAAATCGAATTAAAGTCTCGTGAGTGTTCTCGAAAAGACATGCTAAATCAAGACACTCGCGACAAAACATATATAAAACTCAAATGTTACATCATTTTGCATACTGAGTTTCACTTTAATTTAACAGATTGATGAAGATGAAACAGCAATGTCTTGTCATAAAGAAAATTCGTATATTAAAAGTATAGAATCATGTAAATTCAGGTCAACCAACAGCTTTTTAGCACGAAATACAATAGTGAGTTTTTCCTTTACAGTTATTGATCACTAACATTGCTTGTATTTATAATGCACTATAATATTCCTGATTTATCGTGACGTTGATGACAGAACATGACAATGTACTGGCTCGTAGTAGATTATAATGTGTTTGTACGATTCGAGGTACAAGAATGTACGTGTACTTGGCGAGGAGTATAGGACTGTACGTCATCAGACAAATCTCGTGTAAAAGAAACAGAATACATATTCATCTGTTTAAGAGAAGGACGCGTGAGTGGATGAAATATTGGGATGAAAAAAACGTATAGTGAATCAAACTTCTCAACTGAAGATGAAATATAAGAAGTTTTAATCGTTCAAAGAACGAGAAAAGAAGGAGATTATCATTTACCGAATGAAAATTGAAACAACTGTTTTCAGCTGACGTTCGCTTAATGTAGAGTGAGAAAAATTTATAACACTTGTCGAGGCGAGGTGTTGCGAAGTGGTGAAACAATTTATCGTGAACAAGAAAAATCTTTCCAGAGGGAACGTCAGATTGAGTATAAATTAATCCACGATTCCAAAAGCGGCAATGCGTTAGTTACCGTCTGCGTTTGTGTACTTCCTGATAAATCAAGTTGCGCGACTGATGCGATGTGTTCACCATGAGAAATTCTCGCTTGTCCACCTTTATATGATATCACCTTTCAAGCTGAATACTGTACTCCTTGAAATATGTCACTGTGTAGAGCATATCCATTAATTAAAAAACTAGTAAAAAAATTAGAATGAGATTCCTAGTCGGGCGTGTATAAATTGACCCTTTTGAGGTTCATAATTCAAGTTCTCTTTTGAACTGATTATGGGTAATTAATCAAAGTTTCATGAGTAATATCAAAACAGTTAAGTTGCTTTCGAAACTAAATTAATTAAGGGAAATATTGTTTCAGTATTCCAATACTTCACCTCTTAATCAACGTTGAAATATTCTCTTTTTACAATAACAATTGCATCAGCATTTACGAATCCCTGTTTACTTTGCATTAAATCAATCTATATATGCGTCTATATATTGTAATATTGTGAATTCATTCTTAACAAATAGCTGAAACTTGAATCACTGTCCGCTGGTACAGTAGTGATTCGATAAGTGTCGATTTATACCGGGTGATTCACGAGAAACAGAACACCTAAATATCTCCGTTTGGCTTGAAGATAGAAGAAAATGTTAGAGAGAAAAGTTGTACTCTTGAAGGAGGCATATATGGTGATATAAAAGTTGTCCGATTGTTGTCGTTTTCAAGGTCTTTTGAAGGTCATCGATGATTTTTAAATAGCACCATATATTTTTAACTTCATTGTGTTATAGCTGATGTCAAGACGAGTACAAATATGTGCTACACTATGACCTTCAAATGACCTTGAACTAAGAAATTTATGATAAAGTAATGATAACTTCAAAAAGTTCAATCATTTTATTTAAATTAAATTAAGTTCAAAATGATGACCTTGAGCAGTAACGCAAGCATTTAAACGTCCTGCGAGGCAATCAATTGCTGGATCCAATATCCAAATCGCTGGATAGGACTTAATGGACACATACCATGATCAGCTCGTTCACCCGATTTAACTCCTCTTGATTTTTTTTTTTTATGGGGAACACTGAAAGATGACGTGTATCGTGATCAACCAACTACACCAGAGAACATGCAAGAAAGAATAATTAGATCTTGTAGATCAATTTCAACAGAAACAATTGAAGGAGCAATTGATTGCCTCGCAGGACGTTTAAATGCTTGCGTTACTTCTCAAGGTCATTATTTTGAACATTTAATTTAATTTAAATAAAATGATTGAACATTTTGAAGTTATGATTGCTTTATCCTAAATTTCTTAGTTCAAGGACATTTGAAGGTCATAGTGTAGCACATCGTTGTACTCGTCTTGACATCAGCTATAACACCATGGAGTTAAAAATATATGGTGCTATTTAAAAATCATCGATGACCATCAAAAGACCTTGAAAACGATAACAGTCGGACAACTTTTTTTATATCACCATATATGCCTCCTTCAAGAGTACAACTTTTCTCTCTAACATTTTCTTCTATCTTCAAGCCTAACGGAGATATTTAGGTGTTCTGTTTCTCGTGAATCACCCGGTATTTCAACGTTATAGGATCGAATCCTATCCCCACCAACCAGTGGATGGTCTCTTTTCGAACTCTTGGGAGTATAAACTTTAACTGAGACAAAAAAAGTATAATGCCTTCTACGTTAAACGTCGAAGTCTGGTTCTGACTATTCAACGCTTATCGAATCACTACTGTAGTTATATTTAATTTCTACTTTGACAATAACGTTAGTGATTTCCTTCTTTTGTGAATTTGGAATAAAATGTAATTGTTTTTATTTCATGTAAGTGTCCAACAATCAATTAAAAATATGAATATATGATGGATTTGTTGCCGTACATCTCGTTAATCTTTTATAAGTATTTGGAAACTCTCAAAACAAAAAGTCTTGTTATCAATTAAAAGAAAGAAACACTTAGATATTAATAACAACTAATCAAATGCAGATAAAATTATAAAACATGAACGCATGTTAGTTTAGATTCTTTTGGTTCGACATAACTCTTATTAACTTTTTATCGTAAGATTCCTTCAATATTTATCGTTTATTTCGAATAAGATTTAAGTTATTATTTTCTAAAACTATTTTATACAGTGAAATATTCTATTTTGTATAATATTTAATAGGATATTTTGACATAATAGTCTACACCATTTTATAAAAAAAAACATTGTTTAGTATAAGGGAATGGAAAATACCAAAATAAAAATATTTCAGGAGAAAAAGTACGATTAGGAGACATCGAGCACTAGGCACACTTTTTCTGGATATTTTGCTTATACAGGGAGCAACAAAAATGTTGCAGGTCCTTGAAAGGGATGATTACTGAGCTGATTTTAAACAACTTTTTCCTTAGCGAAAATGTTAGGTGGGGTTTTGTTAACAAGTTATTAACGAAAAAAGCACGGACCAATCTGGGAGCGAGTACAGTGGATTAATGATGGCGCAGACAATGGTGGACCAATACTACTCACAGCTAGAGCCCGCGTTGAAATTCATCCACTGTATTCGTGCTTCTATTGGTCAAGGTAGTATAAGAAGTCAAGGTCACCTTGACTTTTTTAATAGTACCATATGTTTCTAACATCATAGGATTGTTACTGATGTTGAGACGAATTCAACAACGTATTATACTTTGAAATGACCTTGAACTCGAAAGTTTTGTGCAAACGTAATTTTAATGAAAAATTATTTTTGATTGAATTTCTTATTGAATTTGTCTCAACGTCAGTAAAAATCCTATGATGTTAAAAACATATGGTGCTATTACAAAAGTCAAGGTGACCTTGACTTTTTTACGTAAAAAGCATTTTTTGAGATTTCAGAATATGCGAACATGTAGTCAACCGAGTACTGATAAAATTTTGTCTGAAACATTTTTTAATTGCACTACCGAGAATGCCTAAAAAATGGTGTCATAACTTAACGGGAACACCCTATATACATACATATGTTACCGCCGCACGGCTTGACTTTTTGAGACATTTATAAAAATAGGTTCTATATTTTCATGTGTAATTAGCTTCTCTAGCAAGTAGGGGATTGGGGTGGTGCAGCTGCCGTCCCCAAACCCATTCCCCGCTAAAAAACCTAAACCAGACCAAAGCCAAGCGACGGTAACATATAGGGAAAAGTTGTTCAAAATAATGACCTTGACAACATATTTCAAGGTCATCAAAATCGGCGAGGAAGTAACTTTTCTACAAGTTTAGTTACAATGTAAGTAATAGTAGCGGCGGTTTTTTGGAAATATCTCGAAAACTAAGAGAGTGCGGCGGTTGCATGTATAGGAAAAAGTTGTTAAAAATGTTGATTTCTACACGATGTTTCAAATTCATCAAAATTGAGAATGCGTCCGCTTTTTAAATAATTACCGATGTTTTTCATGACTCTCTATACTCTTTAAAGCATGTCTCGTATTCTCTCTTGTATGATAAGACTTCTTCAGCTAGTATGTAAGTTCTTGCGGTTACAACGGTCATTGCCGACTGGAATATTTGCATAATCTTAGTTGTTAAATACTTATTGTATAAGTTTATAAGGATTTTTCTTTCCTGTTGTATACACTAAAGAGTGCATACCCGTAAATAAATTCTATTATTATTATTATTATTATTACATTGAATATTTTTTTTTTTTTTTGATGATGTGTTGCAAACAAATATTAAAAAAAAACTAAGCAACTAAAAGTTGTAACAGTATACAGGAAGCTATGATTTACTTATATTTGTACAGAAGCAAAATCTTTGTGCTGAATTTAAGTGGAAATGGATTGTTGTCAGACATGTGTTTCAGCCAATAGGTCAGGCACTCTGTCTTCCCGTAACTCCTGACACGTGTAACGTTCTGGAATCCGTTTCCAGTAGTGATAATAATAAGCGATGACAAGCTGCACACTTCACACAGATCCTCTAGTAATTCCTAGTAATTTATAGTTTAACTGCCTTCCAGCTTCACGATGATCTTACATACAGGAAGTTTCAAATAAAAAATAAGATGGCTATTGAAGAATTGTATAGATATACTTATAAAAAGTAATGTAAATTTAAGAAATTTGTTGGTACATGCGGAAATAACAAGCATTTTTTAAAGCTAGAACATTTCTTTGTTAATACATCAGTACAAGATCTCCGCTGTTTTTAACGAAGAGATTCAAAGTAATTCTCCCTTTTCATAGTTTCTTGCAATAATGGTAACAAAGACATGTAAAGAAAAAACGTATGCGACATTAACTTATTGTTCCGACCACTTCTTCATATAGTCCCTTTTTTTTTTTTTTTTTCTTTATAACACACGTACCAACGGATTGGATGCCGACCTAGTTTCCACCTATTGGGTCTGAGAGAAATTATGTAACTCATATTTCAAAGGAATCGTAGCCTCATATTTTAACGCGTACCTTTTGGTCACCGACATTATATCTTGCTCACTATTAATTTTTATCCGTGTCCTATTTCATTCTGATCAATAATTCATAAATAAAGGTAACATTTTTATTTTCACGACTGCAATGAAATCGCTAGCAATTTTCACATGAAATTATTCGTAAATAAAAATTGAATTAACAATAGTCCTCTTCTGCCGGAACACCCGTTGTACGTTTAAAATGCAGCTCGTAGTTTCCGAACTGAAAAATACGGACACGTCTGAAGCCCGCCGTGTGCATGTAAACTACTTTTCTTCAAGACTGCTCGCATTTACGCAAACATACACACACCTAGTCTTTGTCTTCTAAAAAAAAGACTTCGAAAAAAATCGCTTCACAATGCTGCAAGCCACTACAGCAGGATCGATTACCTAGCTGCACATTTTCTATTCATGCTTCAGAATACTCCACGTTCACGAATTTTTCGATTCCCTTAGAAAGGTATTCAGTCACTCTTTTCGGTCGTTTTACGTTCATCGCAAATCATTTTATTACTATCGCGCTTAATTCGCATTAGGAACAGGAGGAACTAGGCCGTGAGCGTAACAAAACAGCTAGGCCATTAATCAGAGGCGCGCCGCAACCCCCGTCCACGAAATTACATCCCTTTCACAACATCCAACGCATATCATCTATTGCGTGCCAGTCTCCACTTGCTCCAAGTACTATGATACAATTATCGCTAGCCTATCCCCCACGAGCGGACGAATCGCGGAGTCATTAGCGAGTAATAAATGACAGGCCGAGAACGACCGAGGGAAATTTCATTATACCAGCTTTTTGCGTCGGAATGTTTCGGTTCGTCCTCTCGGGAGGACGTATTAGAAATCCTCTTTCACGATCCCCTATCGTCGGATGAAGCAGAAACGCGGGAAGGCAGAAGTCAAATCGTCGGCGGGCACATCGATGCCAAAACCACTAAACTAGAAGGCCAGGGGCCATGCTGGGGGAGGCGGAGGTGACAACGAGACACGCTGCACTCGATTAATAGCTAATTCCGAAACGCAGATGGACACCAGGGTTAATCCGGTACGAATTTCGATCGGAAAAGTCAGCCCCCCGCGGAATTATCGGCGTGATCGAGGCCATCCCTCCCCTTTTTTTATTCATTTATTTTCATTCGACGCGTCGCGTCGCCCGGAGGCTGTTGTCCATTTATCACGCAACGAACAGAAGTTCCGCAGTGATCCATGGTGGCACCACTACCTTTCACAAATATATGCGTCATCGATACGTGATGTATTAGGGGCTTGTATCGTTTCTTCCCTATGGCCTCTCGCTTGTCACTGGAACCGGTCAATGATTTTAAACGCGATCTGCTCGTTTTGACAACAACCCATTCTCGCATGTGACAGTGGTGGAAATGAGTGAGCATGTGTGGTCATGAACTCAACAAAAGGGATCTGACATTTTTCTGGGCGAGGTTATGACAGAATTTCTTGATACGTTATTTTCTACCAACAGGAAGTTCCATTTCTACGAGACGATAGATAAGAGACGCGAAGGATAGATGCGCGTGATTGTGTCAAGGACATTTCAAGATCACTCAAGCTCTTATCCTGCACGTCGAGCGGGTGTCAATGCTGCGACGGAAATAAAGTAACAGGGTCATCGTGATACCATTATAAAGAATGATTTAATGTACAGAAATTATACAGTAATTAACTTTATTAAATTCATGAAGTTCTTTTTTATACCACTAACAGTACAATTATTGTTTTGTATCAAAAAATTAATTTAACATTGATATTTTTATACGTACTATTTGTTATTGCATTATTATTGGCGTAAGAGAGATTAGGAATAGACGCAAGAATTAACTTCTTGAATCTACAACTTTTCGATTTTGTAGAATTCTTAAACATTCGTAAACGCTGGTAAGCATTCATTATAAGAAAACCTAATCAAACCGAGAGTGTGAAATATATTATGCAAATTTCTTTACGTAAGGCTTCTTCTAAAATGAGTCATGTCGAATGAGTGCGGAGTTGAACAAATTTTATTTGAAACACGATAACTCAATAATTGTTTGAATATTTTATTACTTTTGTCTTATAAATAATGTAAGAAAACTACGTTTATTTTGTGTTTAATGTAAATAAATTATTTTCAAACAGTTGTTACTTTTAGTTACTTCGCTCAAATAAAATGACAAATAATTCTATACAAGAGGTTGCTGTAAACTCAATTCTAAAGTATTGTCCATGTGGTGTTACATTTTGACATGTGAGTAACTAACATGGTACAATTTGGACACTATTTGAGAAATTGTTTTAATACTTATATGATCACATCAAAACTAAAATAAGAAGTTATTTCATTTGAAATAGAAGTATTGAAATAATTTCGAGAAAAATCATTTGTGTGCTTGAATAAAATGACACATGCTTTTAGATGAAACTTATTTTTATTTATTTTATAAATAGACATATAAATACACTGAGAAAAATAATGGAGGAAAAATTACTACATTGCGTAGTAAAGAAGCAGAATATAATAAAATGCGTTCCTTTCTACCACATTAAAAGGAAAAATTAGCACATGTGTTCCAAAATTTAATAGACCAGTGTAGTAAAATTTACGGAAGGCTATGATACACAGCGACATCTACGCTTCGGAAAGAAGTGGCGTCTCGTGACATAACCTCAATTTACTTGGATTTTAGCATTGTCGTTTCTATGCCTTTCAATGAATATCGCATAAACGTCCAAAAAATGGTATAGGGTGTAACAAAAGTGTGGCAGTTCCTTGAAAGGGGTGATACCTGAGGTGATTCTAAACAACTTTTTCCTTAGCGAAAATGTTATGTGCGGCTTTGTTAACGAGTTATTAACGAAAAACACCGACCAACCGGGGAGCGAGTACAGTGGATTAATGATGGCGCGGACGACGGCGGGCCAATACTGCTCACAGGTGGAGCCTGCGCTGAAATTTATCCGCTATACTCGCTCCCTGATTGGTCGATGTTTTTCGTTAATAACTCGTTAACAAAGCTCCGCCTAACATTTTCGCTAAGGAAAAAGTTGTTTAAAATCACATCAGGAATCACTCCTTTCAAGGAACTGCAACATTTTTGTTACACCCTGTATAAGATAAGTTCCGAAATAATCTTCCACAGCTCGAGCGCGGGTCCGTCAGCATAGGTCTACTGAGATAATGAAGCAAGTCTTCGTTGATCCGATGGTCCAAAACGAAAATCGCTGTGGCCCTCTTCTCTTCTTCCATCTCAAAGTTTTCCTCCTCCAATCGTCAACATTTTGTATAACGAATAATAATTCTCTTATCTATCCTATACCTCGCCTTCCCCGTCGCCAAGTATACCCCTCAGTATTTCCATAAAGAAAAACTCTTTTTAGTTTGAACGAAAGTCCCAATTTTACTACATTCGTGTAATAAAAATCAGCACACGAGGTTGTAGTTTTTACCAAGTCTTCAGAACCAAATATTACAACACTGGTGTAGTAAAAACCTAACCACTTTCACCAATCCTGCCGTTTTAGTAGAAAATGTAGTAAAACCTCTTTCATTTTTTCTCTCAGTGTCAGCATGTAACGAGATAGTGTTGTGCAATGTAAAAGATTGTAAATAGTAATTGTAATCAGAAAACGAGCGTAGAGTCACGCGGCGATGTGACGCGGCGGGTAAAAAGGACCCGCTCGCGTACACAAGGTAGCGCGGCTGCACCCTCGTTGGTCGACTCCAGCTTCGAAATCAGGTATAAAAGCGGCAATTAGCACCGAAACAGTCAATTTTAACGGAGAAGACGTAGCTATGGCACTCCGGTCAACTAAACACAGGTTCAAAAGCAACCCCTCTAGAGGAAGACGTTCTCAAATACGGCACCTCTACGCTTCCGCATTTTACTCGTTCAAGCAGACGCCGAGGCGGCTCTTGCACGATTCCTTTCTACACCCAACCTAACCTCACAAAACACCGGGATCGGGTGTATCGCGTCGCGGAGTTTACTTCGAAAGGTACCGTTCCATTGCGAAGAGGCGCGGCGCGCACTTTTTATGGGCTAACGCGTAGCCACTATGAATGGAAAACCCCGTTCGACTGGGTTTCCGGCGCGTTGCACACGGTCATTAGGACCCCTTGAGAGGGTCGAAGTTTACGAGCCTGCGTGCGTTTTCGGCCGTTCCCTGCGCGCTTGATGGAGAAAAGACCGGTAAGGCGCGCCAGCAAACGGAAGCGCGCCAATGCAAGCACGCCGTCAGAAAAATAGAGATACACACCTTTGTAATCTTTCTGTAATTTTAATTTGCCTTTTACTATTATATATTATTTATATACATATGTATGTGTATTCCTTATTTATTACTATTGCTATGTGTATTAAAAACAGAGGAACGAGACATAAATTGTTCAAAGACAATCATAATTGAGCACATTGCAGCAAGAAGGGGATAACTAAAAATCTGATATATACATGCTTGTAATTACTCTTTGCATGTTCTATAATTGGATCATTCGATGCCAATGAGACACTTTTTGGAGTAACACCTTGGATGTTGCTGAAATTTGGATATGTATAGTTTTTAGGTACATGTATGTAAACATGTGTCAAAGAATTTAAAAACATTTGAAGAATTGTTGATTTTACAGCTCTTTGAAATTTAATGCTCACTTCTTTTCTATTAATTTTAATTCTTGAACTAACAAACAGATAAAAAAGTGTGGGTGCTTTAAGTGGAAACATATGAGTAACTAGTAAAATTATTAGTTGAAACAAAAATGTTTTGAACTGTTTCTTTTGCAATTGTTGACAAATGCAAGTTTTTCATAACCGTTAAATATGTAAAAATTCGAAAACATTAAGATCATAACCCTATCTATCCCTTGTACGGAGAAACTTTAAAAAATATGGACCCTTTAAAATGAATAGTATAAAAATTAATTAAATTCAGCGCTGTGTCGAAATCCACCTACTTGACCGACTAAAGCCAAGAGGAGGTTGCAATCCAAGCGACTCACAATGGTATATCTGCTTGTCGAACCAGGTATTTTTCTGTTTTTAATAAATACAAATAAACATCTGATCATTTATAGACATACAGAATTCTTGTCCTTTCTCATGAATCATACTTTCTCTCTGAAAACAGATGCTTCAGCAAATAATAAAGTGGCTCCACTTATGATATTATTTTTTAAAGTTTCTTCGTACAGGGGATAGATACTTCTATGATCTTAATTTTTTTTAAATTTTTACATATTCATCTCCTGTGAAAAACTTGCATTTGTTCACAATTGCAAAAGAAACAGTTTAAAACATTTTTTTTCAACTAATAATTTTTATTAGTTACTCATATGTCGCCACTATAAGCACCCACACTTTTTCATCCGTTTACTAGTTCAAGAATTAAAATTGATAGAAAAGAAGTGAGCACTAAATTTCAAAGAGTTGTAAAATCAATAATTCTTCAAATTGTTTTAAATCCTTTGACACACGTTTACATACATATACCTTCAAGGTGTTACTCCGAAAAGTGTTATTTTCATTTTCGTTATACAAGAAAATAATACAGTTTAAAGTAGCAACCTCGCCACTGAAAAGGCTCAAGCATTGGTGGGCCATTAAGAAGTCAACGACTAAGCATGTGGTCTTTTTCAGTAAGGAGGTTGCCGCGCTGCGATCTTTTGACAGCGACAATTGCTTTGTGTCCCCGAGTCCCCGCTACTGTACTCGATGTTTGGCTTCAGAAGACAAGAAGGACAGATGTATCGGAAAAGTATGGTCTTTCTCTTTCCCAGCTTTAAGCAGCGCGCACGCCTGCATTTTTCGCGGTGCGCGCTTTGGCGGGCTTGGTCATAAAACACGGATATAGTCGTAATAATCGATTCTTTCGAGTGGTTTTGGGGACTGTGCGCGCCCACGCCTCTTAGCAATGGAACGGTACCTTAAAGGCCGAGTCACACATATCCGGGCATTCCGATCGGGATCGGGCCGGGCCATGTGAGCAAAGAAGAGGACAGACCTTCCCTGTTCTTTACTCACACAGCCCGGCCCGGTCCGGATCGGAACGCCCGGATATGTGTGTCTCGACCTTAATAGTGAACGCGAAAGACTAAAAATATTCTTTTCCGAAAATCGAACTCTAGTAATTTTAAGTGTTTTGCTTGTATAAAAACGTCTAGTTTTGTTTGTTAATAAATGAACTTTTGAACATTACAAGCATAATACAGAGTTTCCCAAACTAAGTGCGAGAGCCGCTAAGGGCAGATTCCTGAGGTAATTCCAAACAACTTTTTCCTTTGCAAAAATGTCCTCGGAAGTTTTGTTAACAAGTTATTAACGAAAAACACCGACCAATTGGAGAGCGAATACAGTTGACAGACGATGGCGGGCCAATACTATTCACAGCTGAAGCCCGCGCTGAAATTCATACACTGTATTCGTGCTTCTATTGGTCGGTATTTTTCGATAATATCTCGTTAACAAAGTCGTAACGAAAATTTTCGCTAAGGGAAAAGTTGTTTAAAATCACCCCAAGAATCTCCCTTTAACGACTCCTGCACTGTATAATAAATTGTAGAGAATTTTGCAGTATTAAAAAAACAAATACATGATCAAAAGAAATGATGCAAATATACTTTTGGTATAATGCTGTAGTAGAATAGAAATATTAGGAAAATCATTTGCAGCTTGGCAATAATTGAGATGAAAGGTAAATAGAAGTAGTGCGTCAAAATGGAAGGAGACGATTGGTTGATGGACATTTGTTTATAGCAATTATTACACTTGTTCCGAATCACGCTTTTTACAAATATCCATTATTTACACTTTATTTAATACGCATTAGAGTCGATTTATATTATTCGTGCACGCAATAAAATGTTTATGGAACGATTATACTATAATATTACTTTTGTTTTAAAAATTACAAAAAACTTTGTTATACTTTCAGTGCGTGTATTAATAAATGGATAACACTTTATTTACAAATAATGACAATTTATCCAAACTTCACAGTGGAAAGATCTTTAAAAGATCTATTCTACGTAGCATTATTGTTGGATGAAAACGAAGGAAATATAAATATAAAATGTTGTTTTGCTGTTCATAAAATGTTAATTTTCTCGCACGTAGTGACGAGCCAGACTCATAACGAAGATTTTAGATCAAACATGAATATCACGAGTGTGACTCGTGGCATTAATTACGGGCTCAACATGAATATCTCATGTCAAACTTTAGATATGTATATATTCATAAAAAAGAAAACTAAGTTGATATTGCTTTGGTCCGTTCTGTTTGCTCTCTACTTTGGCCCATACTTTCTTTTGTTAAATTATATAACAAGGGGTTAAAAAAACAGAAAAATTTATAGGGAATATTAGATATTATTCAAACAACTAGATGATGGTGAAGAAAAATTTGACTAATATTTCAGAATGTCAATGTACGATTTCTCGTGGAAAAAATATAAAGTTCTAAAAAAAAAAAATAGAATACAGCTTTAAAGGATACTATAAAGTAACAAAATTAAATTAGCAGTATGTGTTTGAGTTAAGTTATTTAATTCATTCCGGGACTAGACCTCCCCAAACGTTTTATGGCATAGCCAAAATACGTATTAATGACAAAAGTATAGAGCAACACATTGCGTGTCGTTCTCGCACAAAGACTGTACAAACATTGAATTTGCTTATTTTACATTGTCAGCGTATTTTATGCACGAAAACAAGAGAAAAGGATCATTAAGGATATATTAGAAAGTTATATATATCAATATATCAATATAAATTGAAAAAATCACCTAACCTTTTGCTACTCAAAGTGTTGTTCGCGGATATAACTCTGATATCACTGTAGCGCGCTATTTGTTACATGGCGAATTTTAAATTTATGTTATAACTTTGAAATAAAGCCTTATTGGTCGACCTTCGTATAACTTTTATGAACATTTTTCATTAATTTTTAAGTAGGGTAGGATTGAACAATATAACAATGTAAGGAATATAATGTATACACAATATAATGTATATGTATGTAACAATATAACAATATAATGTGTGTAATGAACAACATAAATAACAATTTTGGTTGAACAAATATGAACAAATCGTAGAGAAATGAATAGTATTTGTATTTCCAAAACTTGGCATTTAGGGTTACTAACTTCACAAACCTCCTCTGTGCGCTAGTAAATATGCTGAACTAAACGTGTATCATACGACAGGAGAGCGATTCAAAAACATTCCATTATATTTCGTGATTTACCGCTTCAGACAAAACATTTTTTTTCGAGAATAGTGCTCGTTATTTGATCAAAACATATCGTATTTGAACAAATCGCATCACTATGATACATACATATAACCATTTGTATTTGATAACTCCCGAAAATGTTTGTTCGAATCGAATTGTTCTATAGACTTTAAAAGCTGTTAGTCAACAGTGGAAAACAAATAAAATCTATTAGATAAATTGTCAATGTTTTCACCGTATCAACTAAGAGTTTAATATTATCAGTAAAAATACCGTAAAAATGTGCATATATTAAATATAAATTTTACCTTGTTTCTACTTACAATCGTGTAACTTTGCATAAAATTCTATCCTTCTATCCTCCTATCCTTTCTATCCTTTTTTGCAGGGATTTCCCGCCGGGAGCAAAGTGACAGCTTAATAAGGCCCGTCTATTAAGCGTTAAGTAACGTACACTAGGAGATGAGAATGATGTACAAAGTGTCCCAGCTTTCTCCGCCAAATTATACTAGCATATTTAAGGGCAGAGATATTCAAGAAACATATGCAAGAAATAATATTAAATATTAGTTTAATCTTATTTGTTATCGAAACAATTACCTGAACACTTCGGTAGATTTAAAATTGTTAGAAGAGATGCAATTGTTACTTTTTTTTAATTTATATACGTCTTTAAAAAATTTAATACACTTGCATTGTATTTAATTTTAATTCAGTTGTTAAACAAACGTTATTTTTCATACTGGATAATATTATTTTTATTTCCTAGGTTACCACACTTCGTCATATTTTTAAATACACTTTCCTCTTTATTATATCATTTGGAATCGATGTGGCATTATCTTAATTTATATAAAGTGTTAAAAAAAAGAAGTTTGAAACACTCTTTACACAAAAAAATGTTTATATTCATTTTTTTTGTGAATTTTTACACAAAACCAGGTGAATGTAGAAAGCCTTCGTACAATGATTAATTATAATTATCACTCAAATATTAAAGAATAATGTTTAATAATCAATATTTTTAAACAAACATATTGTACACATACTTCGAAGCTTCCAGAAAAAATATACAATAAACAAAACAGTTATTTATATTGTTTGTACAAATATCAATAACAATTGACAAAACAATAGGAATACATCAGTATTAAATATTCCTACAGTCCTTAAGTTGCTAACAAATACCTAAAAAATTAAAACATTTATTATAAAAACACCAAATAATCTGAAAATTAGTATTTATAATTGTAAATTAGTAGTGGGGTTTCCCTTTGATCTTATAATTTCAGTTAGATTTTTAGGCGTTTAATTGACTAAATTGAATATGATATAATACGTAATATTATTCTGTTCCTCAATCAGAACATTTTCAAATTTATTTTAGATGCAATTGTATGTTTCCGGATCTCCTCCTCAAAATGATCCTAGAAGTATTCAATACGATAAACAAACGGTTATTGCAGAGTTGTTTATATACATATATATATATATATATATATATATATATATATATATATATATATATATATATATATATATATATATATATATATATATATATATATATATATATATATATGCTGGTATATTATAGGGGTTTCATGTATTAGTATTGTACGCTGTATGCTTTGGATTATTGTTAATATAGATGTGATAGTTCATTATCCTAGTAATAAAATGAAATTAATTTAAATCTGTGGCAGTCATACAATTTTAAACAGATATGGATTCATCACCGTGGTTTATTGTAGGCTGTAAGTATTGAGATTTTTCACTCAGTAAAGTTTTCATCAGAGTCAAAAATATCAACCTTACTTTCACCATAAAAATATCTTGTTCCAAAACTCCATTGATGCATTTACATAACCATTTGCGAATTCCAATCCGTTTTTCCTGTTCCTTTCACTCATGTAATATTGTCTTCTAGCTGTTCTAGCATGATAACCTCGACTTCGCAAAATATTACGCACAGTACTTAAATTAGTTTTAAGCTCTTCAACAATCTTTGCCGTACTTATCTTCGAATTGCTTTTAATTAATAGTGTAATGGTACGGCCACTTCATTTACAATTTTTCGTGGCCGTCTACGTTTGCACTATTCTGCAATATTTTCTGCAATTCATATCTATCAATGATTCCTTGTATTGTAAATCTTGGTCTTTGTAAAACACGTGATATTTCAGTAAAGTTTTGCGTTGATGTGCAAATTAATTATATTTCGCCTTTCTGTGCTAGTTTCTTTAATTATTCAACTCACGTTGCGACTTGCGACAGCATACCGTGACATACCACTCTAATTTCCACAACTTTAGACAAAGTTTGCAAACTGGTATAATTAAATCGTCATTCGGGGCCAATCTCGTTATATTTATACAACGAAATTTGTATCGTTGATATGCGTATAAATTATAACTAGACTGCGGATTTTTATGCAAAATAAAATTTTGACAAGCACAAATAAAGTATCGGAACTTCAATAACAGTATGTTTAACTTTCTAATCATTCTAGCTTTAGTTATATTTTTCATATTTTGTTTATTTTGGCACATATTAACAATATCCTAAATTTTCTGCATCTTTCGGATTGCAATAAATGCATAAAATCCGCAGGCTAATTATAACTGTACGAATACTTATTCTACGTTTATTTCTGCTATTTCATTAATTCTTATTCGTGTGTATACATACAGGATGTCCCAGCGAACAGTGAACAGTGCGTTATTTTTTAACGTATTTGAAATACAAAAAAATTGTTTATGTACAATTGTATGGATCGAAGCAACACATTTTTTGGTGTAGATGAATTTTTTTATAACATTATTATTGTCAAGCTTGGTTTTTTAACTGGAACTACATATTTTTTTTACAAATCGCTTGTTAGTGTGTTTTAACACAAATTCAATAACAAGGAATAGGTCTGGATTAGATTTCTTAGCGGGGAGGCGGTAGCCCCTCCCCTAATATAATGGACAAGTTTCTACTTGTAGTATTACTGAGTAGTGTTATAATTTATTATCTTATTCTTTGTTGTGTCGGCAACGTAAACAGTGATATTGTAGTAGTAAAACGTTTTTCGCAAAATGTCATCCATTATATTGAGGGAGGGGTAGCAAACCCCTTCCCTGCTAGTGAATCTAACCCAGACCCATTCCGATCACTTTTTTCAATATTGAAAATAAAGTACGTCCAAAACTTAAATGTAAACCGAACTCGAAAACATAGAACCTGTTTTTATGAATATCTCGAAAACTAAGAGAGTTCGTCGCTTGCATGTATACGAAAAAGTTGTTCAAAATGTTGATTTCTAGAACATATTTCAAAATCATCAAAATCGAGAACGCGTTTGCTTTCTAAATAATTCCCAACTTTTTTGTTTATTTCATATTTTTTTTATAGAAGCTTCGGAGAATATGTACATTATTTTTGTTTAAAAAATATTGTTTACCAAACATTATTATTCAAGGCAATTATTTACATTAGGAGCAACCTCACTGTTTTAGATGACTTTGAAATATGTTGCCAAGGTCATGATTCTGAACAACTTTTTCTGTACATGTTACCGTCGTTCGGCTTTAGTTTCTGAGATATACACAGAAAAGTTTCCATATTTAAAAGACTGATCGGAATAAGCCTGGGTTTGATATAAAATTGTTGCCACAGTCACCACTTAGGACGACTTTAATCAGTTGAGATCCCCTGTCTTGTCTGTTTATGTTTACAAATTAAAACGTGAAATGAATCGTGTCGAACGCGGACTTACAAAATGAACTGTGTTGATCCTGACAGCGGTGCCCATACGCTAAACATATTTGGTATGAAATAAGGGCTAATATTTCCTGTTACGGAACACGGAAACAACATTATGTTTGATGTATTGTAGAATTCTTATTTCGCCGACGTTATAATTTTAATAATAGAATAACTGCATTTTTTTAAATAATGGCAGAAATATTCCCAGTTGTATAAGAGTAATAATAAAATATACACCACTTCAAGTAAAAAGAAACGGCAGCCACTCCCCTAAACCCCTCACCGCTATAAAATCTAACCCAGACCTTTTCCGATCACTTTTTAAGATATTTAAACTTTTTTGCGAATATCTCAGAAACTAAAGCCAAGCGGCGATAACATGTATAGGGAAATATTTGTTCAGAATGATGACCTCAACAACATATTTCAAGGTCATCAAAATCAAGGTCGCCCCTAATGTAAATAATCACCATGATCAGATCCTGACCTGCTTCGATTAGTCTGGTTTTAATTGTAATCGCGAACGCGGTTTATAATCGCGACGTGTTACTAATTAGAAAATTATCGGCCACAAATTTGAGAACTGTCAGAGGGAGGGAGAATCTTGATGCAAGCATCGTTCGTGCTTCCTTCCGGGAACACTTCGAAGATACGCCGAGATCGATTTCGTCGGCAAATAAAATTTTCCTCGGTCTACGAGGACGTTCCTTCGTGGACGCTCGTCTGGATAGATCTGCAAATTCAATCGCTGTCGTGGTTCACCGACAGTGGATTGGTTAGAGGAGAAAGAACGAAACCTGTTACAACATCGATTGAAAGTCCAAACAAACGGTCCGAGAATCGAAATATTACGGTTACTCACGACCATTGAATGATTTTCAAAGTAAGGGAGAGAAGGAATGTGATGTGTTCGTGAACTGCTTTTGTGGTATCGAATGGTAACGAGATTTCCCTTTTTCCCGGAGGTTCGGAGAGAACCGTAAGCTTTTGCTTCGGCTCCGAAGGAAGACCATTGCCAAGCGATTCCTGTTCAAAAGAGTTATAATTGAAATCGTCGTCGGCGGAAGATCGCCAGCCGTAGCTCTGTGTGGCGAGCATCGCGTTAATTAATGAAAATTCATTCCATAACGGAGACACCGAGACTGGAGGATAAGTAAACTGAATGAAGACTTTGAACTATTACTGATTTTTGAAACGTCAGTTCGAGATTCCTCATTCCATGACAATGAACTACGAATAAATAGCTAGAGTTAATTGCACGACGAAGTTCCAGTTAATTTCTGGAGTGCTTAATGGAAAAGTTTGTCAGTTATTATACGACTAAATATGACAGGTTTAATTGTCAATTGTATGACTAACAGTGACGGCGCAACAATAGGGACGGATGCTGAATTAACATTTCCGCGGTGTCGGGTAATGAAAACTATTGTTTGCAAACGTGCTACTATTCTAGGGCAGTGTCGAACAGTTCAAACCTTTATCTGGGTCATCAGCGCTAATTAAATCACGAAAATTAAGTGAATCTTGCGTCTTATTCCTGATTATGCAATTTTAAATTGCACTTTCCGACCTCGCCTGAAATTCCATCAAGTTTCTTTTATTTTTCCATCGGTTGCTAAATTATGGAGTCGCCTACAGAAATGTAGAAGCTATAACTATTTTAACTTGTAAAATTAATCTAATTAATTATAATAATCTTAATAATAATTTCGATTTGATACGGTGATGTATACTATAATATTGTTGGTGTTCGATACAATTGTGCAGATCATCTTCTGTAAATTCATATACTGTGTTCCGTAATTAAAAGTGTATTGTTACAATAGTATAGATTTGATTTCTGATAAACAGAAAATCTGGACTGAAAACTCGTAAATGTGAAAAATATTTGCACACAGAAATACTTTTTTAGCTGAAAACAGCATTATAAAAAAAATATTTTATATCCAAAATTTATTAAGTAAATCCCACAATGCTTTAGGGAGGAACATTCATTAGGAAGAATTTCTGTGTTTAAATACCGTTCACATTCACCAGATATGGTGATATTCATAATTGTTATCTCATTTCAGTAGTCATGTCTGTAATTTCAAATTGTGATAGAATTATTTTTAATGTAAGGATAATTAATAGTATTAATTGTACACATAAGTGTTCTTATTATTAGACTCGTGTTATAAGCATGAAATTGTTGTAATTATAGCTTTACTTTGATTGTGTATAAATTTAGTACATACATATTTATTCAGTAGAAATAAAGAAATTTTTGTAATTATAGCTTTGCTATGATTTTGTGTAAATTTAGTACTTACATATTTATTCAGTAAATTTTAACAAATAAATTGATGTAGTTAGCATATTGTTTTATGAACCCACTTTAGACTCTTTGAATTTTTTTTCTATAACATCAAATTTAATGTTAATTAAATCTTCGAAAAACCAAATTTATTTTGATTGCAGCTATTTCGACTTTGCATTCAGTAATAATATTCAGTAATACATACAGTTTGTATTATGTTTGTGTTTGATCTTATACATATAGTAGAGGAGAGGGTTCAGATTTATGTACATAGGATACCTATTTTATTTTTTGGCTTAGGAAGTCTCAGAGTAAAATTAGAAAATTGAATGAATAACTTTAGGGAATTTCATGTAAAAAATATACTGCACAAACATTAACATTGTGAACGTTATAGAATTTTCGTTTTTTTATGTTTCTAAATTAAAATGAAATCGAAGAAGCAAAAGTCGCGTAGCAATATGAGAGAGTATTATTTTAAGAAAAAATAATCTATGAAACTACGTTAAAGCATTAATAAGAAGTCTTATTGATTTACAAGTGTAAATATAACAATATTATACTACTTTATTTAATTTTACAAGAGATGCATAACTAAATTTGGTTCCCTGGACCTGTACACTCATAATGGACCTATAATTGACATGACAAGTATTGATTACACCATGCACCTTTATTTCACTTGGCTTTTGACACCTGTATGAGTAAACGAAATCTAGTTTACTATTTAGTAATATATTTCTAATGTGTCTCATATTACTACCTACTCCTTATTTTATTTATTGCCATTATCGCAATCACAATCAAAACCACAGTAGTATACTACAAATCTTCATTATACAGGGTGTCCCAAACTAAGTACGAGAGCCGTTAAAGGGAGATTCCTGGGGTGATTCCAAACAACTTTTTCCTTTGCAAAAATGTCCTTGGAAGCTTTGTTAACGAGTTATTAACGAAAAACATCGACCAATCGGGGAACGAGTACAGCAGATTAATGATAGCGCAATACTACTCACAGCTGAAGCCCGCGCTGAAATTCATACACTGTATTCGTGCTTCTATTGGTCGGTGTTTTTCGATAATAACTCGTTCACAAAGCCACAACGAAAATTTTCGCTAAGGAAAAAGTTGTTTAAAATCACCCCAGGAATCTCCCTTTAATGGCTCCCGCACTTAGTTTGGGGCACCCTGTATATTTAAATTAAGATTATTATAGAATAACTTACCTTTTTTGTTTCTTAGAAAATAAACCAAATAAAATAAACCAGAGTAAATTTAATATTAGTATCCACCCGTATAAAGCTTATGTTGTAACCGAAACAGTAAATGTCTATTAAGCAAAGAAAACGCCAATAAACGATTATGATTGTTATGGGGAAGAATTATACAGGGTGTAACAAAAATGTTGCAGTTTCATGAAAGGGGTTATTCCTAGGGTGATTTTGAACAACTTTTTCCTTAGCGAAAATGTTAGGTGGGGCTTTGTTAACAAGTTATTAACGAAAAACACCGACCAATTGGAGAGCGAATACAGCTGACGGACGATGGCGGGCCAATACTACTCACAGCTGGAGCCCGCGCTGAAATTCATCCACTGTATTCGTACTTCTATTGGTCGGTGTTTTTCGTTAATATCTCGTTAACAAAGCCCTACCTAACATTTTCACTAAGGAAAAAGTTGTTTAAAATCACCTTAGGAATCACCCTGTATATAGTGTCTATAATGCTTAATATTCGATCATTGTCATATATGTATGTCAGAATTGCGTACGAATCAAAGCCTTGGTGTCCCGTATTACTATTCTACATGTCCAGAATAAAAGTCAACTAATTAATAATTAGATGATTTCTCGAATTCTATTATATCTCTTTTATTTGACTTATAAAAACAATAATATTAGCGCTATTGTACAAACATAAAACGATTGGGAGAATTAAATTAGTCTCATATGCAAAATAAAAAAAACGGTAAATATTTCTATCTACTATTAAAAAGGAAAGAATAAGGGAACCTATATTGGTATGCGGAAAACAGTAGTTAGGACAGTATTTTAATTAATAGACTACTTCAATATCACAAGTAGTATAGTAGTAGTGATATTTTTATACGTACTATTTGTTATTGCATTATTATTGGCGTAAGAGAGATTAGGAACAGACGCAAGAATTAGCTTCTTGAATCTACAACTTTTCGATTTTGTAGAATTCTTAAACATTCGTGACGCTGGTAAGCATTCATTATAAGAAAACCTAATCAAACCGAGAGTGTGAAATATATTAAGCAAATTTCTTTCTGTAAGGCTTCTTCTAAAATGAGTCATGTCGAATGAGTGCGGAGTTGAACAAATTTTATTTGAAACACGATAACTCAATAATTGTTTGAATATTTTATTACTTTTGTCTTATAAATAATGTAAGAAAACTACGTTTATTTTGTGTTTAATGTAAATAAATTATTTTCAAACAGTTGTTAATTTCAGTTACTTCGCTCGAATTCTATTATATCTCTTTTATTTGACTTATAAAAACAATAATATTAGCGCTATTGTACAAACATAAAACGATTGGGGGAATTAAATTAGTCTCATATGCAAAATAAAAAAAACGGTAAATATTTCTATCTACTATTAAAAAGGAAAGGATAAGGGAACCTATATTGGTATGCGGAAAACAGTAGGTAGGACAGTATTTTAATTAATAGATTACTTCAATATCACAAGTAGTTTCACTTTTTTATAAATTGAAAAATTCAATTCTTTTTGATGAACACTGTAAGAAATATGGAAGCTATGAATCAACGTACAGAAGTATCTACCTATTCATTTGTAAATTTTTAATACTCTCAGAAACGTAGCAAAGGTGCGAGAACAGTATATTAAGTTCGATAATTTTCACACCTCCATGAACAAGTATGTTAGCGCTGATTTTCTGTGAATAATAAGAACAAATCAAATCGCGAACGTAACGTCCCGTCGCACAGTAATCTAGCGTTAAATTGCATTCGTAATGTAGTCCCGCTGTCGTGAGTAAATTTACGTCGGCATTAAGCTGATACTGTCCACTTTTTCAGGACACCTTCTGCGCAATGGCCAGATTAAGATCCGACGCGGTATGCAGGGAAGCATAGCGTGCGACACGCTTGTTAATTTATTACACTCGTATTCCGCATTAATTACGTACGATTACGGAAACAAAGGACCGTTTCAGTGGAAATCGTCTGTAGTTGTGAAACCATGTTAATAGTATCCACGCGTTGAAGAAGTTTCTTGTGATAATAGGTAACGGGTTTATAACGATGAAGTAATTGAATGCTTGAACGATTTTCGATAAATATGAATAATTAACAGTTTGTGCATATTTCGTATTCAAAGACGAAAGAAAATCACCTATTAAATTATCACAACTGAAGGAGGTCACCGAAATATCTCCCTTGTTTTTTATAACATGAAAAAAAATCTATGAAATGGTTTAAATTAAAATAACTGAAATATCAAAGTATTTCTTTTTTAAAACGAATGACATTTTTTCATAGATATTAGGCCATTAAAAATGAAGATAACGTTTGGATGATTTTCATCAGTTAAGAGACCTTGAACAGTAGATCATCAAGATGAACCACCAAAATGTGATAACATTAAGAATATTCAGTCAGAAACGTAGACAAGTATAGTAGTTATGTGGTAGCGTGTATTAGAGTATCGAGCTATAGTAGTATACTTCTATCATGAACAATACTTATACTATGAACATAAAGATCGCAAAGGTATGTCGTTGCACTTGATATGAGTCACTATGCAAAGCCACTATGTATGCACCAATGTAGATCACTGCGCTAGATCCGTATAGTATTGTATATCGCACTACAGGTTACGCTATACCATACTGCGTACGGTACTATAGTTTATTTCGCTAGTCGTCCGTAAGAGCATGCTAATCTGTTATAAGAACCTAAAGGGTCATCTTACTAAGCATCGCAAGATGACAGGGGTCACCCTAACAAGCCGTCATAATGTACTATGGTACATGGTACTAATCGGAAGACATGGAGGGTCAAATTACTGAGCTAAGATAAAGATATGTGCGGGAAAGAATTATACCGTTAAAAGGTGACGTGGGTCACCTTACGCGTCTGTCATAAGGCGACGCGGGTCATCCCCTATGACCCGTCACAGGTTGATATGGATTATAGGATTAAGTATCTGCAGGGCGTCGTGGACCACAATGTCTGACACGTCGTGTCAGTACAGTAGAATAAGCACGTGCGTTGTCAGACTGTCGAGGAAACTGAGTTGTTGATCCCTCAGGCGAAAAGTGGAAATTAAAGGCCCTGGACAGACAGTAGAAAGCGTTGTATATTTCCTTCCTTGTGAAATACGTACAGTAAAGTATCGGATCAATGCCGCCGACAACATTGGCGGTGAGAGGCTCGGCCGATGAACATGCACACTCGAGGAGACTTTATTGACGGCAGAATTTGGCGAAAGCAACGGCCAGTGAAACGCCGCTCTCGTTAACGATCTGCAGCGAAGTAAATTCTGTTAAGCTCAGCGGCCATTAACGCCTTTGCTGCTTCGGTTGCGAGAAATTCGCCCCGCGATACGCTTTATTTGACAGCTTACGACGGGAGAAGCGATAACGATGCGTTCGCCGTGCTTTTTACCCGTTGCGTCGAGCACAGTCGAGATATTCCGCATTGACGGCAGTCTGCACCAGTTGTTAGCCGGAACTACTGCTTGCCTCTCCAGCCAGAAATGGTACTTCGAAGCGGTTCCTCTGTCCTTACCTTCTCGGTTGCTGCTTCTGGCATTGTGTCCTGCTCCTTCGTCGCGTGATATTGTTCAACTGTTCACAGATCGAAGCTTAACCGGGCGTTCGACTCCGCCTTCGGTAATCATCGGGCGAATACGCAAGCCGATTGCAAACTGGTAGGTTGTGTGTTCCTGGAGGAACCACATTGTTTAATTACGGTTAAGTCTGTGGAAACGTCGAGTATTACGTAGCTCAAGCTCCTTCATGTACACGTTTCGCTTCCGTCGCTTCGTGGGGAAGCTCGGGGTAAACCTCTGACGGCTTCTCCTTACTACGTAACCGCACGTTGATTTATACTACTTGTCAGGTAACGCGGAAACTACTGACGTGGTGAGTAACAGCGCAACGAGTTCATAAATCTGCCATAATCGTTACCATTGTCGGCGTCAGAGGGCTAATCAAGCTTCGGGATCGCTTTGCTTGCTTTCTTCCTCTGCCTTGAGTTAATAGTCTAATCCGGCTTAGGTGGACTTTAAGTTTCAACCGAGTCTGGCAACTGATAGAGCCCCACATTTGGCTCGACTTCGGTTAACAATTAGCAAATAGTCAGACTCTGGGTTTGTTTGAACCGACAAGAATAATGCTCATAGCCAACAATAAATTCTGATCCTATTGAAATTTTGCATGTATTTAGAGCGTAATGAAATGTGCAAGGAATAATTTCTTTTTTCTGGGAGAATTCATTCTAGAAAAATAACATATAATGGTTTGCGTGTCACAACTTTGTAGTAAAATAGAATTAAGCTCCAAATATAAAATTTTTTAAACACAGATTACGTTATTCCATTGGAGTACATGCAAAATAAAATATAAGTTTACTTCAAATATGTTCTTGGTAGTGTGATAAAGCAAAGTTTGATTATAGCTGTTTCAGAGTAAATGTGTATGCCATAAAAGATTATCCTTAGTATACTTCATCAAAATTTCGTTTATACAATGTTTTATTAGCTACAGAATTGTCATGTTTGAGTTCTTTATAAGTTAAGTAGTTCAGCATTAAATTCGACACGGATTTAAGTAGTGAAATTACAAGGTTTATATGACGGTAAACTGGTCCAATAAAGTAGTCGTGTTTCGAACTTCTTCGACCTTTTTCGATATGAATGATAAATAATAACTTCTACATCAATATTACTGAAGCCTATTGAAATTTTTCTTTCTTAAAAAGATATTGGACGAACTTGCAGTATCTAGGTGATTGTATGCCACTTCTTTTCACATTACTGAGCAGAAAGAAAGATGCGCAGACATTATATTCAAACCCATTGTGGCTACATTATACAAAAACATTGGCTTCTCGCTGTTTTAATGGTAACGGCTGCCGTTAAGTACACACTGTCTGTCGCCGTATTTCATTGTCCACGATACACGTATTCTTTTCCCTCTGCCTGCACGATCTTTATCACCCGTTGACCCGTATTCTGCTTCCTCAGTTGACACTGCACGCATGGACAATAGCAAAAGGACACAATCTAGTTGCTGGCAATGCATCTAGCAGTCGGAGACCGTGGAAAGGTGAAATATGTATAGGAAGATGAACAACTACTTTGGAGTTTCGTGCTTAGGTAGCCGTAAGAAGAACCAGAATGTTCATTAACTTCATAGGAAATTTGACGCTCGCACAACTTTCCCCGACTTCTTGCGAAATCCGTCTTATCTTACAGTTTCTACCGCCGGTTTCTCTTGGCTCGCGTTCAGGGTATTTTCTGTTGCCACTCTGAACGGAAATATTTTGCAAAATTTTCTTGTTTCCTAATTATTCATTTGTTTTTCTATATAGAACTGCAACTACAAAAAGGTGAAAAGGCCTAATTCTAATTAAGAAGAACTCAGTGATCTCGGGAAGTGTCTGCCAAGGCAGCTAATTTCTTGATATTCCTTCAGTTGCTCTTCACTCCCTAACCCCAGATATGGATCAGACTTAATCCAGGAGCACCTTATAATCTTAACGGTTAATTTACGAGGACCTAGAGGAGTTCGTATACTGAACCCCGTCGAAATTACAGGTCAATAATTGCAAACTGTACGAGAAGAGATTAATTAACAAGGGGTCAGACTGTTATTGATCCAAAAGGGAGGAAGAAAATATTTCTCATCCGTCTTTCGAGTAATAGGCCTTCGTTTATTTTTCTCACATTCGAAGTAATAAGGAAACTTTCGAAGTAGATTTTGATATTGTTAAAAACTTTAGGTAATGAAAAAATTATACATATAGTATAGAGTATAGTCTGCTAACGAATTGTACAACAGAAAGAAAGAAGGCTGGGAAGATAATGTGTTCTGTTATTATACATATATCATGGCCCTGGCTCAATGTACAATTTTAAACAGGACACCAAAAACTACGTAAAAATCACGACTATAATATTCTATAATAAAAAACTAGTACTTCTATTAAATTTTCCATGGTTTAACTCTGCATCACTAAACTTTATATCAATTTCAAAATACTTACATCCATTTGATACAAGTTTCATTTCTACAAATTATCGTGAATCAGTGAAGATCATTTATACACTCAACGTGTTAAGAAAGGCATCATTATATTCGTTGGATGGAACAAAGGTTGCCTGTACATTTAAAAAGTGTGAGATGTATGCAATGAATACCCGAAATAAAAAAAATTTTCTACGAAGAAACATTCACAAGGGAAATAGCCATTAAAATTTAGCATAAAGAGGACAGAATACTCTTATATTGTGAATATATCAACAGGAGAGAAAAAACTGCTGTTACCAGCATAAAATTTATTATCCAAAACTGAATAATGTATAAACATTATACGTGAAGGAATTAAACATTCTGCTCACATTACTGATAAAAAATTTATTTTTCAGCAAGTTACCGGATCTGGCTAATAATATACATATATTGTAAAAAATATTACAAAAGCGTAAAGCCGAATGAGGGGGTCATAAGTGCCCCCAAACCGAATTCGACTTGCGATGAGTCATTCGAAAGGTCATGCAGAAAAAACAATTTTTTCCAAGTTTTAGCCCTGTATCGCATCTGGGGGGGGGGTAGTAATGGGGAAAAATCTAAATTCATGTTTTGGCCAATTACGCCAATCGTATAGGACAAAAATTCTGAAAAAAATCAGAGATATGCTAGTTATCAATACACATATTATAGAATTATTTCAGATTTTTAGGTTAAAAACTCTACCTGTGAAAAATAAAAAACTCAAAAAATTGTAAAAAAATGCCGATTTCGTATTAAAGCAGATTCGATACCACATCCATGTTTTTACAGTAAATAGGTATTATTGATACCAATACTTTGAATTTTTTTCAGATTTGTAGATTTGGTGCACCATGTCGAGAAAAATCAAAAACCGATTTTTTCGTAGCTTTTTGCCTGTCAGAGTTACTTATACGCAGTATTTTCGTGTAAGGTTTGTTAAATAAGTGTTTTATAGGGTTTTCAATGAATTGGTATACAACAAGATAGTAGGAATTGAAAAATTTACTGAAATCAGTCGATTAGTACAATGCTAAGCGCCTTAAGTTCTATAAAAGTAGCAATTGTTTCAACGGAGTCGGTGGCGCAGCGGTAAAGTGTCGAGCTGCTAAATCGCTGCACACTATTTAGCGAGAGTTCAAGACTCCTTTCAAATGAATTTTTTTTTTGCACTTATTACATTTATTTACAACTCCCAACTGTATAACAGTGATCAATATTTACTTATAAGTGTTCTAAGAATATTTAAACAATATTTTACCTTAAATGTACGGAAGAATTATTTTAGGGCAGGTATGTTTTGTCATTCTGGCTTCTAAGTTCGTTTGTTCGTGTAATTATATTTCGCGTTCAATCTTCGATGTCATTAACTGTTAACTCGTAGTTGTTTAACGATGTACTGCGATTATGCGGAAAACAAGGAGTTTAATGTTAAAAGGCATTTTTATTATTATTATTGCTAGAAAGAATACAATTAATGTTCCTCAGTAGAAAGCAGACAGCGTAGAAATGTTGATTGATCAATTAATGGTCTATTATAGATTTTCGTAAATGTTATTGATGTAGTCCAACCAGCAGTTTTTATGATATAATCTACAAGTACTCCAGTTCCAGATTTAAACATTTTTATATTAATGCCAACTACTTTTGTTTTTTTCAGTCATCTGCTTAAGGAGTCATCATTGTTATACAGTTGGGAGTTGTAAATAAATGTAATAAGTGCAAAAAAAATTCATTTGAAAGGAGTCTTGAACTCTCGCTAAAATAGTGTACAGCGATTTAGCAACTACTTTTATAGAACTTGTGGCGCTTAGCATTGTACTAATCCACTGATTTCAGTGAATTTTTCAATTCCTACTATCTTGTTGTATACCAATTCATTGAAAACCCTATAAAACACTTATTTAACAAACCTTATACGAAAATACTGCGTATAAGTAACTCTGACAGGCAAAAAGCTGCGAAAAAATCGGTTTTTGATTTTTCTCGACATGGCGCACCAAATCTACAAATCTGAAAAAAATTCAGAGTATTGGTATCAATAATACCTATTTACTGTAAAAACATGGATGTGGTATCGAATCTGCTTTAATACGAAATCGGCATTTTTTTTGTAATTTTTTGAGTTTTTTATTTTTCACAGGTAGAGTTTTTAATCTAAAAATCTGAAATAATTCTATAATATGTGTATTGATAACTAGCATATCTCTGATTTTTTTCAGAATTTTTTATCCGATACCATTGGCGTAATTGGCCAAAACATGAATTTTGATTTTTCTCCATTACTACCTCCCCCCCCTGATGCGATACAGGGCTAAAACTTGGAAAAAATTGTTTTTTCTGCATGACCTTTCGAATGACTCGTCGCAAGTCGAATTCGGTTTGGGGGCACTTTGGACCCCCTTATTCGGCTATCGGCTATACCTTTTCTGTGAATAGCATAAATCTTTGGGCATTAAAATTTCTTAATTTAAATATGATAGAAAATGTATTGCATAATGGAAAACTATCTATTCTATATAGATTATAATATTTATAGTATTAATTAAATAAATAAACGAAAAAGCAATAATAAAATAATGAAAAACAATATGGATATGAAGAACAATTATAAAATTTTTACGTAAATCCTTAGCTAAACGTACAGACAAGACTGAGACAGGTTGTAACACGGGATAATTTGTAACATAATTTAAATTTTCTGAACACCAAATCTAGTAAGCCAAATAAGTACATATCATGTGAGAGCAGCTTGAGGATATTAGCAACGACGCCGGTTTGATTGAAACACTCAAGCATCATGTATCTACACTGCTCGTCAAAATGAAGGTGCTACTAAAATTTTCCGAAACAATTGAAACTGAAAAAAAACTAAAAAAAGAATATAAAGAATATTCCAAACCACCATTTTGTAGCCCGAAGATTCCAATTTTTGAATCAGGCATTGAAACGCCTTTCATGCACTACAGTTCCATTTTTTAACAAGACAAAACGCAATAAGCGAATGTTAAAAAATTTTTGTCAACTTCGAAAAGATGCATGGGCCGAAAGAAATTTTTTCTGGTAAATCTCATGAAATGCTCTGAGAGAGCAAACCTTTCCCTTTCATTTTGTTTTTTTTTTCATTTCATTATTACTCACCATCACTGTTATGTTGTTTATCATTATTTGTGAGTTATTCACCATCATATGAAAAAGGGTACTTTTCACTTTGAGCGATTATAACTTGCGAACGCATGTTCGTAGAATAATTTCAATGTGTAGTTTAGAAAGATGAGAACTTTTTTTGTCAAAGCCAGTCATTTCAAAATGATCTAAAAAATGGCATCATCACTTTTTACAAAACATTATGCCACTTCAAGGAAAATCATGGAATCATTCAAGTGTCTACGGTTTTCTCGAATTAACAGTACCCGTAATTCTTGTGGCAGAGGCTGAACCAATTTGATTTCTTTTACCGTGTGGTCTCAATAGTGAAAGGTGCGATATGGTCTAAAAAAATTGAGGATTACTTATTTTAGGGTACGTTTCTTCTTCAGAACAATTTTTTTCCGTTTTCGCAGCGTTTCAACTATTACTGCTTCTTTTTTTTTTCTTGGTTCCACTTTATTTTAGCAGAAAAGAGAGATTTAAGAAATTTAAGTTTAGGAAAAGCATTTTCAGTCAATCTCTTCGTAATGACAAAAATTGCACAGTACGATGACAAAGGTTGCACGTTGGATTTGACGCTTCATTGGGTGTGCACAAGCAAGGAGGGATAAGTCCCTGTGATTCGTCACCCTTACAATTTTTTTTTTTAACATTCATTTGTTGTCATTCATCTATAAAAGAATGACACTATTTTACTAAAATACAAAAACCAAAAACAAAAATTAAAAATTTTCAGGTTACAAAATAGTGGTTTAGAATACTGCTTATACTCTTTTTTTGCAGAAATATAGTCACTTAAAAATGACCAATTTTTTCGGAAAATTTTAGTGGCCCCATTAATTTTAGCGAACAGTGTATTTTGTAATTATACAGGGTGAGTCACGTAAAACAGAACACCTAAACATCTTTGTTAATGATGAAGATAGGAGAAAACGTTACAGAGATAAATTGTACTGTTCAAGGGGGCAAATGTGGCGATACTAAAAAATCTCCTAAATTGTGTTTTTTTCAAGGTTTTTTTGAAAGTCACCGATGTTTTCTTAAACGGAACTATATATTTTTTATTTCATTGTATAATAGCTCATGCCAAGATGAGTTGAACGACATAGGATATTGTGACCCTGAAATGCCCTTGAACTACAAAAGTTATAATAGAACAATAACAAGTTTAAAGGGTGCGATTCTCTTATTTGAATTACATGAAATGTTCAAAATGATGTCCGTCAGCAATGTATCAAGTATTTAAACGTTTTATAAGATTTCGACGTACTTCTTCAATTGTTTCAGATGTAATGGATGCACAAGACTGAACTATTCTTTCTTTCATGTTTTTAGGCGTTGTTGGTTGCTCGCGATAAACAGCATCTTTTATTTTATCCCACAGAAAGAAATCGAGTGGAGTTAAGTCAGCTGAACGAGCTGGCCAGGGTACTTTTCCGTTACGGGTAAATATACAGGGTGCGGCAGAATAACATGTACAAGCGGACACGAGGTGGTTCCTTATGAAAAAATAAGAACAAGATATAGAATAAAATTTTTTCATTTAAGGCTTAGTTTTCGAGAAAATCGAGTTTGAAAATCCAATGCGTACAGATGCTGTCACGGCTAAGTTACGGTTCGTCGGGCAAGGTATAACACGTATCGTGTTTGTAAACAATGATCTGAAATCGAGACCAATTAATACAAAGTATTCATGCAGGGAGGCAATCAGTTTCAGCAATTTTGTAATTGATAAAATAAAATGTTCCTTAAAAGTTTTTTGTGTATTTTCTCTTGAACTCGGTAACTTTTAAATGCTGTGTTGATTTTGTTTGCAAACACGATACGCGTTATACGTTGCTCGACGAATCGTAACTTTGTTAGCCGTGCTTGTGAACCCTTGCTTTCCAAGTAGTGGAGGGGCTTCGGCCCCCAACCCCCCACCGGGGGCTCTGCTCCCGGCCCCCGGTGTGCAATATTGAAAACATTCTTTGAATACCTTGAAAACTAAAAGAGACCGCCTGGTAACTTTCTTTGCGAATATCTCGAAAACTAAAAGGTACCGCGTAGTATATGTATAGGGAAAAGTCGTTCAGAATGATGACCTGGACAACATATTTCAAGGTCATTGAAATCGGAGGTGGCTCCCCTAATCTATATAATTACCCCGTTACGTCCAATCCAATGATTTGGAAAGGACCCCGCACAGTTTATATGGGATTTTGGAGACCGGTGAAATTGGCTGATTTCAAGTATACTGTAGATTATGATGTCCTCTACAAGAAATATGTAGGAACTTAGGGTCGCTGATAAAGGGTTAGTGATATTCAGTCTTCCAAAGTACTGTACATCCCTAGTAAGTTAACAGTCGGAAGGTATGCGGGTCTGATCGGTCGAAGTGAAATAAGCCAGTCTGAACTGTATATTAAATTCTGTACATAGGCCATCATAATACATCAAACTAAAACTGCACATATGTATAGAAATACATTTTTAATTAGATAAACCGAGACCCGTCTGCTAGATACTGTATACCGCTGGTGAGTTGGCTGTCAGGACGGACCTATACCGAAAATGCATGTCATCCATGTACTTGATCGTGTTCCGCGTAGACTGGCTTATTTCACTTCGACCGATCAGACTCGCATATCTTCCAACTGTTAGGCTGCAAATGTATAATAAAATTAGTTAGAATGCACCATGAATTTGTTTTCATCGTTTTACAGGTCAACATCGAGGGGAAAATTGTTTACATGAACAAAAGAAGAGAAACAAGTGTTTGCAATAAATAACTCGTGGATAGGAATATTATGTAAATCCTTATGGAAGGTACTTAAAAAAGAAATAGATGACTAAGTACTAGTACTACGAAAAAATATTGTTTTCATATGAGCAATAAAAAATATATTGTTTCATGCATGAAATAGAACTGGTTTACGAGGGACTCAAAAAAAAAAACGAAATTTTAACAATCTTCTGCATATAAGAAGGTCCTTTTTACTAACATAAGTCAAAACACTGAAAGAACACAGCTCAAAAAATTAATTTTCGAGGTAACTTTCTAGGAAGATTGACTATTCAAATAACATAATACTGTACACGTAGTAAAAGCTATAACAGTATGTAACAAACATTTTAATAAAATAAATAAAAAAATGACCGTCCAGGACTACCGCCATCTTTAAAAGTTTCAAAAGTAAAGGCTAACATTTATTAACTTCTTTCTTAAAGTTATTTAGGAAACATCGTCAGGTTTTAGAATTCTAGAAAGAAGATCTACAACTTGTGTCCTGAAAGTGTAGTTTACCTAAGATCTTATGTTTATATATGTTATATGCGAAGACACCTCTCGGAACGTTTCCTTATGAGTAGACAGCGGATCTTTATGGAAATGCATATTTTGATAGTAAATAAATAATGTAATCGGACCTCGATAAAAATTTATTTTGTGATTAAAGGATTCTAAAAATATATTTTTTATTTTACATTTTTCACATAATGTATACCTATGCTTTGCATATTTATGTTTAAGAACGTATGCATTTATTGTGCTTATACGGAATATCTATCTTTCAAATTTATTTCGTCTATCAGTACACTCTTGTATTATGTATATCTTTATGAATCCTAAACAAGAAATCATGTTTTTGTAATTGAATAATCTCGTAATTGAGCGTTAGTTGTGGCAGTTTGTGCTTGGAATTAAAACAATTTAGTTCGTGCATCGTAGCTTACAGGATTTGAGTGAAATAGCGAAAAGTGACTAACAATAAATGTATTTTTCAATAATATACATATAATAATACATAATCCTATATAACAATACAGTATAATATCTTAGTAGCATAGTTTATAACAGTACGAGTAAGTATTTCATTATATGTTTTAAGAAAATTGCAAAAGTAAGAAAATCCAAAGTGTTGTTAAAGCAAATTTGAATTGGAATTGTTATTGACGAAGACGATGACGAAAGATTTTATTGCCGAATTTGTAGTAAGAATTTTACATGCGATAAAGATTTAAAAAAAATAGCAATATGCTAGACCGGTGTTAGCTTAATTTTAAGTACGCACCACTTATATCGTGTGAAGATGAACGTCGAATGTACATTCTCTGCATTTAAATTAATTTTGATGGACAAACGCCATCGTCTAACAACGTCAAATTTAAAAAAAATGTTCAAAATTTATTGTAACATGAATTGTAATATGCAAGAATGATATTCGAAAAAGTATTGTTAACTATTATATCTACATATATGTATGTATAAGGTGTAATAAAGGAGTGGTTGGCAGCTCAAATGAAACACAAAATATCTTATGACATAATGTCCGATCTGTCTTCATTTTGCAGTAATAAAGCCTTAAAGCTAGCGGTATGGTTTTGAGATGGATACTAACTCAATGGATACAAGCAGCCGTTTAGAGTTTAGACTTTTAGACCTTCCTTGTTCTGTGTGCGTAGCCGATGCTTACTCCTACAAAGATTTTTAAAGCTTTATAACAGTTGAACTATAAGAGATACAATAAAATGCATTAAAACTCTTTTATTCTGTTGTTACTTGTCAATGTTTTGTACAGTTTTAGACTCTTCCGACTATTAGTTTAGTGCATTAGGTAATAAAGTTTAAGGTATTATTACTGTAAAACGAAGGCAGATCGGACATTATGTCATAGGACATTTTGTGCTCTATTTGAGTTCCCCAACCACTCCGGAAAATATTTAAACGTATATAGTTTAAACCCTGTATGCTCATAGAAAATATTCTATAAGATAATATTAATTTATACTAATTTATTGTATTAAACAATATTGTATTGTTTATAATAAATTGTTAGTGCATATTTTTAGTGCATATTTGCCTATTTTTAGTGCATAAGTAACATAGGCCTTTTGCCTATCTGTAGTACATCAAGGTCCGCTGTCTACTTATGAGACTAGTATCGAAGGATACGTCAATATAATATAATTTGGCGAAACAGCCTAAACCTACCCAGAAAATAAGGTAGGTGACTGGGATTACAACGATGCTGGATAGTCCCATCCCCTTTACTCAACCTCGCTCTCATCCTCTTCCTATTTTGTTTCCAATATCCTTTCATACGGAGTTGGCATCAAGATTGGAAAGCTTGAGCAGCCAGATGACGAATTATTCTTAATGTTGCTTTTAAAAATACTAGTTTTCCTGTCTGGTTATGTCCATTGAACTACAGAAAAGGTTTTATCCAGTTCAGAGAAAATTGGAAATTCCACCATCTTCGATATTCGGGGTGACAAGTTGTATCTATGCTATGAAAATGGTTGCGTATAAAATGATTAACGTATAGTCTAAAAAGAATGTAGCTTAACTCTTCACGGAATGCGTTCAGAAAGTTCGCTCCTTTATACTGTAGCCGTTAAATATTCAATAATCGAGATCATAAAGGGAAAAACGAAGGGAAAGCACTGAGTGCAAAGGCTGGTGCACGGGAAAGTTTAAAATTTACGGGCCATGCTCTCTTTAAAACTTTTACATCCCTTTTTCGTTAATACATTCATTCTTTCGACAAATGGCGAAGTCTTGCTTGAAGATTGTTTAACTATTCACACTGTACCCTTAACGAAAGATCACTTTTGTCGTCGAAGATAACGAACGCTATTGCATAAGCCGAATATTTTCCTGAGAATTTTTCGAGGAGTACCTCGTTTGCCAGGAATATCTTCGCGGGAGGTGTCAACAAATTCAGCCTTAACGATAGACGCTTTCACAGCGATACTTGAAAACGAGAATCGATGGAGGTTATCTTTCACACAGACGTACGAAAATCGTTATCACAGATTGTAGCCTTACAAAGGCATGAAGAGGCAAGAAACGGCAAAGAAGATTACGGAGGACAAGGTCCTCCTGTTTCAGTTCCTACGTGTCATCGTTTCACCGTTAAAACTTGAATATCGCAATACCAAACCCTGAAAGATTCATCTTGCCTGCCGGGACATCAACTTTTGTCCTTTAGCGATCAGGTTCTTCCCTAAAGGTAACTCATATCGATGTTTCTTCGAAAAAGCCTCCCCTTGCGATTGCCCTCTTCCGAGGCACAGGCAATAAAGTCACCCTTGACCGAATTTATTTTTTCTCTCCTCCTACATTCGTCCCACTGTCATAACAAGTTCATCCCTAGGTTCTGTGACGAAGCGAAATACGCTTTGCTATACGCGCTTCTTCCACCAAGCGAATGACTATTGAGGATAAGGTCGATCGATCTCTCTGTCGTCGACACCGAAATGGTTTTCTACCAAAGAATTTGGTAATAATTAATCGCGCAATAAAGCAACACTTTTCTTGGGTTAGAGTTTGATCGATTGTTATTAGATGAGCTTCCATTGGCACCTTCCCGTTCGACATTTTGGAGAATAACGAAGTAGCTGACGTTTCTGATTAATGACCCGACGTTCCGCTGCTATAACTGAGCAACGTCTTCACACCTCGTGAGTAGTGAATCCTCGTGTCGACCAACGAATATCGATTTAAGAAAGAGTACGAAACTTCTGTTCACAAAATGTAGCGGTTCCGAGCATGACGGCAATACCGAAATGAGTAACGAGTAGCGTCAACAGAAACGCTAACTTCTCTTGAAGAGATTGAAAAGAAGACTTCGTAGGAAGTGGAAGCATGGCGAAGCGTTAGAAAGTTTCACCAAGTTCCAAGCTTTCTTGTTTAAGTAGGAAAAAGGAACTGCACTTCAAGTATTTCTTCCTACTGAGAACAATCAGGATATTGGAATGAATCACCTTTAGAAATGGTTACCTACACTTGGCATTGATGAACGTTTCTTTACTATTGATAATAATCGTAGAATTGGATTCGATCTCGAATCGAACTCAATTATTTTTAATCGACAGCAAATTATATAAATTTCTTTAAACTTGTGACATTAACGCAACTTTCTTTTCTTTTACCTGCTTAAATTTAAAGCAGATACAGGCGACGATAACAATTATGCAAAGCGCAGATTCTGCATAAGTTCCTTACGAGTTGTCATTAGATCGGTATTGTGCCAAGTTCATTAAGCCAGTGAAGTTTGAATTTCGATTTGGCTTCCACCCAGGTTAATCATGAATTAGATTCGGATTAGGATTAGGTGGAGTTGAGCACGAATTTGATTACCTTAGGTCATGATTAGGGTCACTTAGGTTTAAATTAATTCTAGGTTACCTATGTTCCGTATAGTCAATTAGTAACGATCAATCATTCGCCACTTCCCAGAGGAAGATAATTAAACATGTTTGGAGTTCCAATGGAGTTTAGCTTTGCGTGAGTATTTAGTTCTGGTTATGGGTAGGATTTACGCTAGCCAGACCTTGGATTACCGTTGCTGAAGGATTCGGATAGGCGATCCTCAGTCTGTGAAGAGATTCGACAGAGGGAAGACTTATAACAAGCCATTTGATTATGTACCTGTATTTCATGTTTGATGGCGATACATCACGGTCACTAGAGTATTTTTTTCATGTGCCTAAAAAGGAAGGAAGATATGAAGATTTTGTTACATCAGTAAATAACACGCACTCAGGTAATTATACGCGTTTGAAGACGGAAAGAGGTTTCGAAGATCAATTTTGTTGGCTATATTATTCGTAGCTAACAAACCTCAATTAGACGCCTCTGGTTTTGTTACACAATGAATTCTCCTATTATCTACTGCCCGACATTCTGCTTGTCTGATTCTGTCTTAACCCGCTAACTACATCCGTCTACTGTACATTTTATCACTTTAGTACCTATATAATAATTATACGAGGAACTTTTCTTATCCAGTGGCAGTCTGAAATCTTTGAATAAAGCATTCAAATATTTAAAAAAAAAAAAAAAAAAACAATTTTGCCGTAACTACATGCTATTTGAGGTGGACGAAACGGAAAGAAATTGAGGCAATACAAGAAATATACTTAAGATTGGGCTTGGATAGGATAACACCAGGATATATTATCAGGAAAGAACCCAAAGTAGAAAATATTTATACAGGGTGTAAACTATATACGTTTAAATATTTTCAGGAGTAGTTGGGAAGCTCAAATGGATAACAAAATGTCGTATGATATAGTGTCCGATCTGCCTTCGTTTTGCAGTAATAATACATTAAAGTTTATTACCTTATACGCTAAATTAATAGTCGGAAGATTCTAAAACTTTACAAACACATTTATTGAGATACATTTTATTGTATCTCTTATACAGTCTTCTCTCGCTATAAGCTCGCCGTTTTCGTCGCTCCATCGAGCCACTCTTCAATTTCACTGTAATCATTGACGACGTACAAAAAGCTATCAATTCCATTATTCCATTACTTTCACGAACATGTGCCTTAGATGTTCTACAACGTAAAATTCGTTGCTAACTCGCGAGCCTGTAACGAGGGAACACTGTAGCTTAACTGTTATAAAGCTTTAAAAATCTTTGTAGGAGTAAGCATCGGCTACGCACACAGAACAAGGAAGGTCTAAACTCTAAACGGCTGCTTGTATCTATTGAGTTAGTATCCATCTCAAAACCATACCGCTAGCTTTAAGGCTTTATTACTGCAAAATGAAGACAGATCGGACATTATGTCATAAGATATTTTGTGTTTCATTTGAGCTGCCAACCACTCCTTTATTACACCTTATACATACATATATGTAGATATAATAGTTAACAATACTTTTTCGAATATCATTCTTGCATATTACAATTCATGTTACAATAAATTTTGAACATTTTTTTTAAATTTGACGTTGTTAGACGATGGCGTTTGTCCATCAAAATTAATTTAAATGCAGAGAATGTACGTTCGATGTTCATCTTCACACGATATAAGTGGTGCGTATTTAAAATTAAGCTAACACCGGTCTAGCATATTGCTATTTTTTTTAAATCTTTATCGCATGTAAAATTCTTACTACAAATTCGGCAATAAAATCTTTCGTCCTCGTCCTCGTTAATAACAATTCCAATTCAAATTTGCTTTAACAACACTTTGGATTTTCTTACTTTTGCAATTTTTTTAAAACATATAATGAAATACTTACTCGTACTGTTATAAACTATGCTACTAAGATATTATACTACATTGTTATATAGGATTATGTATTATTATATGTATATTATTGAAAAATACATTTATTGTTAGTCACTTTTCGCTATTGCACTCAAATCCTGTAAGCTACGATGAACGAACTAAATTGTTTTAATTCCAAGCACAAACTGCCACAACTAACGCTCAATTACAAGATTATTCAAATATAAAAACATGATTTCTTCTTTAGGATTCATAAGGTTATACATAATACAAGAGTGTACTGATAGATGAAATAAAGAATCCCGCACAGTTTATATGGGATTTTAGAGACCGGTGAAATTAGCTGATTTTCAGGTATATTGTAAACGTATATTGAATATAAATAACGTAACGTTATACCGTATATTGAAATTCATCAGTAACGTGTTATCTTACGAAGACTCCAAACTGCTATCGAACAGTTTATAGTTTTTGATTTTGTGAAAAAAAAATTTACTCCCGATACTAGAAAGATGCAGTGGGTGGATTAATTTGGAAAAAGTAAAACATGAAATTCCTTAAAATTATTCAATTGGTTTTCTTATTTGTAGCTATTCTGAAACTTTCTCGGTTAAAAAATAAAATGGGCCGCACCGTATCGACTTTGTATCGACTCCTTCGCTTTCTGAAGGCAGTTGTAGGATGTGCCTTTAGAGTACATATTAGGATAGTCTGTGTTTAAATAATTTGTTCTCAATGTATATCTGCTTAGATACGCTTTGGGATGTTAAGGATGATAACACGATCATCGGTGCATACTTGCCTTTAGGGCGATACATGATGTGCATTCAAGTTCTGTCATCTTATAGAAGAAGTACCTTGGGTGGGTCAATTGAGTTGATACAGTGAGTGAGTTTTGCATGCTAAACTTGACCTGACGATGAAAATCGTGGTTTTCCTAGGTTAGTTCGTACACTGTACGGTTTCTTTATGTACATTGAGAGAAAAATGTTTTAATTTATAAGTATACATTGTGCGAAATTTTATTACATTTTCTACTAAAACAGCAGGATTGGTGAAAGTGGTTATGTTTTTACCACACCAGTGTAGTAATATTTGGTTCTGAAGACTTGGTAAAGGTTACAACCTCGTGTGCGGATTTTTACTACACGAATGTAGCAAGGTTGGAACTTCGCTCAAAATAAAGAGTTTTTCTTTATGGAAATACTGTGATATACTCGGCGAAGGGGAAGCCGGGGTACAGGATAAATAAGAGAATTACTTTGGTTATACAAAGTGTTGACGACTGGAGGAAGAAAAAACTTCGGGGTTGAAGAAAAGAAGGGGCCACAGTAGTGATTTTCGTTTTGGACCATCGGATTAACCAACACTTGCTTCATTATCAGTAGACCTATGCTGACGGACCCGCGCTTCAATTGTGGAAGATTATTTCGGAACTCGTCTTATTATATGAACAGGGCTAGGAACAAGCACTAGCGAGAAAGACGATTATTACGAGAACACTCTAGCGGAAGCCCTATGAAACTAGGCCTATGCTCAGTAGCTGCTAACGGCTAGGCCCGTAACAAATATCTGTGTCAGGAAATAAGTTTTTCCAATATTAACTATACCATTTTTTGGACGTTTATGCGATATTCATTGAAAGGAATTGAAAAGGCAACGCTAAAAGCCAAGCAAATTGAGGTTATGTCACGAGACGCTACTTCTTTCCGAAGCGTAGATGTCGCTGTGTATCACAGCCTTCCGTAAATTTTACTACACTGGTTTATTAAATTTTGAAGCACATGTGCTATTGTTTCCTTTTAGTGTGATAAAAAGGAACGCATTTCGCTCTATCCTCCTTCTTTACTACGCAATGTAGTAATTTTTCCTTTACGATTTTTCTCAGTGTATAATTGATTATGTGTCTCTTCGCAGTAATGCAATTACAGAGAAAGAAAAACGAATGTTGCTACGGGAATGGTAAAAATAACAAAAAAGTAAATTGTCATTTTCAAAGATTTAGTAATTATCAAAGAAAAACGAATGTTGCTACGGGAATGGTAAAAATAACAAAAAAGTAAATTGTCGTTCCTTTTATTGGCCAGGTGATTTTAAATCCATTGCTTAAACAAAGCTGCTGATTAATCTCTCTTAAGAGAGATTATAAGCTTCTTGTATGAGGTTTATGTGGACAACAACATACATTGACAACAAAAAAAGAAAATGATTATGAGATTACTGGATTCGAACTTGGTAATTATTTACATTAGGGGCTTCCTCACCGATTTTGATGACCTTTAAATATGTTGTCAAGGTCATCATTTTGAACAACTTTTTCTTATACATGTTACCGCCGCTCGGCTTTAGTTTCCGAGATATTCGCAAAAAAGTTTCAATATTTAAAAGACTGATCGGAATAAGTCAGCGCTAGATTTCAAATTGTGGCCGCCGATAAGGCGGTCACGGTCACAACTTAAAACGACTTCAATTAGTTGAGATCCCCCGTCTTGTCTGTCTATGTTTACAAACTGAAACGTGAAATAGATCGTGTCGAACGCGAACTCATTTGATTGTCAGCCGTGTTAGCATACAGAGTATTAACGATGAAACTATACGAATTCTTGGATATCTGCAACAATTAAGAAAAATTGATAGATTCGTTAATTAGCCGTAAAGTGATTTGTGGCACGATGAATTGTGTCAAATGCAATAAAAATATGTTATTTGATCGCGCAAACTTAATTTTTAGATGTCATAATAGCATTTTTTAAAATAATGGCCGAAATATTGCCTGTTATACAGGGTGTAACAAAAATGTTGCAGTTCCTTGAAAGGGGTGATTCTTGAAGTGATTTTAAACAACTTCTTCCCTAGCGAAAATGTTAGGTTGGGCTTTGTTAACGAGTTATTAGCGAAAAACATCGGGCAATCAGAGAGCGCGTATAGCGGACGAACGGCCGTTCAGTGGCTGGCCCAAGCTACACGTAGCGTTCACGGCTGATCTTTCGCTATGCGTGCGCTGTGATTGGTCGGTGTTTTTAGTTAATAACTCGTTAACAAAGCCCCAACTAACATTTTCGCTAAGGAAAAAGTTTTTTAAAATCACCTCAGGAATCACCCCGTTCAAGGAACTGCAACATTTTTGTTATACCCTGTATAAGATTAATAATAAGATGCGAGTGACGTGGTATACTTTCAATATACTTAAATCAGTCGTTTTTCCATGGCGCGCTTCGCGCACAAACAATATAACATCCCCCTTTTCCATGACAGACCATCGAGCGTAGACAGTATTTTCAAAATTGAACCCTTAATTTTCAACTGGTAGTGGGGGCTCGTCCCCCCAACCCCCCACCGGGGGCTCAGCCCCCGGCCCTTGGTGTGCCGGTTTTTCAAATCTAACCCAGACCTATTCCGATCAGTCTTTCAAATATTGAAACTTTTTTTGCGAATATCTCTGAAACAAAGGCCGAGCGGCGGTAACATGTATAGGAAAAAGTTGTCCAGAATGATGACCTTGACAACTATGTAAATAATTACCTCGAACTTTTACTTAATATTGTTATAAACTTGTACTGTAGTAACTCAGGGGATGGATTATTCAACATTATAATATTTCTTTTAGCTTCTAAATATAATTGGCTTTCAGTTGTAGTATACCTCTAATAGTAGAGTTAGAATCCCTTAGAATTCTCTTGAGGCCGAAGACCAGAAGGAAAGAGTCTAGTTAAGATAGAATGTCAGTAGGTTATTGCGTAGCTCTGTAAGAATCGCAGACGTTAATTTGAGAAATGTTCGAAGATAAATATTACTGTTTCCGTCTTTAACTTAACTGATGTTCCAACTAATACTAGATTAAGGCATATTTATGGATTATAGAATTACAAGTGACATTAGTAACTCAAATACATCAAAGTAGAATTACAAAAATTAAATATCTATATTTGATCAGTGGTTCTTATAGATGTCTTATATTATGTGAAACTAGAGAACATATTTAATTTCATTCACTTGACGGATGAAATTTTACTTTATACGAAAGGCGATTACTACGAAGGAAAGGTTGACTATTATTTTACAGGGTTTAGCTACTGGAAACTCCTTTAACAGTCTATAGATAGACTACTTTGATACTTCGAGAATTCTCACCGATGAAATATTATAAGATAGTAATCAATCCTTCCCTGATACTAATTGCCCCTTATAAACACATATTTATACATACATGTACCGTTAAGGAACTAATTTTTGATCATTTGAGGGACCTTCCCGATGTAATATTTTTTTTAACTTGATAAAATCCTAAACCATAGAGTTTTTTATTATTAAAAGATAAATTTATTTTCTGTTTTCAGGAAAAGATTTAAAAATGTTGAAAATAAGTACAATTGAGTTATTTACAAGCTATAGAATAATAAGATGATTGGGAACTAGTTTTTAATCATCTAAAATGCATTGCAAAATGCAAATACCAATTAAAAAGAAACAAAAATAAAGAAAACAAGCTTATGGTAATAAAAAATAAACTTGTTTTTAGTATAATGATGTAAATTTAATACTTTTTTTGTAATTTTGTGTCTTCACCTATTCAGTATTTAGATGATAAAAAAAACTAGTTACACGAGAAAATATTTGAACTCAATAATTGATCACTAATTAAAAAAAAAAAATTATATCTATATTATTAAAATTCTTACTCTAAATTGTAGATAAACTATTTAATAAGCAAAGTGTATGAAAATAGCCTTCAATAGTTGCAACAGCATAAACCGATCGACTGTATTATTGACGGTACTCTCGGTACTCTCTTACGTCGATCAGCAAGACATGGCGTTCAATAAGGACTTTCTGCAAGTGTGCTACCTTTCACATTTATTTTCACGGAAACGCACAATACTACCTGCTTTGACATGTCATACTTATATTTTTGAATAGTCAATTTTTACTTCTGAAATTATTTTAAATACTTACTTGTTGATATAAACTTAAAAGAACGATTTATTTTATGAACTGATTAAAGCTAGCTCCTTAACGGTATCACTATTGTATCATTTAATGAAGCTGGCTAAACAATTGAAATTGGCTATTGATACGTGTACGAAAATTGAAACAATCTTTCTTACAAATTCGAAAATCATCAACTAACTTTCTGTAATCTATTATTAAAGAATTCCTGTATCCATGAATTTTATGTACGTTTCAGTTCTTTTTGTTTGTTAAAATTTGGTGTACCAATATGGAACAATACAATGTCTATATAACATAATTGCATTATAAATTATAAGAGCTAATGGCTAGCGTTGTTTTACATTTTTTTATACCTCATGACGTACATAACAGTGAAAGTCGAAGCATACCCTATAAGGCAGTCTTGAAATATCAATATAAAATTAAAAAATTTTTATAGCAAAAATTTAATGTACAATGGGGTTCTATATTTTGTAAACATTTCCTAACTTTTAAAAACAGGGTACAGTTTTTATACGATTTCAATTTCGCAAATACACATGGCAATAGTATGAAACTCTATACTCTATTGTCTAATAAAATTACTTTTTTTACTGTTTTCGCTTGATAACTGACATGATTGAATGTCTGAAAGCCTTACAATAAAAATTGAATTGAATCTAAAAATATACGGTTGCTTTTTTACATTTGATATTTCTCGACGTTTCAGTCTATATATTTTCAAAGACATGTGCGAAAATTGAGAAAACTTCGGTTTAACTCTTTTCCTTTATTTTTGTAATGCTGTTATTTGCTTCATATAAAAACTTACTACACAGTGCGCGTGAATTTTGTGCTGTTTGATATGTCATTCTAAGAAAATTTGTACATCGAATATAATCCTATGAAGTAGAAATACATATCGGTTATTTGCAACTAAAAAGTTTTAATTTGCTGAAGTATTACGCATATTAAAATACAATCGCTGTACTACATACGACTATTTATAAAATAAAAAAATGTAGGTATATTAAAATAGTTTGGTGGACATCCAAAAAAATTTGAAAAAATTCATAGATACAATTATTTAAAAAAGACATGTTATTTTAAGTATAGCGTCGAATTCAGGTCTTACAGTATGGAAAATTGTGACAATAGCTGGCATGAATACAAATATTTATAAAAACTGAAAAAACTATAACAATGCAAGAAATTGTAACAACAATTAATAAAAAGTGCACAACGAATTACTAAATATCGTGTCACTTAAAACGTTTAAAACTTCGGCAGAATCCATTACTACTTAACAGAGAGATACAGAAAAGTACTATTAGATTTCACGGAGCACAAAGTGCTGTGGAACAAAAGATGGAGAAATGTAATATTTTCTAATGAGAACTTATATGACGGTGATGGGTTTCGCTATTATATATGAGTGGGAGAAATGTTATGTTGCAGGCGATTATAAGTTACGCTAATAAAAACGATACCAAGTTTATTTTGAACACAGTGAATAATAAAATATACGTTCTTACAATCTAAAAACTATTTATTAAACGTGCCTAATTAAAACTTCATTATTAACATAATTCAAATGTACACACAGCAAAGTGCGTTAAAAATTGTCAAAAAATAGACAATATTAAAGTATTATAATATCTCTCCAGATTTTTAGACATAAAAGTAATTAAAAACGTTTGGTTGTTGCTTGCATTTTTATACAAAGAACAGACAATTTAATACTATAGAAGAGCTGAACCAAAATTGTATTTAAAACGAATGGGAAGTATGAGATTAAAATGTCATAAAAAGGTTTTATAAACCATTACCAAAAGGGACTAAAGGCCCCCATACACTAGCGAGCAGCTCGCCGCGAACTTGCCAACATGCGCGCCGAGAATTGCTACAGCCACCAAGAATGCTACAACTCATTCGGTTGTCCTGAACGTGGCGTGCAGTGAATATGAGTTATTTCTTAGATCATATATACCTATAGACACGACCTGAGTCATCTAGATTGATGCAAAGATAAAATCATCTACATGACGTTCATGTGGGCATGCATCGTGTGGGGAAAGAATATCTACTTCCAAAAAGTATCCTTACAGTCTAATAGCGTCTAATCGTCTGATTGGTCTGATGCACTATTTGCCATCTTGAATTATCTTTTCTGACGTCACTGTGGGCAAACTTGTTCGTTATCTTTGCATCAGGCTCTCCCATGGGCTCTTATACCTCAGGCCGTGTCTATAGGAATATAATGGTTTAAGAGTTATTTAGAGAAAACCATTGCACTCATACAGGGTCATCCGATTATGTCGGAACAGCTAGAAACGGTAGATTTGGCAACAGCGTAAAAGTACACCTGCGCCCTCTGCGAACTGTCAGTGAAGTAAAAGCGTTTCATCATGGCCGTTGTCATTAAAAATATCTAACCTAAAGCAGAAGACATAACCAATATCAAAGACAGGAGTTTTGGTTGCCTTCGACAATCATGAATTTTGATTAATATTATTAATATTTATGAACGATGTGCAATGAATTAGAAATTTATGTATTGTAGTAAATAAAAACTCTCGAGACAACCGACGATTTTTTATGATACTACAAAGCGCCGTGCAAGCATGTGCAAAGCGCCGAACCCAAACACGGTTGATAGAGGGTTAGATTCTGCAAATTATGCGGCGATGATTTACACCGTCTGCGTTGATCGTCCAGCATCAGTTCCAGAACTGAAAAAGGCTCTTTCCAAATTAACCTCTATAGCAGGAACAAATTTTACAAGTTTTGTTAACCTACACGAAACTCCTGTCACCGAAAATGGTTAGCGATAACCGAAAACACAGTTCTTCTTATTGATAATCATTATTTGCAAGCAAAGACCATTTCCGTTGTTAATCCATTTGCGGCGCATTGAAAATAAAATGCCTCCGTTGTAATGCAAATATTTTAACAATTGGCATCATCCGCGACGGATGGATTAATCATGGTTCATCTTAACCAAAAATAATTTTCATCGGCATTAATGGCTATTAGTAACATAACATAATTTCCGGCATCGATAACCAATAAATTTTGATCATTTACAATTATTTATAACCGAAATCGTTTAAAGAAAGATATTTATTTTTATATTTCCAACTTTAGGTTATAACGGTAACGATCTCTGCTTTAGGTTAGACATTTTTAATGACAACGGCCATGATGAAACGTTTTTACTTCACTGACAGTTCGCAGAGGGCGCAGGTGTACTTTTACGCTGTTGCCAAATCTACCGTTTCTAGCTGTTCCGACATAATCGGGTGACCCTATAGGTAGTTATCTCTCGATAGAAAAAATAGAATCGCGATCGATCGATAACGAAGAAGAAACTCGATTGAAACTTCGCAAAACGTTGAGACCATGAAATTGCACACGTCCGACCATAGCTGCGGAAGGCTTGTTGATTAACCATGCGTGACTAGTAACGAATTAAAATTTCAGGCGTGCTGAAGTCATTGAGTAGGTATAGAGCTCAATGGCTGGAGTAGAGCCACGTTCACAACTTCTTAATCATTCCTTGCTAAGAAAAATCATCCCGTTTTTTAGAAAAAAAAAAAAACTCTACAGGATACTATTATCATTTCGTGAAGGTTATTAAAGTCGGGGCCATCTCAACTGGCGGCTCAGGGTCACCAAACCTCTCGCGCGCCTTTCTGCGCACTTGCCGTGTGTGTTGAATATCCGTGAGAAGACTCTCCTTCCTCCTTCCCCGACGTCGCGTCGCGTCACGCCGCGAGGAAAGAGAGCGGTAGTAGCGGTAGTAAGTGCGTCCGCGCGCACGAGGAATTGCCGCGGTGGGGGCACCCTGCCAGAAAGGAGCGCGAGGGGTTTGGTGACCCTGAGCCGCCTGTTGAGATGGCCCCGACTTTAGCAAACAAAAATTAGTTTTCCATAATAATAATTTTAACACGTTCGCCGAAATGAGGATGTGTTAGCACGTCGGTGTGCGGTTCGGCCAAGTCGCGCGCTAGTGTATGGGAGCCTTAACTTAACGCTTTAAGAAACAGAAGTAGTAGTATAGGATTATTGAGTAATGAGTAAACGAAAATTATAATATATTTCATAGCATGTTTGAATTTAGTTTACAAAAAAGTTTTTACTGCCTTGTAGCTTTATCGCTCATTGAAAAATTTGAAATTGTATTTGAAATCATCTCTATTTAAACTGAAACTATAACTATTTTTATCATAATATATATGTTTACTGAAGAAGTTTAATTTTAGTTTAGTGATTTTACAAAATTAGATATGTATACAGATAATACTATTCACAAAAATAAAAGGTTATGCACTACAAAAAGATTGTCTTTTTCACGAGTTTACATATATTTGCAGATTTCACGAATTTTTCAATATAACTTCATAGATGTATTTTATAAATTCGGAGCTTTCAGAAAATACAAAAAGGAGAAGCTCTTTAGAGTAAGTAACCCTTCTCAGAAGGCGACCCGTGCATTCAGTATGTCCCGTTCCTTCCTCCAAACGTATCACTAATGGATATCCTTAACTGACCCGTCTCGACAACGTTGAGCTATTTCCTTGTGGGGGTACAATACGCGTACCAGTGCATCCGATAACGTTAGGCAGCGACGGAGAAGCGATGGAAAGGCTCGACGAGAAGCTGGCAGAGCTTTTCTCGAAGGCTCAAGATGTCTGGCAGTCAGCCAAAGATTATCCGAAGCATCGTTTCTCCCGAGGCTTCATAACTGAAATGAGCCAACGTGGCTGTAGGTATTGAAACCCATTCGATCCATCCATTTGCCAACCTCCTTTTTCTGTCCCATCGATTTCTGGATAAATACCGAGTCTTACTCGTTCACCAACGTTCCAAATGAAATGAATGATGCATGCAGACGCGTGCTTTCTAATACTTGCTGAAACATCAATTCGTTTTTTACAATCGCTGTTCGTTGGATCGATTCTTTGAACATCGAGTAAAGATAAATACCGTTGGGTATAAAATGCTATTAAAAAAGAAGTCACTTCAAATGCTCCTCGTTTTAATACCTCGCATATTGAATACCGTTGTGAGAGATGTAGAAGAAGTCCTTAGGAAAGCAAATCTCTTTTATAGATTAAATTTAATGGAAATTAAACGATGCGTACGCACAAATAATACAAGGCTGGGTTGGATTATGGTCGATTCATTGGAATAGTAGAAATTGAGAAAGTAGGAGAGTACAAGGGAAAGGGAGAGGAAGAGAGGGCGGGAGAGAGAGAGAGGGGAGGAGAGGATAATAGGAATTAGCTAACTTCGCCGTACATCCGGCACAGCTGTCACAAGTTTACATAAAATGTTCCGACTCGACTATTTTGTTTGCCGTACAATGCTGGTTGTCATCGTGGAAGGCTTCATAAATTTATTCCTTCCCACTACGCACAGAAGTTCCTTAGTTTGCGCAGCTTCAAATTTCCTTCGCGTATTTGTAACATTAACAATAAGGAATGTCGATAATCATTATTTCAGCTCTTTTCGAAAGGCCTACTTTATTGGACAAAATGGTACACGATTGTTCTTTTTAACTTTGTACTCCGGAATTCCGTGGTTGAAGTCATCTTTCGATATAGAAACCGATAAAAGTTGACTAACTGATAGCTATTTTAGCTCGATAGGCGCAAAACATTATTCAGCACAGAGTTAGCAGAGTTTCAATTGGAAAATGTACTACCAATACGAAGGAGTAACTTATGTTGTACGTGAGTTGTACTATTTAGAACAGGTAGCTGTTGTTTTCCTTTTTAATAAGAAAACTGTTCTAATAACTGACACGTCTATAAGGTTTGTCAGAAAACTGGAACAGTTTTCCGTAACAAAGTTGTAGTATCACGTACAAAATTCATGCCCACATAGAAAACGCAGGATAACATTGAGAAACTCGTACACATCGCTTTCTCAAAAATGATTTATCATTCAGCAGTCGATAAATAAGATACGACATCTTCAGAAGCATCAATAAATAATTAACGTGTCGCCTGGCTGACAGGACGATGTGTCACTTCGTTGATTTGCACCTTGCAGGATCAATAGATGTAACGCTCAACTTCGAGAAGTCATCCAGCTGAGTTAGTATAAACTATACTAATAATTACATACACACATGCAAAGATCTGTTAAGTTTTTTTCAGACACCGTGTTGCCATAAATTTCTGTCGACTGTACCTAACCGCCTACAAAACCGAGCTGCTGCGAGTGGCAAGCTAAAAAATCAATTTGAACTGTGACCACGTGTACCATTTCAGTGAGTCGAAAAAATGGAATCCTAGCGGAATAATTTCTCGTGACGTAGAAATGATTATTCTTCTGATTGAATTAGGAATCCAAAATGATTAATGGCACTCCCATTTCCCACAGATCAGATGCCGTTCCCAATGGTAAAAACTCTATGAAATCGTCCGAGGTCGTGTGAATTCCCGCGATGAAGATTCAAAGATAATAAGCAAGAATAACGGCATATAGTTTCAGTTGCAAGAGGGAATATCTGCTTGACCATTCAGGCTAACAGGTCAATCAATTCGGCTAATGGATGATCGGTTTTCAGGTCGTCGGTCAGTGCTTCATTTGCCTTCGATTCCACTACGTTTACTTAGCTACACACCTTTCAATGAAATAGTGCCGCAACGTTTTAATTGCCCACGAAAGTTGATTGTTCTAGCGTGTTAGGTGTCGTAAATCATTTAAGTAGAGATCGACGAGTTTGCTGAGTCAAGAATGGCTGGATTAAAACGCTTCTCTGTAGTACAATGTGAAGACTAACTTCGATTATGAGGTGTTATGATCCATGTAGTGATATAGTGTGATATACATTTGATATGGCTTCTCAATAAACATCTCAACGATGTATAAAGTCTATGTTTAAACTTTGCTAATTTACAAATACACGAGCTATTATTCAATCGTACAACAGGCTCATTCGAATCATGATATCCTGAAGTAATTATCTTTCCCTTTGATCAATGGGGAAACGGGAGTGTCAGACTTCCGTACCGTTTGCGAGGAACTAGGTCGGCGTTGGATGACTGCGCAGAAAGTTTCGAGAAGCCTAAGGTTAGCTAGGCATTGCCTATTTCATGTAGAAACACGTGCGTCAGCCGATAACAGTTTGCCTACTGGTAGCGTGCACCGTAACGAATTAATACCTACGAGTATTACCGAATGTGTTTCTGGCAATTGATAAAAGTACAAAAATAGAAACCGATGTCCGTAAAAAAAGAATCAATATAAAAAATGTTTCGTATTGTCAGAGGATCGAATACAATACCTGAACTCGGCCCATTGGTGGTGACACCACCAGGAAGATTCTCATGGTGGCCTTGAGAAAGTCATCTTGATTGCGATTGGTCTCTTGCAGACCGGTCTCAGAGATGCTGGCGCTGCTCTGGGTGGTCTTCCGACGGACCTTACGCCTAATGCTGCCGACTAACCTTCGCCAATCCTGTCCGGAACCGGCTGCGCTAGCACCGGATGCGGTACCGACACCGCCACCACCCCCGCCCCCGTGGGTGGGCGCATCCTGGCCCTCCGACGACTTCGAGGGGCTTAAGTCGCGACTGGGCCGTCGACTTAGGATACCGCGATGAGGAGTTCCAGCTGACACGGACACCGTGCCGCTTCCAGGCCCCACCACCGGCTGCGGACCACCAGGGCAACCGTTGACGGGGTCCGTACCCCCAGCGCCGGTGAACCCCTCCACCGGCCCGTCACCGCTGGGCCCGGTTGCCCCACCGTGACCGAACGAACCAATCGCGTAGCGTCCGATTCCTCTGCCGATACTTAACCTGCGCACCAGGTTACGCAGGCTGCCTTGTCTCTTCTTGGTTCCTGCTGCTTGCCGGTTGCCCGAAGTTTCCACGCTCTGGCCTACGTGCCTAATCGGATCGAGATATTCTTTGACTTTCCAATTAATTTTGTCGTCTTCGAAGGGATCGAGGAGTTCGAGTCGATTATTAACACAGCGTCGTACAGTGCTGCCGCTGAAGCAACTGCCTCACTCTCGCAAGGCGCGAGCATACTCCTTGGCGAATATCTCTCAAGGATAAATTTTATTTGCTGTCAAGTAGGAAACTTATTCTTAGCACCACTTAACAGACAAGCTGCTTTGTGTCTAGGATTATTGGCCTCAGTCAAGTTTACTAATGTTGCTAGGAAGCTTTAGCTCTAAAAATATACTAGAAATACTGCGTAGTCTCTTTCGCTGTTCGTTGCTTTAGTTCTCAGTATGGGAACCGATTTTCCTGAGTTATTGCCTTATAATTGTGCTAGTTCCATTGTTCAGACGGTGATCAGAATGATCGATGCATCGGTCTATCAGTAGACTTGTCGGTGCTGGTGGATCCTCAAGATGTAGCCACCCAGTGGACGATTCGTTTATTGTGGGAGATACGGCACATTCTGTACTCTACAGTCCTTTTTTTTATTGTCTTCGGAAATTTGGACTATTCGCGTATCTAGATGGGTAGAGTGTGATCGTGGTAAAGTTCTTCTGTTCTCCTCTGCAGCCGCTAATGAAACTCAGTAAATTTCAACTTGAACGCCTTTTCGAGTTAAATCGGCTTTTCATTGCCTCTGATCGAGGTTTTCTTTCCCGAGGGAAGTCGTCTTTCGGACTTTTCCCTTCCCTTGATGGTCGTCGCGTTTTGCGTTGATATTCCAGACACGTATTTCTGCTTGCAAGTTGATTCCTGAAGAGTCACGTTTCAACAAAAAACTGGACGATGCATTAAGTTTAGATAGCCAAGCTGAATCGACTTTGCCAGTTGTGGGTACACAAAATGAGTCCGAGACGCTACTACTTGCCTAATGGCAATCAAGGACATTTGCTTCTTCAAATGGCTGTCGGAAACGTCGTGAAAATAGCTTGGACTTTCTCTTTACGTCGATAAAGTGCTACTACATCTACACAATATTGTCCGTGAATGTCAAAATGGTATTCAAGTTTGTCACATTTATTGCTATACAAGTTCAGGCAGTTCAGTTTACTAATATGTGTGACTGAGTTATCCGATTCATCGAAATTTAATCTGATCACTTTTCCAGGATGTATTTGGCTTTCATATCTTCCCCACACTGATAATATCATTAAACTTTGACTATTACGCTAGACCTCGCTGATCTCGAGCTTTCTAAACTTTAGCACAAAAGTATCTGAAACTTCAAACTGCTTTCATCATACCTCTCATAGAATTGTAGCTTAACGACGGGAAGTGCTTTTTCCACAAATCGTTTTGAAACAGTTGCAGGAAACTTCAGAACCTTTCAGGTGCGTTCAAGTTGTTCCGTATTTAAGATCAGTTATTTCGACAAAGCAATTCTACAAAATCCGAAAATGCATAGGGATGTTCTTCATTAAGGAGCTTCTAATGGAATATTAGATTTCATCGAAGAAATAGTTTGATTTCTTTTTAATATTTCAGAAGCATTAGGTATTTGATGAGCGATTGGATCGGTTTTTGCTCTAGATAGTATTGCTTATAGGTGACAGCTTTTCTGCTATTAAGCGGTTAGAATGTTCACTTGATATGAGGTAAATTGATGTTATAGTGCTCCGATTTAATTTATCTGGTTTAGGTCACCGTGTATTAATTATATTCTTGATCTTCCTGATAGCGTTGCTCTTACAATGTGCAAATCTTCAATGAAGCACCGCAACTAATTCTCACCACCAAGACGCTGTAGTTCGCGTTGCTTGGCATCTGTATAACCAACGAATCGAATAAATAAACCATGCAGACGTAAACTACGAAAAATAACGAACTAGAAACCTGCGCGGAACATCGAGTCTTAAAGAGCCCCGTAAATTTTTAACGTAAACATTAATGCGTATACGAAGTTTTTGGCGAGATAGGGTTTACTATACGAAGTTGTTAACTCGACATAAAATCACTATAAAGGAAGATAGTTTTCAAGAAAATGTTCTTCGTCGTTTAATTATTTACGAGACGGTATCCAAATACTTTTAGCTTTCGATATAGTTCAGTTCGTACCTACACTGAGAGAAAAAATGAAAGAAATTTTATTACATTTTTTATTAAAACGGCAGGATTGGTGAAAGTTGTTAGGCTTTTACTACACTAGTGTAGTAATATTTGGTTCTGAAGACTTGGTAGAAACTACAACCTCGTGTGCTGATTTTTACTACATGAATGTAACAAAATTGGAACTTTTGCCCGAACTAGAGTTTTTCTTTATGAAAATACTGAGGGGTATGCTTAGCAACGGGGAAGGCGAGGTATAGGATAGATAAGAGAAGTATTATTGGTTAAAGAAAGTGTTGACGACTGGAGGAGGAAAACTGAGGGATAGAAGAAAAGAAGGGGGCCACGGCGATTTTCGTTTTGGACCATCGGATCAACGAAGACTTGCTTCATTATCTCACAAGGGACGTTCGGTGAGTGTTAATCGCCGATTTTAATGAAACTTTGTACAGTTCTTCTATGGTCCTACCTAAAAATTTTGCCGTACAAAGTAGTTGCCCATACGCACCTTTAAGGGAGAAACTACCCCTTTAATCCAAGTCGCCCTTTTCATTTCGGTGCTTATAGCTTATACAAAAACGTTGCATCATTTCTGCGTAGTGTAATATTCGCCATTATTGGTACGGTGAATTTAAGTAAATATCCAATTATTACATTTTTCATTCTGATTTTCGGGTGTTATCGTTATCATTGTTCGTTACAATGCCCCGGCAATAATAACAAACCTTATTTTCTGACCTTTGAATGCTACCCGTAATGGAATATATTTTTTGTATACATATGACTTGTGTATGGAATGGCACAACTTGCATTGTAATTGGCAGCTCTGGACGAAGAAGAAAGAATTAAAAGGGGAGAAAAAATAACAATATCAGTTAATTTTACCCATGATTTTTTTATAATTTTTATTTATTTCAAAATTAAGAAACATACAATCAGGGAGTGATAGTAGTGTAGTATTTCGATCTCACCGTTTACAATAACGGAATAGGATTCCACAATACAATCCGAGATTATATTCTATTAATTTATTCATGTATTTATTGTACGTAATTTTCACAATAATGATACTCTTCGTAAAAATGTTTAAAGCAGAAGTATTTTTTACACCAAGCACAACGAAGAATTGCAATTTCTTACAACGAGCACGAGAGTTACGTGTAGAGACGAATGCATGCGAATGAATCCGCTGCTACTGATGCCGTCTTATATACCATGGTTATTTATGCATTTGGAGAAAATAGCTGTGCGTTGGAGGTGTTTACCAAATTCCTGAATTCTTGGATGACATATACTCAATAATCAGATATCAAGAGAAATCAGAAAAATAGGGTGCGTTATTGCTATCTAACTATAACTATCTCTATCTAACTAATAATATTGTTACGTACATCACTTTTATTTATTATATATCTTTATAGTACACACATTATTTAGTACATAATTGAAAATAATATTTACATTTTTGTATACAGAATCCGTATGCAACCAAAAAATAGTCAGCTATTTTTCGAGAGACAAGAATAAGTGGGCACTTGGTTCCAATGTCGTGGCAGACCGCTAGATGTTTACAAACATCATGCTTTTGTAGCGCTTACGTGCAGAAGCCCCAAACAAATACTTCAGTGCCTATTCAAGCTTTGTAAAAATAACATCACGCTTGAAACTAGGGCTCGAGATTTCAAGTGAACCGGGTGAGATACCCGAATACCCGGGTACTCGTGAGATACCCGGGTATACCAAAATTACCCGTACTACCCGGGTATCTCACAGGTACCCGAACGCATGAGATAGACAAGAATCTCATGCCGAATTAAGCCGAATTGAACCGAATTGAGCCGATAGTTTTTCGGTACGTATTTGTGGCCTTAAAAATTAAAAAAAATTTCAGAATGAAATCAATTCTGTATACATGATGAAAATTGAATTTAATGGACCGTGGTTATGTTGAAAACCAATTCTCTCTCTCCCTCTCTCTCGCCCTCTCCCTCTCCTCTCTCTCTCTCTCTCTCTCTCTCTCTCTCTCTCTCTCTCTCGCTCTACTTTAAAATCCAGAAACACATACTGAAAAACTATCGGCTGAGTTCGGTTCAATTCGGCTTAATTCGGCATGAGATTCTTGACTATCTCATGTGTTCGGGTACCCGTGAGATACCCGGGTGGTACGGGTAATTTTGGTATACCCGGGTATCTCATAATCAATAGCCCTACTTGAAATATATCAAAATGTCAAAAACAGAAGAAATTTCTTATCAAATTCGCCATTTAATTGCTTCGGACTGCCGTAATAAATTAAGTTACAGTGAAATAGCTCATGGTAAGGAAGTAACTATTCTTACAATACCAAAAAAGACAACAGGGCAGCTACAACTTTTAGATGTTCTTGGTTTTCGAATTTGGAAGAATTTCGTAAAAACTTTATCTGATGTATTGCGTAATTACGACGTCAATTTGCACCAGAGAAATAACATTATAAAATTACAATCTCTTACTCACAATCAGCTGTCTTTGTCTAGATTTCATAATATGTTTAAACATTCATGGTTTAAAAGTGGATACCTCAAAGATCGCCTAGATCGTTACGAGAATCCAGTTGATTATTGTTTCGGCAAACAAAATATCGAAATTCATAGGTGTCACATATGCGGAGAAATTGCAATTCTTCGTTGTGCTTGGTGTAAAAACTATTTCTGCTTCAAACATTTTTACGAAGAGTATCATTATTGTGAAAATTACGTAGAATAAATACATGAATAAACTAGCTGGTTATAGTTGCTCGCTCGCTCGCGAGGAGAGTTATTGTTGCTCGCTCGCGAGTGGAGTTATTGTTACTCGCTCGCTACGCTCGCTCGCGAGTAGTGATGCCTATAGCTATTCATGTTTATTTTGTGTGTGACCCTTTACGGGCCCCGCAAGGAACTTCCCGATTTGCGAGTTGTAATTTATTATTACCATTATTAAGTGTCACTAATTAGAAAATTATTCGTATTCGGGGAAATTTAATAGTTTTCTACTTATCCCATTTTAATCCGCCACCACGGACAACTTAAGAAATATGCATTGGATCAAAAAACATCCCGAATAAAAGTTTGATGGTTTGGAGGGGAACATCTGAACCTGTTAAAAAATTTCATCCCCTGGGGTATATATGTTTGTATGTGTGTGTCTGTGTATATGGATATTATGTATATTCATTTGTTTTCAATATGTAGTTATTGAGTATATACAGGGTGTAACAAAAATGTTGCAGTTCCTTGAAAGGGGTGATTCCTGAGACGATTTCAAACAACTTTTTCCTTAGCGAAAATGTTAGGTGGAGCTTTGTTAAAGAGTTATTAACGAAAAACATTGACCAATCAGAGCGCGAGTTTACCGGTGAAGCGGCCGCGGTAGCGAAGTCTACAACGCTAGGCGCTGCGCTTGTGCTTCGAACAAACAAGTCGACACGCATCGATGAACATAACATTATTATAAGAAATTAAAACGGCATAACAAATAAAGTCAAGTCCTTTACCATTTTTTATTTATCATTGAAAGTGATTAATTATTTTAAATCGGGGGAAATCACGTGTAGCGTAAAAAGGCAAATACACAGTTTGTTTGTTAAGGTGAATCGAAAATAATAATTATTTGAAGCGAAAGAATAAGGAATACGTAAATTTCTTTTTCAAATAACGTATAAAGAAAAAGGCAAAGTAATAAAAAATGGATGAAAAGTGATCCTAGTTCGTTACTGAGATAAAAGTTTGTAGTTCAACAACGGTCAGCAGTGTTTTTTATAATGAATAAGTGTGCTTAAAAATCCCGAAGAAAAGTGTGCATATGGAACGTGGGAGAATTGTTGGGGAAAAGAAGTCCGCGTTAAAGTAAAAAAATAATAATCAACAATAAATTACATGCGACTCACCCTTTCGGCAATTCACCTGTAGTTTTTAAACCTGTGTCACTGGGTCACTGTGCCGATCCTGTTCATGATTTATGGTAGTCCAGCGCCTAGATCACAGCTGATCGCAGGTATACGACACCACCCACAGTTAAGGGTCACAACATCAGGTGCATCCGGGTTAAGGCACCAAATAACGAATGTATTCACTTCACTACAGCCACTAATACACTAATCACTTGTCACGATCACTTCATTTTTGTTTTGCGGAATGAGTTGTTCCTACGTTATAACAATTGGTGGCTCCGAAAGGGGTTGATTGCTGTCAATTTAGGAAATGCTCCACATAGCCACCGTCAGGGTTGACGCACGTTTGTGCACGTAAAATAATGTGCCACTGCACGCGTTGGAGCATCGCTGGTATGATGTTCGCAATTGCATCATGTGTACGTGAAACGGGTTCTTCTGGGATGTCCACTGGTTGACGGTACACCTCATTCTGAAACGATTGTTGTACAACAAATACAAAACGCAAGTAAATAAAAAAATAATGCTTATAATAAATGTAAGTAAAAGGTAACAGCAATAATCAAATTACCTTTAGGTGTTACTGGGCCATTGTACCGATCTTGGTCATCGACGGACGCAATGTCGCCGCGTCTAGCGTTCTAATTCGCGGATAGAGCTTTGCGAGTACTCGCACATTAGCAATCGCGTTACCATCGCACCGAGCATGCACCCGAAACACCGTGCAGTACTCCTGCGCTGTGTGCATGCTGGATTGGAGATTGCTGACTGACTGACAGAACTTTTCCGAAGGAGCTTCTCCTACCCTTAAGCAGTTTCGTATCGTTTCACTATGGGTTAACTTCCTCTACTACAAGAAAACTTAGGGATAAAGAAACTAGCATTCGTTAAAAAGAAATACGTGCTTTGCTGAAATGCGCTACGAATGGACCATCGAGCAGTTCCAAAAGGCGCTTGATCCGCTAATTTACAACCTACGTACCCATTGCTTCGAGATAGAAAACAGACACCACGTGCATCGGTCGGACAGGGCCCAAGAAAAAGAGGCGCAGGGAGTCCTTTCTGTATTCGAAGGACAGGAGAAACATTTTCAGCGACACGTGTTGAGTTGACGCTGCTAGGGTCACTCCGACTACCTTGGCGAAGGCCTAACCGCGCGCTTGAGTAATTTATGATTTAATTGCTTCGCCTTTGTAACGGGCACGAACGGAGGATATCGGAAATGCGAAACAGAAATGGATAGTTTTCATTCCGTTTCGTGAGGGAATTTTTGTGCCCCTTCTCACCCCTACGTACCCATTGCTTCCAGAAAGAAAGCAGACCCACGTACAACGCTCCAAAAGGGTCTGAAGGAAAGAGAGAGCTTACACAGGAAAACGCATGCTATTCCTTTTTTCCTTTCTTCGATTCTGATGAACAAATTTCGAAAATTATTCATTAATAATTTATATTAATTATAATTCATCAAATTATACAGTCCATCTAAATGATTAGTTTATAATTTATCAATTACTTTTTAATAAGTAATTACACTACATATTAATCAGCTATAAATAACCACAATAAATGATATTCAAGGATTCTTACAATCGGGTAACTCCTTACTGTTCCACATTGCCAAAGATTATTTCTAGGCGGTTATGCGTCCATGCTTTTCTAGATTGTATTTTAAAACTTTTTTTAATACTCGTAGGACAAGAAACATTAGAATCGGAGGAAGCAAAAAAAAGAATAGCATGCGTTTTCCTGTGTAAGCTTTCTCTTTCCTTCAGACCCTTTTGGAGCGTTGTACGTGGGTCTGCTTTCTTTCTGGAAGCAATGGGTACGTAGGGGTGAGAAGGGGCACAAAAATTCCCACACGAAACGGAATGCAAACTATCCATTTCTGTTTCGCATTTCCGATAACCTCCGCTCGTGTCCGTTACAAAGGCGAAGCAATTAAATCATAAATTACTCAAGCGCGCGGTTAGGCCTTCGCCAAGGTAGTCGGAGTGACCCTAGCAGCGTCAACTCAACACGTGTCGCTGAAAATGTTTCTCCTGTCCTTCGAATACAGAAAGGACTCCCTGCGCCTCTTTTTCTTGGGCCCTGTCCGACCGATGCACGTGGTGTCTGTTTTCTATCTCGAAGCAATGGGTACGTAGGTTGTAAATTAGCGGATCAAGCGCCTTTTGGAACTGCTCGATGGTCCATTCGTAGCGCATTTCAGCAAAGCACGTATTTCTTTTTAACGAATGCTAGTTTCTTTATCCCTAAGTTTTCTTGTAGTAGAGGAAGTTAACCCATAGTGAAACGATACGAAACTGCTTAAGGGTAGGAGAAGCTCCTTCGGAAAAGTTCTGTCAGTCAGTCAGCAATCTCCAATCCAGCATGCACACAGCGCAGGAGTACTGCACGGTGTTTCGGGTGCATGCTCGGTGCGATGGTAACGCGATTGCTAATGTGCGAGTACTCGCAAAGCTCTATCCGCGAATTAGAACGCTAGACGCGGCGACATTGCGTCCGTCGATGACCAAGATCGGTACAATGGCCCAGTAACACCTAAAGGTAATTTGATTATTGCTGTTACCTTTTACTTACATTTATTATAAGCATTATTTTTTTATTTACTTGCGTTTTGTATTTGTTGTACAACAATCGTTTCAGAATGAGGTGTACCGTCAACCAGTGGACATCCCAGAAGAACCCGTTTCACGTACACATGATGCAATTGCGAACATCATACCAGCGATGCTCCAACGCGTGCAGTGGCACATTATTTTACGTGCACAAACGTGCGTCAACCCTGACGGTGGCTATGTGGAGCATTTCCTAAATTGACAGCAATCAACCCCTTTCGGAGCCACCAATTGTTATAACGTAGGAACAACTCATTCCGCAAAACAAAAATGAAGTGATCGTGACAAGTGATTAGTGTATTAGTGGCTGTAGTGAAGTGAATACATTCGTTATTTGGTGCCTTAACCCGGATGCACCTGATGTTGTGACCCTTAACTGTGGGTGGTGTCGTATACCTGCGATCAGCTGTGATCTAGGCGCTGGACTACCATAAATCATGAACAGGATCGGCACAGTGACCCAGTGACACAGGTTTAAAAACTACAGGTGAATTGCCGAAAGGGTGAGTCGCATGTAATTTATTGTTGATTATTATTTTTTTACTTTAACGCGGACTTCTTTTCCCCAACAATTCTCCCACGTTCCATATGCACACTTTTCTTCGGGATTTTTAAGCACACTTATTCATTATAAAAAACACTGCTGACCGTTGTTGAACTACAAACTTTTATCTCAGTAACGAACTAGGATCACTTTTCATCCATTTTTTATTACTTTGCCTTTTTCTTTATACGTTATTTGAAAAAGAAATTTACGTATTCCTTATTCTTTCGCTTCAAATAATTATTATTTTCGATTCACCTTAACAAACAAACTGTGTATTTGCCTTTTTACGCTACACGTGATTTCCCCCGATTTAAAATAATTAATCACTTTCAATGATAAATAAAAAATGGTAAAGGACTTGACTTTATTTGTTATGCCGTTTTAATTTCTTATAATAATGTTATGTTCATCGATGCGTGTCGACTTGTTTGTTCGAAGCACAAGCGCAGCGCCTAGCGTTGTAGACTTCGCTACCGCGGCCGCTTCACCGGTAAACTCGCGCTCTGATTGGTCAATGTTTTTCGTTAATAACTCTTTAACAAAGCTCCACCTAACATTTTCGCTAAGGAAAAAGTTGTTTGAAATCGTCTCAGGAATCACCCCTTTCAAGGAACTGCAACATTTTTGTTACACCCTGTATATATTTATACATGTATAAATATACTCATATATATGTATTTATCACAATTATATTATTATAATTATGTATTGTAATAAATAAATAAATATATATATATGTGTGTTATATACATATAAATATAATAATAACGAGATAGGCAAAAAATTGAAATTTCACGATTACAGCGCCACCTATCGCGAATGAAAAAAAATGTTTGTAATAAAACCTACATATTTTGTGGCGTAGAATCCGAATCTGCAATAAAAAGTAGGTGGTCCTATTTAAAATTTTAAAGTGACCCCCCCATAGGGGTAGGGGTGAAATTTTTTGACAGGATCAGATGTCCCCCTCCAAACCAACAAACCTTTGTTCGGGATGTTTTTTGATTGGATGCATATTTCTTAAGTTAGCCGTGGTGGCGTATTAAAATGGGACACCCTGTATATATGCATATATATATGTGTGTGTGTGTGTGTGTTATATAAATATAATAATAGTAATAATATATGTATATATATTATTTCAGTTTAGTTATTCTCTCATAAATTTATATTTTCCCATTTAGATTGCATTATTCTGTTAGGTTTTCCTAAAAAAACTGAAAAACTACTGGATCGAATTAGAACAAAATCTAATCAGCTCTAAGTTACATTGATACACATCGATTGCATCCTCGATCACTTTGATCTCACTATTAGTTTTTTTAGAAAACCTTAATGAAAAATTTGATCACATACGTACGCACACGCACGCACGCACGCACGCACGCACGCACGCAGACACACACACACGCATGCACGCACGCACGCACACACGAACAATGTGTTCAAAATAGCCTGAAATTACTCCAATGACCTTGAAACATGGAGATCTGCTAAAAAATCGATTTTCCATTTTCGGGGCAAATACAATAACTTCCCTATAAATCGGGAAGTTAATTAATAGAATATAATCTTGGATTGTATTGTGGAATCCTATTCCGTTATTGTAGACGGTGAGATCGAAATACTACATTACTGTCACTCCCGGATTGTATGTTTCTTAATTTTGAAATATATAAAAATTATAAAAAATCATGGGTAAAATTAACTGATATTGCTATTTTTTCTCCCCATTTAATTCTTTCTCCTTCGTCCAGAGCTGCCAACTACAATGCAAGTTGTGCCATTCCATACACAAGTCATATGTATACAAAAAATACAGGGTGCAACAAAAATGTTGCAGTTCCTTGAAAGCGATGATTCCTGAAGTGATTTTAAACAACTTTTTCCTTAGCGAAAATGTTATGTGGGGCTTTGTTAACGAGTTATTAACAAAAAACACCGATCAATCGGGGATCGAGTCCAGCGGATTAATGATGGCGCGAAAGATGCTGAGCCAATACTACTCACAGCTGGAGCTCGCGCTAACATTCATCCACTATACTCGCTCCCTGCTTGGTCGGTGTCTTTCGTTAATAACTCGTTAACAAAGCCCCACATAACATTTTCGCTAAGGAAAAAGTTGTTTAAAATCACTTCAGGAATCATCGCTTTCAAGGAACTGCAACATTTTTGTTACACCCTGTATATTGCATTACCCCTAGCATTCAAAGGTCAGAAAATAAGGTTTGTTATTATTGCCGGGACATTGTAACGAACAACGATAACGATAACACCCGAAAATCAGAATGAAAAATGTAATAATTGGATATTTACTTCAATTCACCGTACCAATAATGGCGAATATTACACTGCGCAGAAATGATGCAACGTTTTTGTATACAAGAAATAGAATAATTGTACATTGCTATACAACGCTAAATTCACAACAAAAAGCTCTTTATTTATCTGAAATAAAAACATTTTTTGTTAGAAAAAGGGGGGGTAAAATTGAATTTATAAACAATTCGTTTTTCCAAAATTTTTTTAAAGCCATCTTATAGGTCTTGAAAAGCAGTAAAACTTTTGTATGCAACATTTTTTTATAGCGCTTATACTTTGTGAGCTATAAGCACCGAAATGAAAAGGGCGACTTGGATTAAAGGGGTAGTTTCTCCCTTAAAGGTGCGTATGGGCAGCTACTTTATACGGCAAAATTCTTAGGTAGGACCATAGAATAATTGTACAAAGTTTCATTAAAATCGGCGATTAACACTCACCGAACTTCCCTTGTCAGTAAGACCTATGCTGACGGACCCGCGCTTGAGCTGTGGAAGATTATTTCGGAACTCGTCTTATATATTTAAGAACAGGGCTAGGATCAAGCACTGGCGAGACAGACGATTATTACGAGAACACTCTAGCGGAAGCCTTATGTAACTAGGCCTATGCTTAGTAACTGCTAACGGCCCGTAACAAATAACTATCTCAGAAATTAATTTTTTACAATATTAACTATACCATTTTTGGACGTTTATGCGATATTCATTGAAAGGCATTGAAAAGACCATGCTAAAATCCGAGCAAATTGAGGTTATGTCACAAGACGTCACTTCTTTCCGAAGCGTAGATGTCGCTGTGTGTCTCAGCCTTCCGTAAATTTTACTACACTGGTCTATTAAATTTTGAAACATGTGCTAATTTTTCCTTTTAATGTGGTAGAAAGGAACGTATTTCACTATATCCTGTTCCTTTACTACGCAATGTAGTAATTTTTCCTCCATTATTTTTCTTAGTGTACCGAGGCTAAATTTTTTAATATTACATATATGAATTTGAGTATGTATAATCCTAAAGTGCGACAAAAAGTTAAGTTTATGTTAGGTTACAATTAGGTCAGGGTTACCGATATCGGGTTTCGATTAAGTATAAATTACGTTCAAGTTATCAAAGTTTGCATTCATTCCAACAAAATTGGTTTTCTTATGTACTACGAGTGTATCCTCAGAAGATTACAGTTTCTTATTGAACTCAAGTCCAGGCATTATTCGGCGAATCCTGATACGCTTATAACATAGAAATCTTTTTGTACTTCAAGTGGCCTGTCGCTAAAGATATTTTATAGCCGCAGACTCTCGAGTGAATTTTGCACAACAAAGAACTCGACTTTTATACACGCGGGATATTGATATGATGTCACATGGAAGAAGTGCATCAATCAAGTTATTTTATGGACCTTTCTAAAATACCTGCATATACAGCAGAGCAGATATAAAACGTACGTTTTGCACAAATATCCGTACTTTCAGAATTGATGAAGTGCCAGGAGCACACTTGGCCGGGATACAAGAATTGAAAATAGGGCAAAAAATAGGGAATGCGTTGCTGTTTCTTCCTTTTACTTTATGTTCAAAATAGCTACGACAAATGCTTATACTCGCATTGTTTGTACAAGAATGCATGCCTTTTATGTCGGTCTATCTTTAATGCTGATCTATGTTCTACTATTCGCTACTTGGGATCTAGTTTCTGCGGTCATAGCTCTACGGTCTAAACTATTTCGAAACGTATGCCCCACTGGTGCACTATCCTTCATTACGGATTGATCACTCACCAACTAGAATTTGTAACTGTTGAATTATGACCCGTTTGGAACGCGTTCAGGATGGAAATTCCCAGAACAGAATTTCTAAAATTCCTTCTTTCTTCTTCAACGTTCCTCAGAGGCAGGCCAAATCGCTATCGGATCTTCGCGAGGCACGAAACGGAGAGAGTTTTGTTGAACAGGCCGCCAGGAAAAATCGATTTGTTGACAGACGTCGACTGCGCAACGTGACGCAACTCCAGAGAAATTATTTACAGAAGTACACAGTAATCAGTGATCACTGCGTTGGCATGCGTTACGCATTCGACTGACCTTAGTTCGAATTTTCAATTGACGATCTATTTGTTGTCGTAGACAAGCAATTGGCGAAGCCATTTCGTCAGCGTCATTAGCGATTCAAAATAATCAGCTTTTTTCTTACAGTTGATTACTACTGAATTCCTGCGTCCGTTGGTATGCAGGTGACAGTGACAGGGTTGATGATACTCAATAATCTTTGAGGGCTCGAGAAGGCTAATTAATCGAGCATATGATTCGATTTTGGTCAGCATTTGGACATCAACAGTCATTACAGTGTGCCTTCGACTGACAACTCACTTAATTAGAATCTCAGTAGGAGACAAAGGCAGCAGATAGTATTACGACCTAACAGATCACTTTGCTTTCGCTCCCAGATTTTTCAAGTTGTGGAAAATCGTTAAATGATGAGCCAGGAAACCTAGCGGTTCGTACACGATTCTGCGACAGCTCATCGAGTCGTTATCCTAATTAACAATCTGGATGTTTTGTTCTTTGGATAGTTTTCACTGTGCGCTTATCTCGGCGACTCAGTTGACTGAGCGAACGAAAAAAAGGGACGAAGTATTATTTTAATAACCATGGAAGATTCTACAAATAAAGGGACTTGAATTTGCAATGACAGCGGATTAAAATCGCTGCTCATTAATCCGTGTATAGGGATTAACTGGTGTGCTGTAAAAACATTCCTGCCGTGCTGCAGTCCAACAGTTACAGTATTTCCTCGCAATTATAGACCCCCAGAGACACGATTCTCGGTCAGCGTACGAAAATCGTAAATCTTGCAGTCTTGAGCTAGTTGGCTGATACCAAAACAGTTAAAATAAGAGGCTTAAATAGAGTTAGAGCTATATCTAGTAGCGGGGACACTAAAGAGGCTTGGTGGAAACATCCACTGGGTCTTGCAGACGCTTGAGAAAGCGTGGCAACCGATTTCGTTTTCCTAAGTTGAGCCAGCGGCTTGCGTGTTTCTAAAAGTTCTCATGCAGCGTATCAGTGATTCGACAATTCAGTTTGGACTCTCGTAGATTGCACACGAGTAGGAGATCGGGCTACTTTTCTGTACCTACCCGTCGTGCAAAGCGGCTTATACAGTATGAATACTAGATCGGGTACGAGGTGTACGCTAGAACCACCGGGATGACTGTAGCTGTTAATTTCAGTTCAAGAAAGTTTCTCGGGTTAATTCGTATACTAGTAGCCCACTTTTGCCTCCTCAAATATTTAAGCGGGAGCGTGTGATAATACAATTTGTTGGCTAAGTAATTGAAAGATATGGTAAGTGAGACGATGAATATATGTATAACAAGAAAGCACTATATAATAAAGGCGAAACTCAGTGATGTGCAAATTAGAAAATAAATTTTGAATGAATTGAGAATAAGTGTCGCATCTCGATTTTTGAGCAGTTGATAGGAGAAACGTTTATACGCTCTCACCCTCGACAGCGTCCACTAAAACTTCATTAAAATTCTGTTCTTAGTGCAGAAATAAAACTACCCTGTTCTTCAGAACTTTTCGACTACATACGTTATGGCAAGCTGTAATTCGCTGATTTTCAAGCCACGCACGAACCGCCTAGCGTTGCAGTCAAATGTAACGAAATATGGACAGCATTCACGACTATTTTCTACGGAAATGTTCAGCAAATTCTTTTTCGCGACTGGGAATAGCATAATCGGTTTTCTGCTTCGTCTTCGCTCCTTTTACTGTGATATTTCTTCGCAATTTCGATAGTGGTACAGATGGCCCGATTTTTATGAATTTTAAAAACGAGTAGAAGAAATTAAAACAGATATAACGTGCTTCGAATTATTAAAAAAACTTTTCTAGTAATCACCACCGCAAGCTGCGGCAACGGTAAATGGAATACAAGTCAACACGTCTCAACTTAATACCTTGAATGGACAACGTATGCTGGACCATTACGAAATAGAATAAGATGATACGGCTGCGGCAGAGATGGGCATTATCCAAATAAAAAAATTATTTAAATAAAAATTCGAATAAAAGATAACTCATATTTATTCGTTATTTGAAACAACGAATAAAGATTTTATTCGATGAGAATTTATTCGAAGACGTAAGATAATTTTTTTTATTCGATGAGAATTTATTCGACGACAAAAGATAGTTTTTTTTATTCGAAGAGCGCTTTATCTGTAGCGTCAAATAAAATTTTGATCATTATCTTTATCTTTATTCGAAGCTTCGAATAAAGTTTTCATTTTTATCTTTATCTTTATTCGAAGATGCGAATAATTTCCGAGTCTTCCCGTGTGAGGCCGAATGAGGCCGAGTGGGCTGACCGAGTATTGTGGCAAATGTTAAACGCCATGCCATGTCGATGTCAGCTACGTATAACATAACCTACATATCTTTACCTATCTACGAATAAACATGTGAAAAGGACCGTGCGTTACGATTCGCGCAGGCTCACGTTTGCAATGATAGAAAATGAAATTTATACAGTCAGTCATACACTTCTCATTTGTTAAGGGCACGTCGTTATTGAGGGCACGTCGAATAAAATTTTTTTATCTTTTATTCGTTATTCGACATTTTTATTTAGATAAAGATTTTGTAAACTTTAGAATCACTTTTTCATAGTTTAAGGTTAAGAGATAAATAATTTTCATACTCTATATTTTAACTATCAGGGTTAGGGTCGATACTTTCTACATTATTTTCGAGATTGGTGTCTTTTATGGCAACGCAAACTGCACCATAAGAAAGCAGAATAAGTTAGTTCAGCAATGGTACTGATACTTCTCGGTAGCTGATTCAAGTTGTTAATGAATATTTATTTCGCAATACATGAACATTCTTTTTGAAAGTGCAAAAAGCCTAAACGAAAAACAGAATAATTGAATATACAGGGTCCAGCCGAATAACAAGTACAAACGGTACAGGATCATTCTTTATGGAAAAAATAAGAAGAGAAAGTAGAATAAAATTTTATCATCCGAAGCTTCGTTTTCGAGAAAATCAAGTTTGAAAATCGGTTTCGTTCAAATTCAATTTTTCTCACACAATTGGGATACAATTTACCGTGGAATGTATTACACTTACTCTGTGCGTAAATAATATCCATGCGATATTTCAAATTTACAGGGTTCAAGAAATAATAAAACGATATTTTAACAATAATATTTTGTTATTATCAATTACAGTACTATTAAAATTTATGTTCTCTGTACAGCATGCATAGTACCCGTCTTATTACTAATGCATGGACCCTTGATAGCATGTTTTTCAATTCTATGAATAAATAGTCACCTGAGTTTTGAATATCGTCACTAGACTGCGGATGTTTAAAAAATATGTTTCTTATTTTGCATACTACTTATATTTTGCATAATGCATATTCTCTGCATACTGTGCATATTTTGTACAGTTTTCTCATGTATTAATAATAAAAAATAAAATAATTTCTCATAAATGTTCATCTCGGTAAGAAATGGGTAATTATTATTATTTTCATGTTATAATATCGTGAATCATAAGAAGGTGTTATTTAGACTAACTAATTATTTGAACGTTTTGAAATATGCAAAGAAGAAATCAATTCGTAATCGCAGTTTGAGTGGAAAGTTATATGTATGTATAATGCAATATGAACAAATACGTTAGCATTATACGATTAAATTAGTTATCGATTCTGCTCAAAATCTAAGTAATGCATCTATGACTGTGAGGATAAAGCATGAACAAAATATAAATATGTTTTCTAGAAAAATCTAGGCTTCGAAATATGATATGTATTTTAATAAGACTTCAAATGATTCAAATATCGAAAATACAAACAAAATAAAAGCACAGAACCAGAAAAAGGTACAAATACCCTAGAATCACTTCTTGCGATGTTGAAAGGACATTTTCAGCATATAAATTGCTGCAAATTGCAATGCAAATTGTAAGCAGTGATAAATATTATGCAATTATTCCATATCAATGATACAAATACAATATCATATTATGTTGCATTGCATTGTATGATAAATCGTATACTATTTTGTATAAATGTTGTTTCTATTTAATATTGTAGGAACTGAGGAAAAAGGAGGAACGTCGGGACCGCGGGAATCGAACCCGGGCCTGCAGACTAGCTAGCCGCGCTCTAACCACTGAGACCACGGCGCCTCCCCACTTTCTCCTCGTTGTTATGTTCCTTTTTTATTCCACGGGTCTGGAGGTTCCTGATCCTACAATATTTATTTTGCATATATTTTGTGTATTTGGACATATAAAATTTACATAAACATGCGCAATCTAATCATCACTATAAACTTTACTTTTGACATAATCCTATAAAGAGAAATCTAATGGCGTCAGGTCTGGCGTCAGGAGCAACATTATGTTGGTAAGTAATTCGTTGTTGAATTTTTTAAGTCACTGAGCACTGTTTACAAATAGAGTAAGTATAATACGTCGTACGGTGAATTGTATCCAGAGTACCAGAAATTGAATTTCAACGGACTGGATTTTCAAACTTGATTTTCTCGATAACAAAGCCTCGGACGAAAAAACTTTATTCTATTCCTTCTTTTGATTGTTTCATAAGGAATTGGCCAATTGGAATATTTGGCCGATCCAGTATGAACAATATACGTTTAAATACTTTAAGCAGTGGCAAAGAAAATTAAGCGACAAATAACGGACAGAAGCTTGAATATTATTGGATACTATTTTCCAAACAATACAGGATGTATTTTATTTTTTATATTTTGTATATTTTAGAATCTGTAAACCACATCCATGCAAGCTTTTTTATAAAAATCTGTTGCGTATGACATAATGTCTGACCTACTTTTACATTGCAGTAACAATGCTTTAGCGTAAGGTCGTGAAACTGAGCTCGCACATATCAATGAGACAAACTAGAGCTCTTATTATCCGGATGTATCCGGGTATCCGAGTACTCGAAATACTCAGAATAACCCAAACTCGGATTTGAAAACCAGTTATGAGTAATGATCTTGCTACTCGAGTACCCGAGTACCCAAAATACTTGTCATAACCTGAACTCGGTCTTTAAAACTGGCTGTGAGTAAAGTACTCAAATTCGGATACCCATAGATCCGAGTAATAGTAAGAGCCCTAAGACAAACACATGGAAACAGAGTGTTAGCCTAGACTTTGGAGCTGCTCCAGAAATCAGTAAGTGTTTCGGAAGACTCTTAGGAGCTTTATAGACGGTGCACAGGTCAGGTTGTTGCCGGGTCGGGATTTTGACTTTACAACAATGTCGATCTTACACAGCTAACTACAGGCAACCCTTTAGTCGACGCTTCTGTGCGCGAAGAAAACACCTTCGATTTTTAAACCTTCATAACAGTTAAATCTAACGCCATAGAACAGTTTGTATTGTGTTTGGAATTTTCTACTACTTTTTAAAATATTTAAACGTATATGGGAAGGTCTTGCAGCATCAATTAAAATTAGTTTTTGCTTTTACTGTTAGTTAACTGTACTATAAATACAGAAACAAATAAATGCTGTCGTCCTAAGCAATGTATTCTAAGCGTCATTTTTTTTTCTTCAATAATACTAGAGACATTTCACGTTTATGCTAGTGTTCTGAAGGTAAAAAAAAGTTTTTTCCTAAGTGACTATTTCTCAGCTTATTACGTACTATACACAGTGAAGCACCTAACTTGATCACCTCGAATAACTTCTAAATTATTTGTTATACAAAACATTATTTTTCCAAAGATTGCATGGTAACAAGGGGACCATCGCGTGATGCACAAGACTTTTTTTATAAGTGGAGATTTGAAGGTCAACTTTGTTTGTTTAAATGGAATGTCCTATTTTTATGGCAGTTTGAAAGCTCAATTATTTCCAAGTAGAAAATTATTAATAATTTTCTGTCCTAAAGTTAATAATTAACGAGATATTAATGAAAGTTTGATTTGCATAAAGTCGTATTGAAGGATCAATGTCACCAAATGATCCGCCAAGGCGACGGTGTTTATCTGATAATGTTTATCAACATGTCACGTAATTCTAACTTTGATACTGTTGTCGATATTCCTCACTGTTTGGTTTTTTGATTTGTAAAAGAAAAAATTTTAAGTTTTGGTTTATGATTTCTTACTGATATTAAAGCCAAATAGGTACTAATTATAAATTTGTAATGGAAAATTAGGTTTTTATTGTTTGACTATCATTTATTTATCATTAAACAGAAAGTAATCCGATTCGCCCCGGTCTACTCTATGGTTAAACTATTATTATTAACACGAGCGGCAAAACTCGTTGTGATTTCATGTCAGTGACGTTGTTCGATTTATTTGTATTTGTGGAGTTTACGCAGCGACTTTTGGTTGTCCGTGTGTATCGGCTCTTAGTTGTACATAAATGTTTCGGTTTTTGCCATTTGTTTTATATATTATACATCAATTATGAAACTTATTTCACGTGTTTGTGGAACAGTATCGATCATCTTATAATCACTTAATTTCGGTCAAATTTTAAAACAACAGGTAAGTAAGAAAAAATCCTTTAATGAGCAAATCACTGAGATTTATCATTTGCAGTAAATCATTCAACAAAGGCTAGGTGTATATAGTGCACCTACATTTATACAGTGCGTACATTCTACGCAGAAATTGAGTTCGCGTACAATATACAGATCATGAAACCATTAATCATTTTACTTGTCATATTTGTAGACATGGCCAATAAAAGTTAATTACCTAGATCTTAAAATCTACTAATAAGTAGTTGGTCGGTACAGGATAACCATTTCTCGTTCACAGTAAATTACTTTCCTATTTTTGGGAACTATTGATCTTTTTTTAATAAAATTACAGAAAAGCAATTTCCCCTCTCCTATTAAGTATCATTGGCGCTAGAAATTATTTTTTTCAAGATTGATTTTTCTCAAGATTTGATTTGCATTCGAAATCACGAGATCGTAGATTGCTAGAGCAGTTTGAATGCCCACGGATGGACGACACGCGTATGAACCGTGAGTATTAACAATTCCCTGCTTCACTTTTCCAAATATTGAAATCTCTCCGGTATTGCAGCTGCCGTATATATCCTTGTATAAACGCATCGCAACCTCAGCATTAAACCTGCACAATCAACAAGTTACACGGTTCCTTTCAAGGACCTGTTTCTGATCCATCCTCATGTAGAAGCTGGGGCAATATCAAATACTGTCGATCGGAATTGACAAGAAACACAACGAAAACGTCCATTACTCGCAAGTGCAAGTACAAAAATAAAACAATTCAACTTGTACGGCAAAGAGGCACCATTAATTCAAACAATACCTTCTCGCTAAAGGCTATTTTACATTGGTATAGGAATTACGGATAATCGTAGATGTCAGTAAATGACGATTGATGTATTTGTCATTTCAATATTCCATGTTTTGACAGGTCAAGTTTCCACGAATATTCCGTCCGATTCGTTCGACAGATTTGTACATACCTTGTTTTAAAAGAAAAGGAGAATTCAACAGAAGTTGTTATACGTAGAATGTAAATTTTAATATGTAATATTTACCTCCTAATCAATAGTACTATTCATGCTAATATTAATCATAAAACACGTATTCAGAACTATACAGCACAAAGAGTATTTCTTATAATCGCGAATTTAATTTTATTAGATATGAAACACAAATATGTATACTGTAGAAACGGTATATGGATATTTATATGTATGCAATATGACTGCGCATTAAAACCAAAAGAAAATTATAAAAATGGGGAAACAAACAAACAAACTAGAATAACAGATAATTATCTTCCCATATAACGGATTTGACGACATATCATAAACTTGGGGATTTGTCAAAATGTCCGATACAAATGAGACGCACATAATCGTCATCTACTGATATCTGTAATTATCTTTAATCCACATATCAACATGAAACGGATTTCGAATAATTGTACAGACTTTAAGGCATTATTACTGCACAATGGAGACAGATCGGACACTATGCCATAGAACATTTTGTGTTCCATTTGAGTTCCCCAACAACTCCTGAAAATATTTAAACGTATATAGTTTACACCCTGTATAACGTGATTTGTTATTTTAGTATAGACGCAGATTTAGAAAGAAAGTCTCAAATGTAATTTTATCATTCTTGATTTTTGTCTTATTTAAGCGCATAGGATCCCCCTTTAAAGTTTATGACTCTTGTTGTCGAAAACTCCATATACAGTAGGCATAAATAAAAAATTATGTTTTAAAAAAGAATATACGATATGTATGGTGTGTAAAGAAGGCTAGCAATTTTCTTGGATCCAATTTCTCTAATTTACGCTGAGAACGTTCAACTCACTGCTTTAACCGATGCCCCTCGATCCCACTGAGCATCCCTCGAAACGACAGTGTAATCCGCTTACGAAGTGTATCTAGTCGGCTTAATAACCCAGGAGAGAAATTTTAAAGTCAATTTTGTCGGAGGGACCACCACCTATCAGCATTCGTCTGCGGAGGGATGAAGAGGGATAGTGCTCGCATTAAACGAAAATCTGATCGATCGCCAGGTGGAGCGTAATCTCTTCCCTTTAGGTCCTTTTAGTAGGAAAACGCTGCCCATTTATACTAGCCCCGGTGAACGCTCGTTTCATTCTCTTACTGTTTCACGCCATTAGCCGATCACGTGGCATATCGATTGCGGTATCTAATTCTCACGATTCTTGGACCCTCTCTACTCGAATATAAAAAAGAGGGTTTCTCAAGATTGATCGGAAATGATAAGGACATTTTGGATTTGTTCAGTTTCTTATCGTTGGATTGTGATTTAACTTGGAAGTTTATATCCTACGATTTCAGTGGTCCAATGAATCTTCTGTTCTACTACAATATAAATGCGAGGGTGGTATCTGTTTTTATTCATAAAGTTATTTCTCTGTAGCCCTATTAAATAGTCATCCTTTAGAAGGAAAGACCTTGTCGCTTCAGCGACCAGCGACCAACAAACACCAGAATAATTAATTACGAAGAAACGTCTATCTGTGTCTTTTAATTGCTTAAAGAGCATTGAGGCATAGAGCGAAATGAAAAACTTCACGAATGATGCTCCTGATGAAGCAAAATACATGAACAGTCTTGATTGGAGAGAAAGACTCATACATTGACGAGAGGGTCAGGTATATTTGCAAAGATGATGGTGCGACGTTGATCGATTAGGAATCTAAGTGCTTGAGAGGGTGAAAGCGAATCTCAATGTATTCCATGATTTTTTCCTCCTTAGACTTGACCAGATTTGTACGTCTGGAGAGATTTTCAGGCTTTCTGTTAAATAACTGAGGAGCTGGCTGGCCTGTTGGTTGCCTCGACTAGGGTTGCTTTCCTTGGACGAGGGTCGTTAAATGGAGAAACCTTATATTTTTTTAATTTACTGTTTAATCTTGCTGCGCGAATTGCTACTCAGCGAAAAAACTAATCTCTGTGAAAAATCAACGTCTTCGATTGATGTGAAAATTACGCAAATTGCAGATGTAGGTCAAGGTAACCGGATCTTCTAAAGTTGTTGAGGTGAAAGTTCCGCATTTCAAGGTACTCACAAACGAAGTCATTGGACAGAACAAGTTTTAGAATTAAGGAGCCACAATTAGTTGTAAGGCGCATTATACGTAAGGGAAGGTCTTATTTTTTGTAGGACCATATTTTGAAGCTTTGTTTCACATGAAATGATTGAACAAGAGTCTATTAATAGTTTAAATACTTATGGTTAAGTATTAAACTTATAATGTAAAAATTAGAAGCCGTTGAAAATTGTTCCTCCATTTCAAATACATAGAACTTTCTGGATAAAGTTTTACTTTGAGTATTTCGGTGGGTTAAGGTCTACCTACTCAAATGTAACAGTTTAAAAACTATCTTTGATGATACGCATTTCAAACAATTAAAAAATGATTATTACAGTATGTGTCAGATATACGAAAAAATGTTTCTGATAAAAGTTATACGGTATCGAAGGAGATACATTATGATAATAATTGTTTGTCCTTGAAACAATGTTAACGAGTCCCGTCAAGGTTATATGGAGGGTGTAACAAAAATGTTGCAGTTCTTTATAAGGGGTGATTCCTGAAGTGATTTTAAGCAACTTTTTCCTAAGCGAAAATGTTAGATGGGGCTTTATTAACGAGTTATTAACGAAAAACACCAACCAATCGGGGAGCGAGTACAGTAGATTAATGATGGCACGGGCTCCAGTTGTGAGTAGTATTGGTCAGCCATCGTCTGAGTCTACATTAATCCGCTGTACTCGCTCCCCGATTGGTTGGTGTTTTTCATTAATAACTCGTTAACAAAGCCCCATCTAGCATTTTTGCTAAGGAAAAAGTTGTTTAAAATCACCTTAGGAATTACTCTTTTCAAGGAACTGCAACATTTTTGTTACACCCTGTATACATTTTTAAATGAAATTTTATATTTTTATCGCATATAGCTGGTGTTGAGGTGAATTATAAACACTATCGATTATTTAAACCTTTAAACTTTACGTACCACCAGCATTAAAGTGACGAGGATTTTGCCCAGTTGGACTTTGTAGATCATGGTAGCTCTAAAAACAACCGATTTTGCGAAAATAGGATATAGAAGATACCTATATAGAAGTTGGAGAAAGATGTATTTAAAGTTTTAAGAGATTCGAAGATATTATTGTTGCTACACACCTCTGTAGTATTAATGTCTATAAATGTTTTACAAGTATTAAAACAGTGAGGTACTCAATTAAACAAAAGTGAAGGTAAGTGATTTATTAATCCCTTTTCAAGTATCAGAAACCCTACTTTCGTCGTTGAACTACTTGCCTTCGGGCGAAAACGAGTTTAAGCTCTGTTCAACATTTACAGCTACCAAATTCGTAATTTTGCGAATTTTTATATAAACCAAACGGCATTTTACGCAGGAAGCATAATAGTTTCTAAAAATACAATAAAAAGAATTTGGATTTATCGACTGCCTAGTACCCTTAAAAATTTTAATCTGACTTTGACAGGACTCGTCGACATTGCTTAAACATTCATTTTTTTCCTATTTCTTATATCGAAATAATCAGTTGTAAAAAAATTAAAAATTAAGTTGTAAAATAATTGAAAATTAAGAAAACATTTGATGTAACATTTTTCGATCTGGGACTTGGTTTTCGAGAAAATCGATTTAGAAGAATGATCTAGGTAATATAAATTATACTATGATAGGTATTGCACTGTATTGTAATTTTAATAATTCTTATCAAAATCAATCATATTACTTCTGTAATTTCACTTTCGCGATTCTTCTTCATCTTTAGCTTTTCCAATCTGCAACTTTAAACTCTCAAACCTTCCATTTTACAGGTCTGTTTCAATGTGACAGTAAATCGTGACTTTTAGACTTTTAATTAGAAGTCGCGCTGTTATGACATTTAATTCAATACCATAAATTTTCAGTGTCACAGTACCATGACATAAAAAATCATGGTTTGTACTGTCACGTGAAAACGTACTTGTAACACTAAAAATATCTGAATCTGCACCTTGAAATTTTCTAATCTACAACCTGAAATCTTCAAATCTTCAATTTTAACTTTTTAAATTGCCTCCTCAAACTTTTAAGTCTTTGATTTCATATTTTCAAATCTCCAACTTCAGTTTTTTCAAATCTTCAACTCGAAACCCTCGAAGTTCCAAAATTGAATGGTAGAAATCTTTAAACTGCAAATTGAAATATTCAAATCTCTAACTTGAAATTTTTATAACTTCAACACAACATCCTCAAATCTTTAATTTCAACTCTAAAAATCACTAAATCTGCAATATCAAATTTTCAATATCAAAAATCTACAAATCTCTCATTTTGTATCTCTAAATCTTCAATTTTGTATCTTCGAATCTTCAACTGTAACTTTTCACATCTTCATCTTGAAATTTTTATATTTCCAATTTTAAACCTTTAAATCTCGCATGTTAATTCTAAACATTTATAGCACGTATATCCTTAACTTGAAATCTTTAAATTTCTAAACGGAAATTCCAAAGGTAATTCATTTGTTGTGTATCCGCGTATTGTATTATTGTTGGAAATCAGTGTATACGGACAAACATTGCACTATAATGTATCCAAATAGTTACTATATAAGTTGCGGACAAAAATTTCCGGACAATATCGATTTCAATACTTCATGCAGTTTCATGTATTTCATTTGGAGCAATAGCAAAATCTAATTATGCACACCGATAAAGAATTTAGTGATGTACAAAAATTCGCCGAAATCATATTTATAGAAATGTTTTTATATTTAAATTTTACATATTTGAAATATAGCCCGACACAAATTTCGAAACGATTTATTAATATTTGGTTATTCCGATTTCCTTGCGAATTTTAGGAGTTGCTAATGTATTCTTATAATTCCAGTAATCTATTTAATTATTTCGTTAATGCTGAAGCTGACTTCAAATAAACAATATTAATTTTTTAAGCACATTTTTGCAAGATGACTTATAGGCGCATTAACAAAAAAATTGAAGCTTCAGTTGCAAAGCTTTGTAAGAAAGATAAACTATCAATTGGAGCAATTTTAAAACGTTTGTAGATATTTAAATCAACAGTTTTCGAAATTTTAAACCGTGTCAAGGACCGTCAGCTCTTAAATGAAGAAAGTCGATGTCACAAAATTTAATGAAGACCGTAGAAAGGTGACAATTTACATATTTGCAGAAATAAGGAGAAATTGTAATTCCTTATTCGAATCCTATCTATAAAGACTAATTACAAGTATGTCAATGATATACTAAATTACCATTGAAACTAAAGGACGTGCAACCAAATACTAAATCATTTGGAAAATATTTTAGACAAATATGTAAAATTGAAATATGAAAATAAAAATATTTTCTATACCGATGATTTCAGTGAATTCTTGTATCATTAAATTTTCTTTCGATGTACATGATTGGATTTTTCTGTTAGTCCGAATGAAGTACACAAAACTACATGAAATATGAAAATCGATATCGTTCGTAAATTTTCGTCCGCAACTAACTGTGGTAACGCATTGTGTACTGGATGATACACAACGATGCACAATAGTCGAAAATCGAGAAAATCTAACTAAAACCCAAACTTCTAATCACTAATTGCGGATTCTAGAATTATTAACATTTCCGTAATCGGCATCTCGTCTATCTACGTATAATCTACATTCGTAATTAGGCTTCTAAATACCAACAGTTGAGAAAAGATAAGGCTGTTATTTGTTGTTACAGCTCCTTTCAAAGTTACACGTTGCCATAGTATTGCTCTGCCCATCAAATAGCTGGCATCCTTTGGAACTCCTAGTATGTAAAAGCTGCTCAAATGGGAATAAATTCTGTAGTCACTAAGAAGTACAATCTTCTACTATATTTTAGTATACAGGGTGTAACAAAAATGTTGCACGCCTTTGAAAGGGATGATTCCTGAGGTGATTTTAAATAACTTTTTCCATAACAAAAATGTTAGGTGGGGGCTTTATTAACGAGTTATTAACGAAAAACATCAACCAATCAGAGAGCGAGAACTGTAGACGAACCTTGGCGCGGGCGATGGCAGACCAATGCTACGCATAGTTGGAGCCCGCGCCAAGATTCGCACACTATACTCGTTCTCTGATTGGTTGGGGTTTTTTTGTTAATAACTCGTTAACGAAGCCCCACCTAAAATTTTCGTTAAGGAAAAAGTTGTTTAAAATCCTCTCAGGAATCATCCCTTTCAAGGACGTGCAACATTCTTGTTACACCCTGTAGATTTCAGTCCTATAACAGCAAAACGATAAAAATGGCAACTAAAAATTGTACCACAATTGAATTGAACTGATATTGCAGTAAAAGTGATGCGAAATTTAAAATGTACAACGTAATATGCGGATCGAAATCCTAATTTTGCAGACATAATCGAGTGCTCTAAGAAAGTGTTTTTTATTTTCGACCACTGTGCGATGATGCGATATGAAAATATGCAACAAATAGGTATCTACCTTAAAAATCTGCAAATTTCCAATTTGAACTCTTCAAACGTTAAAAATTCTTCATAGTTCATTTTTTAATTCCTCAAATGCAACAACCTTGAAATTTCAAATCTTAAACTTCAAGGGTAAAAATTATATTGTATAGTAATTTTAGTGATTCTTAATTTCAATATATTAATTAATTCGTAATTTTAGTAAATCTCTAATAACCCAATCATATTCAATTGCTTGCGAAATTGATTATTATTTAAAACCAACTTTTTCATAAACAATGTGCTGAACAGAAAAATATTTAATAGAATACTTATTTAATATTTATACTAAATATTTTTCTTGTATTTTCCTGTATTTTTGCTAAAACGAAAACGAGAAAATAGTCAAAATCATACTAGTTATTAATTTTTTTTTACAAAAATTTCAGAATGTTCATTCTTAGAGTTACTTGTAAAGTTACTGTAAAAATGCCTACTTTTGTTTTTAATAAACGTAAAAAATTTGTTTAACTTTTATTAACTGACATAGATTTGTTAATTATGATTTAAAGCGATCCTTAAGTATCCTTAAGTTCATTAAGTATCTGCGTTATCTTCTAATTTTTATATTTTCAATTTGAGTTGTAGTTTGCCTTTTTCGAACCATTTAATACACATATTCCAGGTATAAATAAAATTTCGATATACCCTAATAGTAAAAATTACTGAATCATAAGGAGTAAAATAGCTTAAAGTTTGTAAAATGTCGTCAGAATTTTTTAATAAGTATATAAATTAGTTGAAAAAAATGTGGCTTGATAGTGAATATTTAATGATTGAAGGGCTGAACAATTTTCCTTAGTGTCTACTAAAAATTGAAATAAAATTAATACCAACAACCAGTAACATGATCGCGCATGTTAGCACTTAAACAATAAATCCACGGAGAAGAGTGATAGTAGCAGCCTGCAATGTACTGAAAGTTTAAACAACTCCTCCACGAACTACTCAACATTCGCTTACCAATGCAACTGATTTTTATCCGACTTCTAATTACACATCAGATAATACATACATATACACGAGGCATTTAAAGCACTGTAGAAACGATATCGCGCTATCTTCCTGGACATCCTCTTTGATATATGCATGAGAGTTAGTTCAATGTGGAATATATGACAAAGAAAGTCATTCTCGGTTGTTTACAGTAGTGAATGTTACGTGAGAACAGCTCAAGAAAGTAATTGCTACTCTTAACAATATTTCCGGGAGAGTGTGGCTCTACTCTCAGAAGAAAAAAGATTTTAAAAAATGTTAGAAGAATAAGTGGAAAAGATATTCGTAGTAAAAAAGGAACCCTTGAATTTTATTTACCACGCTCCAAATATATTTCTGAAATATCTCATATACACTGTCGCGCAGCGTTATGCACCGTGCCGAGTCGTCTTTCGCAGATACTTGACTAACAGTCACGCTTCCACGCCGGGAATTCAGTTTGGAGTCTTTTGAACTCTCTTTTATCACCTTCACAACTACTTCCCTCCCTTCTCGCTTAATTCCTTAACATTTTGAAGATGAAAATTTTAGGTAGCTATTTATTCATGTGCATAAAGTCTGGGTTTCTAAAAAAAAATGATGTCTCGAAAGAAAGGTAACTAAAAAGCTAATGGATTAGAGCCATTTAGGGCTGGGTTAAATTAAAGAGAAACTTCCGATATGTCGCGGTCACTTTTAATTACATTAGAACTGACGGTACAATTGTATCCAGATCAGTAGTTCATAGTACTATAAAGAGGCCGGGACTATAAACGGCTGACTCGTACTACTGGGATCGGTTTATATTGAGGTGAATTATGCAGCTTTTATGAAAAACAATGATAATGCAATCTCCTCAAGGTATTATGCAATTGTTGCAGTATATAAGTCAAAAAGAAAGGGAGGAACATGTATTCAGGAGAATAAAAATTGATGTTAATAAAAGCAGTACATGAGACGTTCGTGGTTATTGTAATATATGCCGAGAAAATGCGTACTTCCTGATATGTGGCGAAAGGTATTAATTAATTTCTGTATCAAATTTCGTAATGTATCCAAGCGTTTTACTACCACGTGCTTCTAGTATCGATTATCGCACGAATGTGTTTCGCCGCAGTTCCCTGAGGAGGTTCTGAGTCATCCCCCATCGATCATCGCCTTCCAAATCTAATTTCACCCTGGAGGAAAGGCTCTACCGAGGGTGGTAGATTTCTTAATTAACTTCTTATCGGCGGAATTCTATTCGACTCTTCTCGGAAATCCGTCCTTGTTCTTCCCATTGGCCATACCGAATGGCCGCTTGCATTGAAAGAGACACAGAGAACGACTTAAATGAACGCAAAATTAAACATGTCATGATTGAATAATCTTAATTAAATGATTGTCTCCGAAATTGTCGAAGATCAAGAATTAATTTTATTGGGAACTGTTTACTTCGTGTAATTTCTATGTCGTGTAGTTTCGAAATTGGATATATGTATTACGTGTAAACGATGCATTTACCTAACTTGGTTTCAAGTAATTATGATATTACTATAATTAAATCAGTTTCTAGATCGTAATTCTTTGGTGGAGAAAATCTTTATAATATTTTTATGTGCTTTCACGAGCAGTGTTTTTATCTTTATCGATATAAAAAATGAGACATCGAACGTGATTTTCTATACATTTAGAGGTACGTATAAAGAAATATGGTACGAAGAAGTATAACTTTTTTACCAGTGACGAGTGATGATGTCGATGACAGCCATACGAAGAAGTTGCATAAAATATTTGCACGAGTAACGTTTGCTGCACGTTAAAAGGGGGAAACAACGATACATTGCGAAGGCGAAAGTACGCAATTTATACGTGAAGCGCGCGTGATATACGTAAAATATTCAATTCGATGCGCGTAGTGCGGCATTTCATTACAAACAGTTCAAACATTAATAGTCCAGTAAAAATGAACGAGGGGGGTTAAAAATGAGGAAAATCAGAGGAAAGGAATATTTCAAAATATTCAATGAAACATTGACGATGAAATTGCGCATTGAGGAAGGAACTCGAGTAATTACAACCATCGAACTAGAAACAGCTGTTCAAAGAAGATGAAAGAGTCTGGTTGTTCTGATTTCTTTTAATCTTCACTTATGTATTTCTTTTCAATCACTTCGAACGTTCAAACACTGATCGAGGAATGCAAAGTACTTTCGACAAATATTTTTCGATCCGATTACTCTGTTCACAGTCTTCTGTAACGTGAAAAAAAAGATCAGAGGCAGAATCTATTTGCGAAACGCGGTGCTCATAATTTACACGAATTTCATTAAAATAAAAGCTCGCATCGAGCCCGTAAAGTTATCGTGTTTTAAACGCGAGACGCGTCGCATTTTATTATTTCTTTAGAGTCGCGTCCTTGGAGACTCTATCGGTTCAGCCACTCAAATTCACGTGCAAAATTTCCCCTCTATTTGCTGATACCAATTTTGCCGCATTGCTCATCGAAGGGGAATCCCATGACTCTGCTCGTTAAGCTCAGAAGCCAGATTTCATCACAACGAATAAAGTTATTCGGGCGAAGTCCTGCGAAACAAAAACGACAACCTCGGGTCGTGGAAAGAAAGAATTACTTTAATGCATGGAAGGAGAATTATCAGTGTCTGTGAAATGTCGCGGAGCGGACGAGAAAACGAAACAATACCCAAAGACATTGGCAAGCCAGTTTCTCTGGGATTGATCACGGGAGGAACCCTGTATTCGGCTCGCCTTTTCCGTGCAACGAGCTTCGTGATTTTTCTTGGGTAAATCTAAATTGTTCGTCGGTGACGTCTATTGGGGCTTTAAATAAGATCCTGGCATCACGTATGTTGTCCGTTATACCGGGTGATTCACGAGAAACAGAACACCTAAATATCTCCGTTAGGATTGAAAACAGAAGAAAATGTTAGAGAGAAAAGTTGCACTGTTTAAGGAGGCATATATGGTGATATAAAAAAGTTGACCGATTGTTGTCGTTTTCAAGGTCTTTTGAAGGTCATTGATGATTTTTAAATAGCACCATATAGTTTTAACTTCATGGTGTTGTAGCTGATGTCCAGACGAGTACAACAACGTGCTACACTATGACCTTAAAATGACCTTGAACTAAGAAATTTATGAAATTTGTTATTTTATTTAAATTAAATTAAATGTTCAAAATGATGACCTTGAGCAGTAACGCAAGCATTTAAACGTCCTGCGAAGCAATCAATTGCCCCTTCAATTGTTTCTGTTGAAATTGATCTACAAGATCTAATTAGTCTTTCTTGCATGTTCTCTGGTGTAGTTAGTTGATCACGATACACGTCATCTTTCAGTGTTCCCCATAAAAAAAATCAAGAGGAGTTAAATCGGGTGAACGAGCTGGCCATTTTATGTGTCCATTACGTTCTATCCAGCGATTTGGATATTGGATCCAGCAATTGATTGCTTCGCATGACATTTAAATGCTTGCGTTACTGCTCAAGATCATAATTTTGAACATTTAATTTAATTTAAATAAAATAACATTTTGAAGTTATTATTGCTTTATCATAAATTTCTTAGTTCAAGGTCATTTTAAGGTCATAGTGTAGCACGTTGTTGTACTCGTCTGGACATCAGCTACAACACCATGAAGTTAAAACTATATGGTGCTATTTAAAAATCATCAATGACCTTCAAAAGACCTTGAAAACGACAACAATCGGTCAACTTTTTTATATCACCATATATGCCTCCTTAAACAGTGCAACTTTTCTCTCTAACATTTTCTTCAAGCCTAACGGAGATATTTAGGTGTCCTGTTTCTCGCGAATCACCCGGTATATGTATGTATAAACGTACAGAAAGCAACCGCGTTCGTAGTTCGTATTCACAAAATGAAAAAAATCACGTTTCCCGCGATGAAAAAAATCACTTGTAGCGGAGGTAGCTTGGTACAGGGAAAAACTCGTTTCCTTGTTTAGTATCGTGCTTTATTTTATCGCAAACGATGACAGTTTCCGCGACGTTTCCTTTCTTTTTAGGGGAAACTGCGCTGGCGACGACATTGGATTTCCTTAAACGTTACCGGCGTCTAGGGCTTTAGTTTGAATCTCCTTGCTTCTAGAAAGAATTTAAGGCCTGTAAATATTCTTAAAGAAGCTTCGGAGAAAGAGAAATATCGCTCTTTTAGATTCCGTTAAAGTAGGTTTCTTTCGCAAGATAGAAATGGAAAACACGTAGCGGAAAGTTTCACGATTCTATAAGTTAAAAGAAACGAGAACGTAAAGAAATATATTTATCTTTTGTTTCGTTTAGCATTGAATCTGGCAAGTATTTTTTCTTATTCAAGGGTTTGCCTACCGTCCCAGTAAAACGGTTTTAATTACTTGCCGGTTTGAGCCTTTTATCGTCGCAAAATCGAGAACTTTGTTGAATCAGTCGAGGATTCTGTGAGAGGTGAACGGAAATGGCGCGAAAAGTTTGCCAAAATGGCCGCCGCCCATTGTCACGATTATTTTCCAGCCGGGACTAGTCTTCCAATGGGCAATTTAATTTAAAACTGATGCACCGTCCAAACCTGCTATACTGAAATAGTAGTAATCAGCGCAAAATAACTAGTGCCCAGAATTTCTCATCGAATGGCAACAGGAAGAAAACCACAACTTTGGGAATAAAATGTCAAGAAGCCCCGTGAGAGGAGTTGCACTGAAAGTTCCATCGAATAATAATGAAATGAGACCAGACGTCGCGTCAAAATTTGACACGTCAAAACTATAATTAATTTATGCGTGTAAACGAAAGGCCGTTTTAAAGAGCTTGAGTAAAGAAACACGGGTTTTTACAATTTCATAACATAATGATGTTGCAATAACTCGCTACAAACAACCATACGTAGCACGGATAAAAGTCTGACAGTTGATGGGGTGTCTGTTCATAACAGAAAATATTTATTAGAATTTTTTTCATTATCTTTTGTCTGTTACGACGTCTAGATAGTATTAATTGTGCGAGCAGTTTGCATAATAATTTAATGAAAAAACATGGGTCATGTAAACTTTGCAGTCAAAATAATCTGTTTTTAATCGTTATTCGAAACTACGAATAAACGATTTTATTCGATGAGAATTTATTTGAAGACAAGATAATTATTTTATTTGATGAGAAGTTATTCGAAGACTTATGATAATTTTTTTATTCGAGTGGCGTTTCATCCGTAGCGTTGAATAAAGTTTTCATCTTTATCTTCATCTTTATTCGAACGTTTATTCGAAAGCTTCGAATTACTTCCGAGCTGCGCCGAATGGGCCCGAATGAGCCCGAATGAGCCCGAGTGGCATCGAGCACTGTGCCGAGTGTCAAACGCCGAGTGACGAGTGACGAACGCTCTCGGCGTCAGAGACTTATACCGAAATCGAAATAATCGGTATAATACCGGTATTTTTCGGTTATTTTGAAGATATTTGGGAGATATATCCAAAATAACCGAAAAATACCGGTATTATATTGGTTATTTCGGTTTCGGTATAAGTCCCTGCTCGGCGTTTAACACTCGGCACAGTGCTCGATGCCACTCGGGCTCATTCGGGTTCATTCGGGCTCATTCGGGTTCATTCGGGCTCATTCGGGCCCATTCGGCGCAGCTCGGAAGTTATTCGAAGCTTTCGAATAAACGTTCGAATAAAGATGAAGATAAAGATGACGATAAAGATGAAAACTTTATTCGACGCTACGGATGAAACGCCCTTCGAATAAGAAAATTATCTGTAGTCGTCGAATAAATTCTCATCGAATAAATTCATTTATTCGTTGCTTCGAATAAATATAAATTGGATTATTCGAACCTTCGAATAACGAATAAAATTTTTTTATCTTTTATTCTTTATTCGAAATTCTTATTTAGATAAAGATTTTGCCCATCTCTGACACCAAGCATGGGCATTATCTAAATAAGTTCTTTGATAAATATTCATTAAATTAATACATTATTTTATCTGATTATATGTTATTTGAAATAATCATGTGTTGGTTTATTTGAACAGAAAAATGATTTTTCTTGAGATTATTTAGTTATTTTAATTTAAAATAAAATAATATTTCAGTTAATTTTTTATTTAATCAAATACTTATTCAAATATTTTTTCAAATACTCTCTGATTCTATCATTTTAGCTTGGACAACTGCGTTAGAAACACGTTTCTACGTATCTACGTCACATATTATTGAAAGCTATATAACACAAAAACTGTTTAAAGGCAGTTTTCCCTAGCTGCGATGGTAGATTTACCACAATATGGACATCCTTATAACAAACTGTTTGAAACAAGAACAGTTTTTAAAGGAAAAGCAGCTGAACTATAAAAATCCATTCCCACATTTCAAGTTTAATAATTAATTTAGTTCAATAACCTCTTATGATAAATTATTTGTTACTTTATTTCAGTAAAGTAAGTAAAATAATAAATTATTCAAGTAAAAAATCATTTGAAAATAATTTATTTGAATTGAACACTAAATAAGATTCATTTTCTTATGTTATTTCTACAATGAAAATAATAAAATATTTGAAATAACTCATTAAGTATTTCAAATAATTACTTGTTATCTTATTTGAAATAAAATGTGCCCAACCCTGATACATACACTCTTGTTTTGCGAATATAAAATAATAGAACCTCAAATGAACACTCACTTTCTTTGTTAACTACTATTTCAGAAATAGATTTATTTATATTCTCTATTACATTTCACTATATTAGTTCGATTTAGGATTTCTGTAAAAAATTCTATATTTCATCATTATTTATTCACCATAACGTTCAATGTATGATTATTATGAATATTTTAATTCATACCAAGCTAAATGTATAATCGGTATCTCCGAACAGGTCAAATATTTGTTAGAAGGTTTCTATCAGAGAATGAACACGTTATAAAATATTTACTGTACTTTTTTGTATTTCATTTTGTTTTAACACTAGCTAAGCTCTATTAATTAGTAAAAAGATGGCGGTATTCGAAAGTTTTCCCGATAGGTCAGTACGTGATCGCGCAACGGGTCAATAATTGATTGTTTCTCTACCCATAATTGCCAGCTTCATGAAATACCTTTGCCATAATAATTTAACACTGTAAACAACTGTCAGAGAGTTTGTTTGAAGAATTGGTAAACAATACAAAGCCATAATAATCGTGTAATTTCAATTGGTAATAGAATAATACCGCTTTTATTCCCCTTTAATCGAAAAATTCCAGAACCTTCGCGATAAAATTATTATACAAGGCCACTGTAACATTTTAATTAAAATTACATTCCTATCGTCAACTTTCCTCTGCTCTCCCCCTCTTCGACTAGTAGCCATCCATTCAGTTTGTAGAGAAACGGGAAGTGTTGAAAATTGCCATCACTGTTTGCAATCTTCATTACGACTTTCTCATGGCTTCCTAAATTAATCACTACAAAAATCACTTAAAAATTGTGGAATATATCCAAGCAAAGTACAATGGAATGGAATGGAATATGCTGACTCCGTGGAATGCTTCAATCGAGGACCCTCGTTCTCATTTTCAACCCCCGCTTCACCCTATCCTATACAGTATTTATGAAATCGCTTAGAAAAGCATTTCTTAATAAAATATAGCAAAAAATTCGATCCGCTTTGCAGAAAAAAATGCCCAGTATCGTCAATGCCTTTTTCGATTAATCAATCGTCACCGTCCGGATCGATTTTGCGAGCAGACTGACTTTGACGAGTGTAACAGTAGACAGTGCCCAGTCCCTTCGGGGAACTGAAACAAATGGAGCCACGATAGATTACCGAAAACGAGTGTATCACAAACGTCACGGTTATTGATTATCCAGAAGCGTAGAGGACCGCGATCCAGGAAAATGGACGCTTGCAAGGCCTATAGATTCCAGCGAGCGAGCGTATCGCCGCGAAATTGATAGGGAACCCGTGAACACGAGCACGAAAGCGCTTGCCAAGCTGTGCCAAGCCATGTTTTGAAATCGAACGGGACGGTTCGTCCGCGTTTCGTGCGGTGGAAAGTAGTTCCCGACGGTCAATATCTGCGTTCGATCCAGTCGGGTTTTTCGCCGTGCAAAACTACTGTTTTATGCACGAACCACCCTACCGCGGTTTCTTTTAAAACCTCTGTGGAGCGATACACACAGTGGAGTCCTGTTTAGTTTATCAGCGACCACTTAATTACTCAGATAATGGCGTTTTCCCCTCTATATTGTTTCTCGATCACATGATTGCTTTTTTATTTTTGCCTCAATTGTGTTCTTCCTCTCTTTCATCTTTCAACTACCGTAATCATTTTTGATGGAACAACTATTATTGACGCAGTCACTTGCGTTTTAATTCATTTTTATTCAATCCAATTGGGTGGAATTCGTTTAACGTTATGGCAAATTTCTCGTTGTCATATTGATATTTTAAACAAAGTTTCGAAGAAAGTGCAGCGACAAGTATACACGTGGATAGTCTTTCATTTTTCTTTAGTTAATGGAAACCGCCCTAGTAGCACAAAATATTAAATACATATTCATGTAATATTAAAAAGAGATTGAATCTCTTTTTAATATTTAAATATGCATATAATATTTATTTCATATTTTGAACAAAATATTTTTTCCTGAATATACAAGAAATATTTATTTTATATTACGAAATAAATATTTTCATCCAAATATGAAGTAAATGTTTACTTAATATTAGAAATAAATATTTTTATCCAAATATGAAGTAAATGTTTACTTAATATTAGAAATAAAATATTTTTATCCAAATATGAAGTAAATGTTTATTTAATATTGGAAATAAAATATTTTTTTGCATATAGATATATTAGAATTATAAGAAATGGTTATTTTATATTTAAAGTAAAATATCATGTAAATTGTATTTCTGTTAGCCAATAAAGTTAATTTTATGTTTGGCAAAACACTTATTGTTTTCCTACAAAATTTTGTTTGATATTTCTTATAAGTGATTCTATCACTTTTGTAAAAGTATAGGTTTGTTCAAGTAATAGACTATATTTAAAATACGTTTGTCCGTCATATGTCGTACAACATGTATAAGCTTGCAAAATGTTTCTAAGGAAGTGTCCCATGGCTCATTGGGAAAGTAAGTAACGTGTAGTCTATTTATAGGTTTGGAGTTCGAGTCCCAGCAGTGCCAAAAACATTTTTCAAAGGTAAAAACGGTTTAAATGTAGCATATTTACAGCGTAAACGATGAACTGTAAGATAATATCAAACTTTGTAACCCCTCCCCCCCGAACCATGTGAAATTAAATTTTTTAAAAATATTTTTTTAGATATCAAGTATAATATTTACTCAATATTGTCTGAATATTCAATTAATATTTTATGAATATAAATGAAACATATTTTAGATATTTATTATAGATCTTCTAAATATCTCTTTCATATTTTCTGAATATTCCTTTTATATTTTTTATATATATGTATATAATATTTGGATACAATATTTACTTCATATTAAAAAGTGTGGTTAAAAAAATATTTTTTCAATATTTGAAAAAAATATTTAATGAATATTTTTGTGCTACTAGGGCGGTAAGCAGAGGAGAAAAAGCGAATTTTCTCAAGTATACTGTAATTTTTGTATACGCAAATTTAATCAGTGAATTTTCTCGTAGTTAAATAAACGCTTCCCTGGATTTTGAATAAATTATGATTCCCAAGGAAACTTTCCCAGTTTTAGGTTATTCGATTTGTTTTTGAGCGATGGAAGATAAGACCGAATAGTAGACGTCGTAAAATGATGATTACAGTCTCGTATACAAACAATTTGCATCCATTTTCTCTCACTCAAAATGATTTCGACAAGGATACCAATCTCCAACTCCAAGCAATTTCCATTTCCTTTCCAAGCCAAGTATACGTACGAGTGTAATACAATTTTAGGATAAAAATTCAATTTAAGAGTGGCATCCGTCTGCTCAAACTTTCGTGATGTTTCCCATTTACACATCTTAGACCTTAACTGCTTGTACCATTGGGAAATTATTTACCAACGACGGCACGTACTGTTTCTATAAGGTTGAACGTTGCAAGGACTTTCATTTCAAACTTCCACGAAATTTCACGGACTGATTAAAGTCATTCGCGGATTTTCTCGTTGATCTTTCGAGCGGTTTTAACGTTATCTGCGAGAGTCCCGAGTGGAACACGACGGACTGGAACTTATGAACCGAATTTGAATCAGCAACAAGCTAATTTGCAAGACAAATATTTTCCTGAAATATTAACCACATGTTTGCGCTCGTGTAAAATGCGCTGCACTTACATTTTATCCTTTTTCCTCATTTTCTCATCGTTATAAAAATATAACGAGTCAATATTTCGACAGATACAGAAGTATTAGTTCTTCACGTATTATTTGGCTTTACAAACCATGACAAAATGATAGGATACCTTTGGATTTTCAGTATTTCTCAAAACCAACATACTAATACAGAAATTTTGTACACGTTTGCGAAATAGTTATCTATTATCTTTGGTGAATAATATTTAATAATTTTAGCTGCTATTTGCATTGCTTTGTATGAATTGATTCTGTTTATATGAAAAATAGGTGCTACGAAACGATAAAACCAGATTTTGATATTTAAACTTAAATTTATTGAACATTTGAATAAAATATTTATAGAAATAATAATGTTTAATTACAAATTTAAAAAATTTTGTTATATTATTTATCATTCCTTTTCTTTCGGTTATTTAGTAATGTTGTCTTTCATATTCATATGGATTAATATTTTCCTTACTTTCCCACATATTTTCTGTTGTGTGTAGCACTAGAAATTTAACCTCAGAAAACATTATGTATATGTTTAACTGACATTAAATGGAGATCAAGAAGCGTATAAATAAACATTATTTTCTTGAATTATGTATTTTCCATTTCGTAGAAAAATGCATATGAATCGTTTGTAAATCTAGTGTTGAATTAAAGGGTTACACCACTTTGGAACCTTATAAAAATTACTGTTTTTGAGAATTTTTTTTAAGATAATGATTATGATACAAGTATTGAAGTACATATATAAAATGTTTTTTCATTTTTTCAAACCAAATGATAAAGATTACTAGAATATGGTTAAACCTAGAGTAAAAACCAAATATTTTCATTTTCTACGCGACGTTAACTAAAAAACTACGTAGGGATATTTAAAAATATGGATCTTTGCAAAAGTGGCGAACATCTAAAGAAAAAAGTAGAAATTTTGACCTAAAAATTGAGTATACAAATGTTTGTAACATGGTTAATCCGTAACATATCGCAAAACCCCTACGTTTTTCTTTAGATCGTCGAATTGAAAAGATCCTCTCAAGAGAATTGGATCAAAATTATAAGAATTATGTTGCACGCCAATTTTAGAAATGTTTCGAGAAAAACGCATTTAAAGTTTCACGTTCTAATTCTTCGTGTATAGAATTGAAAAACTAAAAATTTTATTCTGCGAGTGCGACTATATTCCACTGCAACTGATGGAGCCTTATTTCAAGACTATAAACTATTATTTGAAGAGAAAGTATTTTTTTGTTCTTTGTAATTTTCAAATGTAACCCCTTAAGAGATACCCCTTTAATGATTTATATCCATAAAGAATATATTTTGTAGTATAGTCAGATCAGTTAATTGTTTAAAAATGAACTTTTTATTGCTTATTTTGGTGATTATACACATAGCTATTAGTGTACATAGTTAGTACTATACATTTTTCATTTATAACATTTATATTAGTATCAGCATTCAACAGTTGCTTCCCTTTCAACGTTTTTCCATAAATGTTTTCCTTTCATTTGCAAATATCCGTTACATACTTCTCACATTAATGTTTACTCTCGGTTCTTGCGCAATTTATCGCACTTTTAATTTAAATTAGGACGCAATCTTTTAAAGGATACAGATTTCTCAATTGGTAACAGGTGCCTTTCTGGATTCTGGAGTTTCTCATAATTATTAGATCTTTAAACAAATGTATGATAACAGTTTTGTTTTGGGACTTTTTTCTTTTGGGATTTTTTTTTCAGTTTTATTAAATTGTTAACATAACATAAAATAGTTATTAATATATTAAAAGAACTAGAACAGTCACCATAAAATCTAACCACTTTAATGTTCTTTTACCAATTGCTTCGGACTTGTTATTGTAGTATTTCCAACTCTAACATCCCATCGTCTTTTCCTACTGTTTTTTTTCGTATAAACAAAATAAATTCCGAAGAAAGAGTTCAAGCAGCGGACAACTTTTTCACGGATTACCAAAGAATCCGTAGCTATTAGGCATATTTATATAAAAATTTTGTTTAATGCATTGGTTTTAAGAAACACTAATAATTCAAGGGTGTACTGTCACTTTATCAAAGAATGTAATAAATGAAAATATAGTGCAGGATAGAGAAAATTTTTATTTGTATATCTAGGTATGTGGTTAACAGAGACGGAATTCAAAACTGTTGATTTACAAGGAGACTCTCAGATCTTCGGATTTTTAAAAAATAAAAGATCTCTAGCTACTCAAACATCAATTTCTCAAAACAGTAAGATGCTTTTTTCAAAACTACTCGAGGAAATCAAATTGAATATTTTCAGGGTCCCGCATATACGTTAATGAGTGATGAGTAACATTTTCGTAGAACATTCTGTAGCCTACAGTGCAGGCCATCAGAGTTGTAATCGGTACGACGCTGGTATTCGAATCCCGAGACTGAAGATTTTTCGAAGTTGTTATATGCAACTCTGATAAAATTTATAGTAATAATTAGACTGCGGATGTTTATACAAATTCATATTTTCAAAGGTATAGAAGAAGAAGACCAATTTAAATAAAAGTGTTTTGTACCTTCTAAATATCATAAAACGTACTTTACTTTCGATATTTCATATATTTGTGTATTTATACACATACACATTTGTATGCATTTTAGCAGATTCAAAATAACCATAAATGCATGAACATCTGTGGTCTAGTAATAATGAAGTTTTAATTATTGTTTTTCCTAATTTTGAATGAAATAATTTTGACGTAAAGATACTTATACTACATTAAAATTTTAATTCTATTTAATTTTTAAATATACACGTCTATGTACAAACAATACGGGAAAATAAAATTTCAATTTTTAAAATAATATTAGTTTGACAAATTGTAAATTGTATAAAATAATATTAGTTTATGTTATATACTACACTTCTCAAAAAAATTAAGGGATCACTTCTAGGAAGCCGAAAAATGGGGTCAAGTTCAAATGGTCATAACTTTGGCAAAAATGGTCGTATTGATAAAATTGAAAAGCCGTTTGAAAGCGTGAAATCTCTACTTTCGCATACTGCTTTCAGTTGTTACTTTTGTTATTTTGTGGCAAAGCTATAGCGATATAAACGGCAGCTTGAACTTTTTTTTAAATTTCGACCAACTTTCTAATACTCCATGGGGCGCAATAAATTTTTTAGGCACATTGCATTTATACCAGTCGAAAACGACAACCTTTCTGTGCAAAAAAAGTGTTTGCTGAATGCTGTACGATTTTTTTTGGCAAAGTTATTCAACTTTGAAGCAAAAGCCGTCTTTTTGACTTTGACTGCTGCTAAAAGGCGATAGAATCATCGTAGAACGTAGATAAAAAAAGCAATAGAAAGTTGAAGCTTTCCTCTTTAAGACGCATTGTGTAGTTTTGCAATTTAATTAACATTTCGGTGCACTAGATCTTTTCGAAAATATGCTTAAAAATGGTACAATTTCCATTTTTTCTTTAACTCGCTGTATCTCGATAACGGTTAATCACAGCATCATGATCTTAAGCTCATTTTAAAGCGCAAGGTTTGCCGATTTGATTGAGCCCAAGACGAACTCGCTGCGATAATTTTTTCTCTGTGGCCTTTATGTTTAATGTTACCGATTTACATAAAGTAAGTCGACTGCGATCGTTTGCCGCGCTGTCGTTCCATTGAAGCGTGCTCTCTTGAATCGTATCCCCACCCTCCGACGTAGCTGACGAAAACGCCCGAGAAAACAAACGAATTTTCATAAAAAACTAATCTTATACGTTTGTCCACGATTTGCCCAGATTTGTCCACCCAAAATTTTCGTTTGTCCACCCTCTAAAAAAAGTTATAATGAAATCAAAAACTTTTACATTAATACTCGTGAACATTTTCCAGGGGATTCTCAGTGCGAAACGATTATTTATGAATCGTCAATGTTTGTCCATCCAAAACACTCGTTTGTCCACCCAAAATCTTCGATTGTCCGATTTCGAGTGGACAATTTTTTATGAAAATTCGCACCTAGGGATGCCAACTAGAGCTGTGGAATACTCGAATAAAGCGAGCCGAGTTTTACCCGGCTCGAATAACCGAACCGAGCCGGGTACCCGAATGAAGCGAGCTGCTCGAAAAAAGCGAGCGGCCCGAAGAAAACCGAGCGGCCCGCTTGGAACCGGGTAGCTCGAATAAAGCGAGCGGCTCGAATTGGAAGCGGGCGGCTCGGAAAAAGCGAGCGGCCCGCTTGGAACCGGGCAGCTCGAATTGGAAGCGGGCGGCTCGGAAAAAGCGAGCAACTCGAATCTAAAGCGGGCGGCTGGAAAGAGAATCGAGTAGCTCGAATTGTTTCGAACGGTTTGAGACATTGGAACGGCTGAGATAAGACGATTCGAGTATCCGAATAAGTCGTACATCTTTCTTAATGAATTACTTATGAAGAATACTACTTTTATAATTATTTACGTGCAAAGAAACTCATATATCTACGTTTATTTTACCTTGTCTTTCTTTTCACTTTTCTCTTTTCTTCTACGTCTCTTGTTTTGTAGGATTTTATTTGTTTGTGCTAATATTAATAAGTAGATACAATTGTGAATGAACTAAATAAATAGACAATTCGGAAATAGTAGTAAATATCTTTTACATTTCTTGCATAATTGATGAATAAAAAATTTGCTCATTTAAGGGAGTGTTGTAATGTAGAAGATTGGAAAAATTAATTTTTTTTTTCTTTCTATTTTGTTAGTATATATATATATACATTCGTAAATATATAGGTAACAGGATTTGTTTAAATTTTTGAAGTGGTATACACGATATCTAAAGTTGTAATTTAGCGATTGATTTGAGGTTTAGATACAATCTACTGTAATAAATGCAATATTATTATCGTAAGAACCACACTTTTTAAGAATAATTGATTTTAGCTTAAGACGGCAAAAAAATGACCTGATTTCTGGGAATTTCTTTTTAAGGAACTATCAACGGAATTTTTTCTAAATTTGCAGGGTGTTGTATTTCATATTTAGGCATTACAAGTTACGAGTTAACTTTTTCCTTTAAAAATTATCTTTATATCTTTATTATCTTTCATTATTTTCTAAAGGAAAAAAAAGCAATATTTTCGTATTTAATCTTCAAGGAAATGTTGCAATTTGAATTCTAACAAGGAGAGGTCGCAGTCAGTGGTCCATCGATTTTGACTAAACTTTTTTTGGTTATTGTAGAGTGTAGAGCAAAAATAAGGCGACACATGTCCGGCCGTTTTTGTCAATACTATTTATTTAAGAAGATATCATTTTTGTTATTATTTAATATTTAATTCTGTCGAGTTACGTAAGTAACGAACTTTTTTTGTGTTTTTATTTTTGTTATGAATATATTTAAATAGTTTTATACGTCGTTTCTTGTTAAAATTGTATAAAATAATTTTATTAATTTTTCTTTTATTTTTGTCATTCTTCAGTAAGGAATGAAACAAATTTTTTTTAAACAAAAAAAAATAAATTTTTTTATTTTTAATAAAGTAATTTCAAAAAATTGTAAGAACAAACAACGAGTAAAACTACTTGCATATATTCATAAAAAACATTGAAAGAGAAAACAATTTGTTATTTAAGTAACTCTACGGAATCAAATACTAAATTAATGAAACTGAAGGGTAATCAATCGAATGCGTGTTCTTTTCTGAAACGTGTTATTTTATTTTATCTCGATCGAGCGCTTATTTTCAACTCGCTGGGCCCCTCGCGTCCGAACCCTCTCAGAGGCCCGTACGCGGAAACCGCGCGCCCTCTTTTCCTTTTTCGCGCGCGGCCGCTGGTCAATTCGCTGCCTGTAGCTGCCACTTCCGCGACATCTACATCTCCGCGCAGCTAACCTAAGTCCCTAGGAAAAGCGCGGGACTAGGCGGGGGAGGCACCCCCATGGAAACTTTGCTGACGCATCAGAATTTCCTCCAGGCCCTCGCTCAACGGCGCGGTCACTCCGAGGGCCCGCGAACAGCCATGTGCTTGCGCACACAGCACCGTTAGGCCTTTCAGAAATTCAAGGTTTATGATGCCTGCTTCAGCTATCGAGGCCTAAAACGTGGCTCGACAAAACATACATACAACAAAAGAAACTACAGAAAAAACTACTTGGCTTTCTCAAAAATAGCTTTCTTAAATCGCTAGCATCATAAACCCTGCACGCCAAATGTTTTCCGTTTTACGTGCCGATGGTCGCTACAAAACAAAAAAAATGATATCTTTTTAAATAATGAGTATTGTCAAAAACGGCCGCATCGTGCTTATTTTTCCTCTAGATTCGCAAACCCTGCAAATTTAGAAAAAATTCCGTTGATAGTTCCTTAAAAAGAAATTCCCAGAAATCAGGTCATTTTTTTGCCGTCTTAAGCTAAAATCAATTATTCTTAAAAAGTGTGGTTCTTACGATAATAATATTGCATTTATTACAGTAGATTGTATCTAAACCTCAAATCAATCGCTAAATTACAACTTTAGATATCGTGTATACCACTTCAAAATTTAAACAAATCCTGTTACCTATATATTTACGAATGTATATATATATATATACTAACAAAATAGAAAGAAAAAAAAAATTAATTTTTCCAATCTTCTACATTACAACACTCCCTTAAATGAGCAAATTTTTTATTCATCAATTATGCAAGAAATGTAAAAGATATTTACTACTATTTCCGAATTGTCTATTTATTTAGTTCATTCACAATTGTATCTACTTATTAATATTAGCACAAACAAATAAAATCCTACAAAACAAGAGACGTAGAAGAAAAGAGAAAAGTGAAAAGAAAGACAAGGTAAAATAAACGTAGATATATGAGTTTCTTTGCACGTAAATAATTATAAAAGTAGTATTCTTCATAAGTAATTCATTAAGAAAGGTGTACGACTTATTCGGATACTCGAATCGTCTTATCTCAGCCGTTCCAATGTCTCAAACCGTTCGAAACAATTCGAGCTACTCGATTCTCTTTCCAGCCGCCCGCTTTAGATTCGAGTTGCTCGCTTTTTCCGAGCCGCCCGCTTCCAATTCGAGCTGCCCGGTTCCAAGCGGGCCGCTCGCTTTTTCCGAGCCGCCCGCTTCCAATTCGAGCCGCTCGCTTTATTCGAGCTGCCCGGTTCCAAGCGGGCCGCTCGGTTTTCTTCGGGCCGCTCGCTTTTTTCGAGCAGCTCGCTTCATTCAGGTACCCGGCTCGGTTCGAAAACCGAGTCCCGGCTCGGTTCGGATTTCGGGCGGCTCGAATATTCGAGCTTCTCCACAGCCCTAATGCCAACTTCACAGACCTCGTATACATAAGGTTACGTCGGCGTACTTCGGATCGTTCTCGGGCGTTTTCGTCAGCTATGTCGGAGGGTGGGGATACGATTCAAGAGAGCACGCTTCAATGGAACGACAGCGCGGCAAACGATCGCAGTCGACTTACTTTATGTAAATCGGTAACATTAAACGTAAAGGCCACAGAGAAAAAATTATCGCAGCGAGTTCGTCTTGGGCTCAATCAAATCGGCAAACCTTGCGCTTTAAAATGAGCTTAAGATCATGATGCTGTGATTAACCGTTATCGAGATACAGCGAGTTAAAGAAAAAATGGAAATTGTACCATTTTTAAGCATATTTTCGAAAAGATCTAGTGCACCGAAATGTTAATTAAATTGCAAAACTAAACAATGCGTCTTAAAGAGGAAAGCTTCAACTTTCTATTGCTTTTTTTATCTACGTTCTACGATGATTCTATCGCCTTTTAGCAGCAGTCAAAGTCAAAAAGACGGTTTTTGCTTCAAAGGTGAATAACTTTGCCAAAAAAAATCGTACAGCATTCAGCAAACACTTTTTTTGCACAGAAAGGTTGTCGTTTTCGACTGGTATAAATGCAATGTGCCTAAAAAATTTATTGCGCCCCATGGAGTATTAGAAAGTTGGTCGAAATTTAAAAAAAAGTTCAAGCTGCCGTTTATATCGCTATAGCTTTGCCACAAAATAACAAAAGTAACAACTGAAAGCAGTATGCGAAAGTAGAGATTTCACGCTTTCAAACGGCTTTTTAATTTTATCAATACGACCATTTTTGCCAAAGTTATGACCATTTGAACTTGACCCCATTTTTCGGCTTCCTAGAAGTGATCCCTTAATTCTTTTGAGAAGTGTATATCGGACAGTATATCGTATTCTCTACAGTAGAGAACACAGGGTAGCAAGGGTGCAATTTGGAAAATGTTTTAAAAGGTAGAATTGCAACAGTTACGTCAGCTGCAACTCAAGTATTAAGCAACCAGTGCTCTGAATCATATTTCTGTCAAAAATAATGAATTTTACGGATAAAAATTGCAAAAACATATTATGTTATCGAATTAAGTTATACATGTGACAGTTTAAGTGTATGGTATTAATTAAGCAACGTCTTGATATTATTCAATTTTATAAGAAATCACTACTCAATTTTTATAACAACTTTAATGTATGTATAAATTAAATGTGAAATAAACTCACTTTAATATACGCATCAAGTTCAAATTACAACAATATAAAAACGGAAAATATAACTACACTATTACATTATCATGAATTGTCAAGAACAGAATAGAATGCAATGAAACATTTGTTTCATACCCAATTGTTCTAATTCACTAACTTTTACCATTTTCAATTTGTTTAAACGAATTGTGTATTGGGCTTTAGTCCCGTTAAGATAGATAAATAAATAAATAAATAAATACATAAATGAAGCGCTAGTCATTTACATGTTTCAATTTGGGATTTTTTTCTACGGAATTAGTAAGCGAATTTTCTCCAAATTTACAGGGTCTCTTATTTTATATTTAAACAATAAAAGTTATTTTTTTTCATAAACTAATTGACTGTAGAAACAAATGTACATAAGCAAGTCTGTAAGATCTCATAGCCCGAATGTCAAATTTTCGAGAATTCTAAGTCTTTATAAATAAATCAAGGATTATCTTATTTCTGATATAAATACATTGTCGATGTAGCTAAAAAATTTGAAGAAAATACAAAATTGACAAATTGGTGGGATTCAAATGGGACGTAATAATTTTTACCGAAAATTTTCACATCATTTATGCACAAGAACTTATTGAATTAAATTTTTTTATAATTATTGTAATATACAAGAAATAAGAAAATCCTTGATTTGTTTGGTAAAGAGAAAAACTAATTAAAAACAATTTTTTAATGAAAAGATTAACTTTTATTGTTCAAATATGAAATAAATCACCTTAAAAATTTCAAAAAAATTTTTCCTAATAGTTTCGTGGAAAACAAATCCCAAAGGATTAGCTTTTATCCCAAAAGGATTATAAAATAAGTATTATAAATAAGGATTATAAAATAAATAAAGGATAAATAATCCCAAAGGATTATTTTTAAGCACCCTAAACCGGTCTTCCCCCTTAAACCTTAGTACAAGGTCCAGAAGGAATTAATCAACTGGCCCCGATCTCCCCTATTCTCAACTAAACATTGTTCAAATTCAGTATTAAAAAGTAAATTAATCAAATATGCAAAGACGTCCAAGTTTACTCGATATTTTTTAGAATTTGAATTTGTCTTATGCTGATTAACGTCTTGCTTTTTCACTTGCGGGAGCAAAAAGAGAAAAAAGAAAGAATTTTATTAGACATTACAGTTCTTGCACTACTACATACATACGAACGAGTCAACGTAATAAAAGCAACTCGGCAAAAAACTACTCAACGGGGAGTAATTTTAACAAGAAGTGGTGCACATTACTCCGCGCAAGATTTCAATTTCTTTTTTCAAGATTGTGACAGCCACTTGATTCAGCAAGAAAGAACACTCTCCCGGTTATAACCTTGTCTACTTCACAGCTTCAAATTTCCTTTTCGGTCGGACCACACTTTTATTTCTTGCGCGAACGTGCATCGAAAAATTTATTTTGAACCAGTTAAACCGAGTGGTACGGAAACCATCGTAGAGGATACGAATTCTTTTCAAGCTTCCCAGCCGAAAATTTGGCGAATCTACAGACCTCTCGTGTGTATTCATGTACGACAACGCGATTCTTGCCCTACAAGATGGAATTTTCAACTCTGGTCGTTGGTTCGTCGATATAAGAGCTTTTATTTCCGCGGCGCAGCGTATTTCGCTACAGGAAAAAAGAGAACGAGGAAAAAACGATTCGCGCTTTAAAGATTCCGTTACCATCATAATAAATGAAATGATAGATATTCGATCGAGAGTCCGAGAAGTTCAATTCGCATATTTGACGTGGCGATAAGAACAAGATTTGGTCAGAACACGGAAAATGCTATTCTAGCGATGAACATTGCCATAAATACGAACTCGCGTTAAAGCTTGAAAAATGTTATCTCTTTTGCAATCTCACGATTTCGATTTTCTAGGATATTGAAAGTTACCATTTTTACCATATATCGACAATAGCCAGAGAAATTTGTTTCCTGTTCATTGTAATTTATGACTAGATTCCGGATGTTTAGGTTATTCTATATATTTATGGACACAGAGAAATAATTGAAACTAGAAAAAGTATATCTTATGTCTTGAATGTTGAAAGGTATACTTTATTCTTGATAGTTTATACATTTTTACATATTTACATTTATCGTGCACACTCAAACATCCGCAGTCTAATTATAACAAATTACAATAATATATTATAATAATTCAGATGATCAAAGTTAGGAAGAAGTTTTATACTATGTATTTTCTGAGGATTAAGAATCATTTTAAGGTATAAGAGATCATTTTAATGAAATAAAGCAATACGCATTGAGATTTCAATAGCAAGTACAATTAATTTGCATATTCTTCAATTATGGTTATATCAAAAGTAAATGAATCAAGGAATTTTATATGGATGAATGCTTAGTTTCATAGAAAATAGTGCTGAAAACATGACCGTGTTCTAATGTTACTATGTACGGGGTATAAACTCTTTACGTAGCGTTTTTTATATGGGCGGTAGGGGACGTAAATAGAACAAAGAATGTCCTCTGATATAGTATCCGATTTGCCTCCGTTTTGCAGTAATAGCAATTTGAAACAGAAACCAACTCTGCCACATCGATGAGACAAACATATGGAAAAAAACAACCTCTTGAGTTTCTCTTTATTTACCTGTAGACAACACGTTTTTTCAACAACATCTCCAATTTTTAAAGCTTTATAACAGTTAAATCATAAGAGATACAACAAAATGCATTAAGACTCTTATATTGTATTGTTGCTTGTCAGTGGGTTTATGAAATTTTAGAATTTATTAGTTTAGCGTATAGACATGGCAATTTTAAACTATTATTATTGCAAAATGGAAGCAGATCGGACACTATACAGGGTGGGGCAGTAACTATTAGCACCTCAGATATCTCGGAAACTATAAGTTTCACAGAAATATTTGCTGAAATAAAATTGCACAGTACGAAGGGGGCCATCCGGTGGCGATAATAGTTTTTTTTGTAGATGGAGGTACTTCGGACATGTGAAGGTCACCTCCATTTTTTTAAATGGACCGTTATGTTTTTGCTTCCGTATCATGATAGAGGATCTTAAAACGAGTTCAATGACCTATTACGTAAGGTCATTGAAGATCATAGAAAGTAGAGAAAGGCGATTCATTTACTACCAAAACCGTAAGTATTATCGCCTTTCTCTACTTTCTATGGCCTTCAATGACCTTACGTAATAGGTCGTTGAACTCGTTTTAAGATGCTCTATCATGATACGGAAACAAAAACATACCGATCCATTTAAAAAAATGGAGGTGACCTTCAAATGTCCGAAGTACCTCCAACTGCAAAAAAACTATTATCGCCACCGGATGGCCCCCCTTCATACTGTGCAATTTTATTTCAACAAATATTTCTGTGAAACTTATAGTTTCCGAGATATTTGAGGTGCTAATAGTTATTGCCCACCCTGTATTATAAGAAATTCCCTGTTCCATTTGAGGTTCTCGAACTGGCGAAATGGCCCACCCCAGAAATTATCAAAATAAATAAAACAGTCATTAATTAATAAATTCTTACTTTTGTAATTATTTACATGAATGATTTCATACAGATCAGAGTACAAGCGACTTCTCAGAAGAAAATCGAAGTATCTCGTCTATGACTATTTACTACAAACAGAATAATGTCGAGGAAATATATTTGTGGCTGCACGGAAAAACGACGCAAGTCGCATTTTCAAAAAAATTGAGTTTGTGTTTTAATTCAAGTCTAGAAAGCAGAATTTATATTATTATCGCAGAGAAAATGTATAAAATTAATTTTTCCTTCGAAAACGAGGTTTTAATAAAATTCAAGATTATAGTACAGTATTGGTGATCAAAACTTTAAACGCAAATATCTTGCAAAAGGAAAACATGTGACATGCAGTGTTTTGCCTTATAAATAACCCCAGATATTATTAACCTGTTCCAAATGGAACAATAGCATGAGAACTAAATATATTTGCAGAAAAGAATCTCAACTTATTTTTTCTATTGTTCCTTTTTGTTTTTAAATATTTTGTTTATTCTTTTACTTTTTACTTTAAATTAAAGTGTTAATGTTAAATACATATAAATAATTATTCTAAAATGCGTAGGTAATATAACTTTACAGACATAAATTCTAGTTACTCCAATGAGGGCGTCTACCATCCATTAAAATAATGCTACGCAAAGAGCCTACAACCTGTATATATAGTAAAAACATTTTAAAATTCAAATTAATATATTCTGCGAAAAGTTAAAGTATGAAAGTCTATGTACACTCCGCTAAATTGTAATATTATAAAATACAGGAATTCGTCATAATATTGTATTTAATATTGGACTTCATATATATTTAAAAAATGCTGTTAACAGTTATCGAACATCACATTTTTTCTTATAAGGTAGGTATTTATAAACTGTATTTCTTTCGTACAGCATATACTTCGTGTACCTCAGATTTAAAAATGGGGAAAACATACAAAATACCGCGATATTTTCGATTTTACTCGTAAGTGATTGCCTCCGAAGGAAATATAAACCCTGTCACCCCGGTATCGGTAACCAAACCGAATAAAGGTAGAACGAATGCATCCAAGTCGCGGACAAAGACTAGTGGCGGGCTCGTAAAAGACTCGATTTTCCACGGCGAGTCCCTATGCGAAGCGAAATGTCAACGTTACCTTCGACTTTCATCGACGACACCATTGCGAGTCGTTGCTAGAGTTCTCTCGTCCTTCTTTAGAGTAAAATCTACCGTCTGTTTGTCGTAGCTTGTTTCTCCTCAATCAGTATTCTTTCGATCGTTCGGTTTCCCGCACTTTTCCTGCCCGAGAGCGTCGGCGATCCGCGATCCTACGCCTCCCAGAAGCACGATGCTTCGTTCTTTTTCATGCGTTTCCTTCTCATCTCGGGACGACCAAATCGAGAGATTCCTGCGTTCTCTGTGCGCCCGTGCGTGCCCCGGGATTAACCGCCGTCAATTTTCGCACACGGGGCGATCCCAGTCATCGTAAAGAGCGCGGGTTGTCGCTGGAGGAGCAGCGACAAAGTGGGGGAACAATACAGCCTCCTCCGCGTGGAAATATTTGAAACCGAGTTTCCTCTCTCCCTCTCTCTCACTCTCTCACTCTCTCTCTCGCTCTCTCTCCCTCTCTGTCTCTCTCTATTTTTTCCTCCCCGTTATCCGAAGCTTCTCACGCTACCACCCTACCTCTGCGTTTCCCTTAGGGCCGGCCAGCCGATTATGCTTTCACCAAAGATCGAGGAATTCAACGGGGGATCCCTCCGATTTTCTCTCCCGCTCGATGCCCCGCGGGTGTCGGGCCCAAGGGACACAGAAAGTTGTTTTCGACAGCGTTTCAGTCCGTGGCGATCGTCCGTCGGCTCTGACGCCGCGTTTTCGTTCTGTTCTCGGGGGCGAGGGCGGCGTCGATCTTACCGGGCTGAGGTCGCGCGTCCTACTAGAGGGAAAATCCGTTCTTCGTCATTCCGAACTCAACCCACCACCCATGCCGATTCACCGCGGTTGGGGGTGGCTCGAAACTGCGCGGACACCCGACGCCATCCCTCCCCCGACCACGCGCTCCCACCCTCCCCGTCCCCGCAAGGCTTCTTTATTCTTGTCAACTCCCTCTCTCTCTCCCCCTCTCTCCTCTTTCCACCTTCGTTGTCCCTTTTTTTGCCCTCGCCCAAGTAACGCAGAAATTACTCGTGCGAGGTGGAAAGGTCGCAAGGACGACGATTTTGGAGGTTCACGTTAACTGGTTTCTCAGGGCCAGCTCGAGAGGTTCGGGAGAAGTTTTTGAATTATTTTAATTGGCTATCCTTTTCGGAGGACTAAACGTTGGGAGGCTGGGGGAGGGCTAAGCGTTTTTTAGCGTTGTTCGGGGTAGAAAGTTTTTGAGATCGTAATGTGACATTTTGGTGCTGCAGCTGTATCTTTTTTGGAAATAATGTAATTAATCGAATGAAAATGTGCTGTCCATCGTATACGATACTTCGATTTAACTCAACAGGCCGTTCAAAGTCAGATTTTCGTTTTGTAGTTTTCTAATAGCGAAACCTGTATGACGGTATCTTTGGTCAACACGAACACTTCTAAACACATAATACTTCACAGGGGTACAGAAACCTTTGTAGGATCATTTCCTTCTGAAAAAATAACAGAAAATGGTAACCTTGAACGGTCTGTTAAATTGGCTAGGAATATAGCGGAGCGAAGAAGATCACGTGGTTGACATGATTTTCGAAAAACCAGTAGACGGTTCGACTTAAAATATCGTGCAGGTATTTGAAACGTATGTACATGTTTCTAGTCAACGCAATATTTTCAGCATTGAATATACTACCGAATTCAGACGTTTAAGAAAGATATTGAAAAGTGCGTCTAATTACTTACAATTTGCCTATACATAGAACAAAATACAGTTTCGTTTTGACGAAATTCCTATAATTGTGTAGTTTTCAACCTTAATTACATTATTTCTGGAGGCAGATTCCAACAATAAATTTAACTGCGCATCTTGTAATGGTTATTTTTCTCTACTCATCTAGGGATGGTTCAACAGAACGACACCAGATTGAATCTTCTCCTCAGTTTGCCAAATCGATATCTAATCTGTCATGTAAATTAACGAGCCTCGGAATTCCTCGTGTTTCGCGCATTAAACGTCAAGGTCATAGGAAATCCCGGTACGTAATTATTTGCCGTGCATTGCATTTTCATCAAATCATCAATATCTTCGTGAGAAATTGAATTTATGATTTTTTTCGAAGGTTACGGAAATATTGCTGACGCGAATTTTGCAACGGCAAACAAGGGTTTGTTTGCTCAGGAGCGTCAAACTGAAACAAAAACGTTCAAGTACGAGTAATGCCGCATTCTCACGTGCGACAAGCCCATTTTTTACAGATTTTCGCCAGCGGAGACAGGATTTCAAAACTATCTAAAGTTACATTCCACCCTGACACGTGTTTCAAGTGGTGCATGCCTATGCCCGTGGAGGGTGTAAAATGACATTGCGACAGAGACTTAGAGATTCTTATCCTCTCGTAAATTCTTCTCGCTGCGATACTTGCGTCTATCCGGAATCAGTTTCTGTCCGAAATAATAAAGAAGGGTTATGCATAATACACAGTGTTCATGCCGTTACATCTGTGGTTGTAAGGTAAAACTACGTATGCAATGTTCATTTAAAATTTGAAGCAGAAAACTGACATTTTATACATGCATTTATACAACGTAATAGTTGTGTTCTGTTTTCTGAAAATGCTGTGTCTAATCGCATACAAATACACATGCAACCACAGGCGTGCGTGCGTTGTTATTAACATTTATTATTTATTATTAATATTAATTAATTAATACATTTTTGTCGTATTTTTTCGAGAAAGGCGAAAAATCGAAAGTTTGCGATTACAGCGCCATCTATCGCGAATAAAAAAAAATGTTTCAAATAAAACCTACATATTTTGTGGCATAGAATCCGAATATGCAATAAAAAGTAGGTGTTCCTATTTTAAATTTTAAAGTGACCCACCCCTCCATGGGGGTAGGGGTGAAATTTTTTGACAGGATCAGATGTCCCCCTCCAAACCATCAAACTTTTATTCGGGATGTTTTTTGATCCGATGCATATTTCTTAAGTTATCCGCGGTGGCAGAATAAAATGGGACACCCTGTATATGTGTTACATATTGCAAGTTCACGACATATGGTTTATTTATTATCTTTCATGTTATTACCGCACTTTCTGAGTTCCTGAACAGTTCCTGAACAGTTCCTGATCAGTTCATGAACATTTCATGAACAGATAAATAATCATATACAACATAAAATTGAAAACAAAATCAAAGGTAAATATTATAAAGATATTTAATTAAATCAACAGCAAGTATTAACACTGATGCATTTGTGATTTATATTTAATCAATTTGACCCTTTCAATATTCATATAATTATCCCGTTATTTTGGGACACCCTGTATATATGTTCCTCTTATACAGGATTATTGTCGCTCCGGACGCGAACTTTTGACGAGCTGTTTGCAGGAATAGAAAACAATAATAACATGGAAAACCATAAACTATCAATCGTACTTGGAACTGGAACTCGAAATGTCTGCGAGCTGTTTCCGAAACATTTCTGAATTTCCAGTATGTAACACATATATATACAGGGTGTAACAAAAATGTTGCAGTTCCTTGATAGGGGTGATTCTTGAGGTGATTTTAAACAACTTTTTCCTTAGCGAAAATGTTGGATGGGGCTTTGTTAACGAGTTATTAACGAAAAACACCGACCAATCAGGGAGCGCGTACAGTGGATGAATGTCAGCGCGGACTCCAGCTGTGAGTAGTATTGGCCCGCCACATGGATATAGGAATAAAGGGATGGAGCATAAACCCCGTTTTTAGGCGAGGGGAGTGAAGCTGCTCCTGAGGTGCGGGGAACACGGTCACGTGGTTTTTGGGGACCCGTCGGTGATTGGTTCTAGTATAAATGCGCGAAATTTCAATGTGAGACCTTCACTTTGTTAACAATTATAAATGTACATACGATAGAATATTTTCCACAAAATACAGAAATAAAGTGTCTTATTTATAAATCAATATATTGAAGTGTTAATGGTGTCCTGTAAATGCATGTTATTGAGAGATCAAAATAAAATTATTAAAGGTTAGAATCTATAGACATGAAAAATCTTTATTTTTGTTCCATTTTGTTTTCAAAATAACAATAATTGCAAGCAATTTTTACCTCAGTATTTGCCATTTAAATTCTTTTATTATTTTTATTTTTAAACACAGCGTCTCTTATATTCAATTATGGATTCAAATATTGTTAATATTTAAATTATATAGTCGTATTTTAAAATACGAATTATAAATACGTATTACAAATTTATATACTCAATCTTTTTGAAAATCATTTAATTTGTCTTTCAATAGCGTAATACAATTATTCAATACAAATTTATATTTATACAATAAATACTAAAATATATAATACAATTGACATCTTTTGTTTGGAGAAAGATCTATTGGCCTCTGAATAAAATTAATTTATTAAAAATTTGTCGCATACTAGTGGAAGTATCATTGCTCTGTTCTGCTATATAATGTAGTCGCACCTTAATATATTTTTGAGATACGGCTCTTATCAAATGCGTGATGTGGTTTTCTAACGCATTTTGATTCGACACATAATTTTCCAAGTTTTTAAATAATTTATGTCCTATTAAATGCTGCAATACTTGAATCATCAAATATGTACCAGTAAATTTTTTGTTTATTTGCATGCTCCCACTTTCCAATCATGCACTTCTGATTACTTTCTTTCGCCATTTATACTAGAACCAATCACCGACGGGTCCCCAGAAACCACGTTCCCCGCACCCCGTAAGGCGGCTTCACCCCCCGAGGCTATTGCTCCATCCCGTTATTCCTATATCCATGGCCCGCCATCGTCCGCGCCATCATCAATCCGCTGTACTTACTCTCCGATTGGTCGGTGTTTTTCGTTAATAACTCGTTAAGGAAGTCTCATCTAACATTTTCGCTAAGGAAAAAGTTGTTTAAAATCACCTCAAGAATCACCCCTTTCAAGGAACTGCAACATTTTTGTTACACCCTGTATAGTATATGTATACATACAGGTGGAACAGCATTTGAGGAATGATTCTGGGCTTCACAATAATATAAAAATCACGTCATGATAAACATAATTTTACTAAAATAGTAGCAGAATCTTAGTTATGCAAAATTATATAAAATTTACCCATCTTTTAATCAAAAGCAGCCAATTAGTCAAAAAGCAGCTTATCGTTATACTAATCAGTAATTAGTTATAAACCATGTTTGCGGGGGGATCGCGTAGTGTTCATAAAATGTTCATAAACAATGTTCGTGCATTGTTTACCGATGAAGACGCATAGTGCAACGACATGTTACGTGAACTATCTAGGAATTGTATGCGAACAGGTACCCGAACAAATGATTTTTACGAAATTCAACTGTTATACTGTTCGTGAACAGTTTGCGAACTCTGGTGTAGACGCAGCTTTAAGCGAGTGAACGTAAACATATGAATTAGAAAAAATGTATAGATGGGGGAGAGGGTAAAAGGGGAAAGCGTAAGTAGTGCGTGTTAATGTAGACCATACGGTTTGTCGTGGAAACGATAGAAACGAAATGGTGACTAAAGCCGAACTGTGTATAGGAAATAAACAACGTATTCGACCCCCTTGCCGCGTGACATCTCATTCCTCAGACCACTCAGCTCACCGTAGCGATCGTACTTTCCTTTTACCGTGAATCCTACTTTCCACCCTTCCTCATCTTTCTCACTTAAACCTGGTCCCACTCACGATCTGGCGCGCGCGCTAGCACAGCATCGGAACAGAGGAGAATGGTGGAAAGAGTTTCACCGCGTTTAACGGGAAGCTCTCGGGATCGAGGAAACTTAATTATACTACGATTGTGACGCTTATTTTAGTCGCGAGGTCTATTAACTCTGAGAAATTTGGCAAATGTGTTTGATCGTTTTCATGAAATCGAGCAATTCATGTTTTACAGTACACAAGCTGTTCGGTTTTCATTCATCAATGAATATAGAACGGAATGGATCGTACGAAACGGAGAAAGAGGGGAGATTATTAAAATTTTATAAGAGGAAATCGATTGATAGAGGCTTCAAGGGCATTGCAAAACCACTTTTGTTTATAGAGGACAGTGGCTCTCAAACTTTTCGTTTTGATATTCCCTGTTGCGGCCATTTTTTTTTTATTAAAAGCTTCGCGTATTTCCGTCCCACGACCTAAGTACATTTTAACCTAGATTACTCGGCCATAATTTTAATTACATTACAAATTAGGTTAAAGCATTTATTAAACGAGTCAGGTACTCGTCTTCTTAATATCGTTGCGTCTATTCAATAGGAAAAAGTTATAACTTACGACATCAAAATCTCTTCACCGATATCTTTCCTCGCGTTATTCTCCCCTGGTAGCCCACAAGTGAAGGTGTAGGATAATTCAAATTCGTGTAAATTTACGTACGAACTCCCGATGGAGGTAAAATCACTTATCATTTTTTTTTGTACAACATCCATCACGATCATAGGTAGACTCGGAATGTTTATGCAAATGCATATTTTTATGGAAATAAAGCAACGGCATCGAGACATACATTTTTATGAATAGGAGGAACTAAAAATACGTTTTGTATTTTGTATTTTTTATATGCATAATGCATATACTTTATATATTTACGCCTAAGAATATATGCAATATTATACATAATATGTTGTACGTAATATATTACATAATATCTTGCCTTGTTTGTTGAGCATTAGATATGGCAGTTTACATGAATTCAAAGAATTTAGTACGATTTATACTCAAACTGTTTATAAGAAAATACATTATATGAATTATTATAACCCTCCTCTTCAATATTCTGAATTAAATAAATTTTATTATTATCATGTTTTAAAGAATGTAGATAATGTATTTTTTTAGTTAGTGTTACAGAATTGGGAAACTAAATAATGACACTACATTTTTCGCATCATTTCAGTAAAATAAAACAGTTGGTAAAGGAAATAAAATACAGTAAGACCTCGATTAATGCTGCTGTAGTAAAAGTAAAAAAATTCTGCGTCAATGAAACACTTCAGTTTTTACTGCAATATTAAGCCGGTTAATCGAGGTCCTGCTGTACTTTAATGGGTCAAAAAAGACTCGAAGACAGTAGCAGGATAATTAATTTAAAAAACATTATTGGAGATCGCAATGGAAAACTTAAAAAAAAAATTACTACTACTTCAGAAAAAAATACGAGATTAACTGAATTAATAAAAATTTCAAATATTTTAAGCAAAATATTCGTAGAAGGGCCAATAAATATTCCAGAATACTACTAGAAAAAAATGTACCTACGCACCAATTACATCTTATAATGTGAAACAATAATTTCCACGTACAAATTAATTTTTACAGACAAACGTCGTTAATTAACACCGTCGAATTTAGAAAAAATATTTGTAATCTATTATAATTCAAGCAATAATAAACTAAAATAATTGCAAAATGTACTCTTAACACTTAATACTACGTATTAGTCCAGCAATATTTTTCGTGTATATTTGCATATCCATCGTTCATAAATGTCATATGCTTTTTACATATTTACCATGCATAAACATCAACGTCTAGCTATAGGTATGATTGTATAAAATGGAATTTATTAAAGGCTTTAACAAAATTTGAAAAAGAAACAAAATAAATGGGGCAGGTCATGAAAGTGGTGTTTCATGAATTTTTCGTTTCGAAATACCAAGTACTTAGATTTTTACGTTACAGTATATTAAGAAATATTTTCCTCTAATGGAACAAAACTCTTTCCTCGCATACGGTTTACTAATGTGAAACTTAGGTGTCATTGTAACATTTCATGAGTCATTTGCAAACCTCTTATACTATTTTCAAAATTCATAGTACCTACAGTTGAACATCGATAAACTTTCACACAGCGACTCACAAAAACGTTCGGACAGTTATAAATTTAAGTTCAAATAATTAACATAGTAATTTTTTATAAAAGTTTTATAAACGCAATTACTTTTTTTGAGCAATTTAATATATTAAAAATTACTTTTTGTTATTAATGGACACTGCGTTTTATTGTTAAACGAATTTATTAATTTTCTTTAGTAATGACTGTTGTTTTTTTTTTTTATCAATTATGCGGTCCAGTTCTTTCGATGGGGATGATCATCACTCTGTTACAAGTTAAACGCTCGTTATTTTGTTTTAATAACTGAAAATAACGTTTTGCAAATTCAAAATGCATTTTCCTTTGATTTATTGACTATACTTTTGAGAATATATCAAAAGATTTTTTATTCGTTGGGTCCTTACATGCAATATTGTACAAATATATGACATAATATTACAATAAAATGTATAAATACAGTATGAAAAAATATTTAATCATTGAAAAGAAATCTGAGGAAAAATGTATTTTTCATTTGCAAGAATGTTTATATACATTTCAAATTCAAATTATCCGAATTAAAATAACGATACGGAAAAAATGAAAAAGATTTATGGAAAAAACAGTAGAATTAAAAAAAAAAAACTATAAACACTAAAGAAGAATGACAAATTCGCGTCGGAGAGTAATAAAACAGCGTCGATTTGTAATAAAATATAACTTTTAGGGTTATTAAACAATAGTATTTTCATTAAAAAAGCGTAATCTTAATTTTTATTATTGCTCTTAATTTAAATTTAACATTAGATAACGGTATGTATTCTGTGACAAATTGTTTACCTTCTGCGCTTTCTTCTTCTACGCTTGAATATATTGCAAACAATTTTTATTGCATTATTAATATTTATTCCAGATACAGAGAAAAGCAGTTAAAGTTACAAAACAGTATTTGAATATCCTCGTGATCTGAAAACTCTATAATTCTAAAAATATTGTTAAGTACTTTCGGCTCCACTGTGAAATCCTTTACAAATTGAAATGAAACTTACTTTAACTTGAATTGCTTGTTACATATTCAGGTGCATTATGTTACCTCTATAAGTCTAGTTTAGAATAGTTCGACTTCTATAGGTCGAAGTTTACCTTTAGTAGTAAAAATTCTACTGCCGCGCTGTTGTCTCTACAACTTGAAGTTTATAGTTATGTTTGTGTTAGAAGATGTGAGAAACTAATTATTCGATAGTCTCCTTCATTTCAACTGTTATGATTGTTACAAATTCACAACATAAGGTGGAAATCATAAAATGACGAAAGCAGTATCCTTACTTCTTTGCCCTTCAACCACGCGCAGATTAATGAAAACTAATCGTTTTTCGTTAGCTGAGCGCGATTTTAACTTATTTAACAGAGTTCTGAGAGGAAACTTAAAACACAAACCAAAAATTACAAAATTTTTTATTAATAATGTTACGCGCCTAGCGCGTTGATTTGCTCGAACGATAACAGCTAAGGAAAACTACGTTTTCCTCATACGCGTCACTGTAAAACTAATAATCATTTAAGGTATTGGGATCGGTGGTGCTCAGTCCCATACGGGTCCTCGATCAGAACGAATTTGAATTTATGTAGGATTGGGAACGAAGAAAATTAAGAAAAGTATATATAAGTTGAATTGATTAATATATTGAATTAAGAATCAATAATAATATATATAAAATACATATAAAAATAGAAAAGGTAATATACAGATATATAATGATATAAGATATGAATATATGAAAATATATAAAAGTATATAATGGAAAGATATTACAAGAGTATATAAAGAAATATAATGATGTATAAAATATGAGAATATATAAGAATATTTAAAAATATATAATGAAATAAAATTTTAAAATTCCAATTGAAATCGTTCATTCAAACATACGAACCATAGTAACGGCATTATTTACAAGAAACATTCATTCACCAATTCTATTTGAACGGGTGACATAATTCAGACTAGGGAAATTCCCACAGTCTCTTAGACTATCTAAATTATTGCCACCAAACCAATCTAAGTTGTTTACCTCGGAAGGAAAGAATATAAATTTAAAAGACTCACCAATAAAATTTAAATTCTATTGAAACTCAAAAGCCAGTTAGGTAATTTGGACTTTGTGAAGTCACAAAACTTTCAATGTTTGCACGCTGTGATCAATGATTGCACTCGAATCGCCAGCCAAATTTTCATAACCAAATTCCTGTTTAAAGAAAAGAATTAGACACTTTCACACACTTTTGTTTAACTAATAAACTGTTAAATACTGAATAGAAGTGAATAGTATAAAAGTAAGAAGAAATTTAAAATAATATAGGAAGTAATGATGGTTTCGCGCAATTTCTAAGTCCTTTTCTTCCTACTCAAAAATATCAAGCAATAGAAGAAAACTATGTCTTTAAAAGAACGCGGACCTTACGACACGCACCTCGCGATTGTACGTCGAAAAGTGTCGCAGCTTCACACCTTCGGAAGGATCCGGAGTCAATCCGTTCCGATTGTGGGTGGGTCAAGCTGCCGCTTCATTAACTAATGAGAGCGTAATTTGGGTGCTAGCGAGTCCGTGATTGGTCAAGGAGTTTGATTGACTTGTGTGTGTGAGTGGTCCAAATCCCCTCTTTTACATGATGAATTTTCTCACGCAACGTACCATTCGATTCGCGGTAATCTCTTATTTACATCCGGTGCGTCGGATATATCGCTTACAGTACTTATTTAATCGAACGAATTTTGAAACATCGGATCGTTTCGGTCAAAGAAAAGTGACGCCTTTAGACAGCTAACGGGTGTTCCTTGAAGTCATGACTTTAAGTTAACTTGGCAAGGTTTCCCACAACGCTTATGCGTTGCCAAGCTCTTACTGATATTGGGAATGATAGGAGAAAAACCGTTAACAGCTGAGAGCGTTACTGTGATTTCAGTTTGATTCGTACTCGATTAGTTAAAACTACTTAAAATACTTATTTGAAATGGTCACCGTGTACATATCATGGGTTTCTATTGTGGATGACGTATTTACGAGATCACACGCCGACGAGACTATACGCCGCGCTTTAGGACCACGTTGATTCCAAGGAAGGAATGTGTTGTAATTATAATTTGATCGCGCTGTCGAAAGAGATTTTAATTCTATAAACTCAAAGGCTAAGATTGCGCTCGATTAGGGACGTTCCCACAATGCTTACGCATTATCGAGACACAATTCAACCGAGATATAATAAAATTTAAAAATTTTATGTTCGGAACGTAACATCCCTCCCTCCTTAAAATCATCGTCGTCCTCGTCGATGTTTAATAGCGTAAGAAGGTGGAACGGTAAAAAGAGTGAAATGGTTATAGATATTGATTTTATCTGTTTAGACTGTTCGTTCATAATATATTCTGACGATTCTATTGCTAGCTAGTCTGTAATTCTTTTCAGCGGATGTTCCTCCCAAGAATAAATATCGGATTGTACTACTATTCGTTAATGTTCTTAAGGCGCATTCGGCAGTTATGTTAGTAATGTTCGGGCATCCTTCAAGACCAATGTGTTGTATGGCTGGTACAGTTAAGAATAGGTTACTTATATGTTCATCCGTAATTCCCTGATTTTCTCTACATTCTGAGAATCTTAATTGTGGCAAATCAAAAAGAAAGTCACCGCTTATCTCGGGATTGAGATGACTCATAAGAAGGTTTTTACAGTTTTTAAGTTTCCTTAATGGTTGTAGGGCATCCTCTCCTATCAGTCCGTAACAACCTGTTATATTTAATTTTCTGAGTTGTGTGGCATTGTTACCTAATGCAAGGATGAAATCTGCAGTTACCCATCTGCATAATCCTACGTTTAATTCGGTTAGATTAGTGCAGTTAGTAATAAAGGAGATTGATGCTTCGCTTAATTCTGCATGTAAAGGTATATCATCGTTTTCTATATCATTGGGAACTGCCGAAAATGAAGTGTCCGTAAATATAGCTGTTTTAAGAGATGTTTTTAGTGTTTTGTTGGCGCCTATGGCTAGTAAGGGAGTATAACCTAATGTAGTCATGCCATATTTTATAGTTAATGATTCGATTTCAGTTAATTCGGATAGCTTATATGCTAGATACTCTCCTTGTAAATAAGGGCAGTTTTCGATATATAATTTTCGTACATTACTGTTTAAATTTAAAAGTGAGTTTCCTGATGTACTATTGTATAAGAGGGCAAGTGTTGTTAATTCATTATTATGTAAAATGTTTGCTAAGTCGGGGTCTGATGGTCCTTTACATGTGCCGATCATTAAAGTTTTTAAACAGAATAATTTTTCGGATATATGACGCAGAGTGGATGGACGTATTATGATACCAGTTAGATCTAAATGTGTGATATTCGGTATTTCTTTAATTAATATAGTGGCTATTTGTGGTTTTAATTTTATGGTTAAATTAAGATCAGTTATTGTAATAGTGTTGACATAATTTCGACAACGTTGAATAAGCCAATATAGTGCGTTTGTTGTAACCGGCCTAACTTCCCAACCATTGCTCCATCTCCAGTCTTGGAGATTAAGAATTTTGGTTGATGCATGAGACAGTAGAGATCCTTCTCTCCAGATTTTTGAAAGTTGCTCCACGCGTGAGCGATCTCTATATGTTAGATAGCTACAGATTTTGGTTATGCATTCTATGGGCAGCAAAATTTCTGGTTTTTCACGCGCCTGAAGCAGCCCATCAAACGGATCTGGCCTAATAGTTGACGTTACCGCTATTGCAGTACGATCATGCCAATCGTCAGCGAGGAGGACACGCAACTTCCGCTTGTGGCAGATGATTCCAACGGCCTGGCTGTCCTGTACGGCTGCCTTTGCCTCATCCGGAGTGTTGAACGTGACAAACGCCGTACTTTCCATGCCTTTCCGTAGTACAACGGCGTGCGTTGCTCCCAAATGTTTGAAGGCTTTTAATAAATCCTTTTTCCTGGTGTAGTTGGCTAGTCGAGTTACAAAAACTCTATTTATGGATTTGCCTTGGCTTGCCATGTTGTATTGCTGTACGAATACATAAACAGATTTTAGTGACAAGAATTAATCGAGACATACATTCATACATACATACATATATGGTTATGGATATGTATATAGATACGGTTATGGGTATGTATATAGATAAAATGAAAAACAATTTTATGACTAGGGTTTCCCCACAATGTAAAAACATTGTCAATAATTGTTAATTGATATGTATAAAATAATGACGATTGTGATGTATATATATATATATATACGATGAACAATCCTCTTGTGTTTTGCCTTTTGCGACCTAACTCACTATCGCTCTCTGAAGAGGCAATGGTGGACTTGCAGCAGATGTTGTAGGCAATTCTATTTCTTTAAAAGGTGTTGCAGATGATGGTGTCTGTTTTTCTTCATCAGTTTTGTGTTGTGAAGGACTTCGTGAAGGACTCCTATGTCTTCTTAATAATTGTATGCAGGACATAAGACTTAGAGTATTCCGGAAATAGTAAATTATTATTCCAAGAATAATTATTGTTTGAAGTCCTAAGGTTCCAAATGTCAACATTAGATGAGATTTCTTGTCACGATGATGAGTGCCAATTTCCTGGAGTTTCTTTTCAATATTATGTAGAGATTCTGGAGTTTGATAATGATCCAATGACCAAGATTCCAGTTGATTATCTTCAATAGGATTTATATTGTGATATTGCATTATAATGGGTGAAATTTCATTTATATCCAATAAAAGATTTGGATTATAATAAAATTGCTCTGTACTGTCATAAATTTTTACACCGGTAATTGTTGTGGATCGTGTTTTAGCTATGCAGGCAGGGCTTAATCCAATCATTCCTGTTCCATGAAGTGTGATGGAGGTCATTCCTTCTTTTCCACAAAGTACTTGCAATGTTTCGGGTTTCTGCATGGAATATAACCATTCTCCACTTGATTTTAGTTTCTTCCAATAAGATTGTCGCGATGAAGTGAGTTTGATATCACATAGCCGAAATTGTTCCTTATTGGGTTGAAGGAGTAGTGATATTTCACATGATTCTGCTATTGAGACCTCATACACAGGTATATTTGTTTTGCATAGGTAATAGTGCCATGTTTTCTGACAACTATTAATGAATGATTCATCTGTACTGAAATAAGTACTATAGTCACTGCTTAATCCTAAATATGGATTTTGCGAGTGTATGTACGCAGAAAAATTTGAATTAGTCCCTGCGCGTTGCAGTATAGGTAGACTATGAAGTTGGTATACATGATAATTCAGACGGTTGACCAAAGGAACATGGATGTTGATAATTATTTTTCCTTTGTAATGTCCCAAGGTTACGCTTGTTATTTTCACAAACTCTTCAATCCTTGGATGATCATGAGGTAACGGAATTTCATAGTGAACTGCAGAAGTGTGAATTTCATTTATTATTGTTTTTAACTTGGACACATTCAATAGCGAATGATGTAATTTTTCCTCTCGTGCAGAAGCTATAGCAATTAGGAATTTATGAGTAGTGCAAATATAATGGTTCAATGATTGTTCTACTGAACTTGCGTACTGACTCAATGCGAAAGTGTAGTTTAACATATGATCTTCATTCAATTTATTTATTAGTGTATTTATTTTGTGTCTATGATCTTTGATGTTCATGGTTATTTGCTCAATCAATTTATGTACATTATGAAGATCACTTATAACTATGTGAGTTTGATTATTCACTATTTGAGTTATTTCCTTTTGATCAGTATATAATTTATCTATTTCCGAATTAAGATGTTCTGCATCGTCTTCGGTCAATGTGCCAAATAATGTACGAGCAACCGTTCCTACAAAACCAAATGGTACAGTCCGACGTATCATAGTTTTCGGGAATTCTTCATCGGATTCTGTCACAGTGGAGTCGATTTCTGACATTGACATTTTTAATTGTTCATACATGTCTGAAGCTTCCTTAACCCTTTCTTTTATATAATGAATACGCAATAACGAATTACATTCTAACTTTATCGGAAATTTTATACATTGTTGATGGATAGTTTCTAATTGCTGATATTCTAACGGAAATTCATGGTTTAATTTATTAATGTCTATAATTAACGAAACACGCCAGTCTGCCTTTTGAAAGCGAATGGTACGTGACCTTTCGAAATACAATCCTGGGTTTGCGTCAATTCGCGTTAATTTGTAAAATCCATGCTGAGGTATGACGTACGAAGTAACGACGAAATGAAGAGCGTAGAGTGTCATCAAGAGGTGAATGTGCCTCATTCTTCTTCTTTCCTGAGATTAAGTGAACTATTTTAATTTAATTGTAATTTATCCACATGTTTAGTGAATATTTTTCCATGTTCGTCTTCCAATACAACATTATTTCCTTCCAAAATTCCAACAATTCTGTATGGTCCATGATAACGCCTACCAAACTTGCCTTTTCTAGGTTCAACTAATACACGTGCCATGTCTCCTATTTTACCTTTAAATGGGCGAGCATTTTCATCATAATAAGATTTTGATTTTTCTTTTGCTTGAATCAAATTTTGTCCAGCTATAATTTGCATTTCCGAAAGTCGAGTTATTAAATCGTGTAAATACGAATTATACGTCGGTAAATTTTCTTCCATTGGAAAAGAAGTGGGACATCGCGCAGGTTTACCAAAGACAAGTTCATACGGCGTGAAATTTGTAGCTTCGTGTACAGATGTGTTATAAGAAAATATTGCGAAGGGTACTAATCTATCCCAATCGTCAAATTCGTTGATATAATGACTAATATATTCAGTTAAGACTATATGACTTCTTTCTAATGCACCATTTGTCTGGGGTCTATAACCAGAGGTAGTAACATGTTGAATTTTAAAAAGGCTAGCTAATTTACGAAGTAATTTGTTAATAAAACTAGTTCCTTTATCTGTTAGAATTACTTTAGGGGTGCCGTAATTTAGTATTAGATGTGTAACTATTGCATGAGCTATCGTTTCAGCTTTAATATCAGGAATGGGAACAGCTATACAGTATTTTGTTAAATTGTCTTGCACAGTTAAGATATGTCTATTTCCATTTGGTGTGACAGGTAAAGGTCCAACGGTATCCAACGAAACTTTTACGAATGGTTCTAATGGGGTATCCGTTATTAACATTGGTTCACGAGTTTTAGTTCGTACTAATTTTTGATTCTTGCAACTATCGCAAGTGCGAATAAAATTCTGAATATCATTACGCATATTCGGCCAATAAAATTTTTCACGAATTCTACGGTATGTCTTTGTAATACCTTTATGTCCTCCCACTAAACTTCCATGAAACTCTGAAATAATATCCAGACGGATTTGTTCAGGAGGTATTCGAATACTTCCACAACAAAGAGTGATTTCAATATGACTATTTTCAAAAGTATTTAGTAATATTTCTATTAATGTACCTGGATTTAATGAATCTGTGAAATCACCATTTTGAGATATTCTAAAATTATTTATATTCAAATTTACAAGGATTTTTCTTAAATTGTGTAGACCTTTAATCACATTCTCTAATTTTAATTCATCAAAATAATTCTTTTTAATAACTACGCTAAAAACTTTATGTTTCCCATATTTAGTGACCATTACCTGTCCAATCTTTGGTTTAACTTCTAATAAATCTTCAGTACTAAGAATACCTAAATCAGAGAGTAATTTACCAACTGAAGTTGTTAATTTACAGTCTGCTGAAATAAAATGAACATAATTAGAATGATGATAAGTTAAATTTTCTCGTGAAAATATTAGAATCTTATTTTCATATTGTAAATTTTGAGAACTTGGTTCCAAACCTAGTGTAACTTTTTCAGAAATTGGTATACCTAAAGAATTTGGATTTACTGCGCTAGGAAATTTTGGTTTTAATACTGTATCAGCTCCTCCTCCCTCCTTAGAATATTGCTCATATTCTGTTTCGTGAAGTGGAGTCGATAATGCCAATGGTTCTCTTGTGGATAATGGTGTCGAAAGTTTCGAATTGCACCGTGATTGTTGAATAGCGGAATCATTTAAATTTTGAGAACCTTTATCTATCGAAGTTTTTGCTTTATTTAATAACTGTTCTATTCCTTGAGCTAATTCTTGATTATCCCTTTCAGTAGAGGGGTCAAAAATGACTGTTTGTTCATCTATTAATTCTTCTTCAGATGAATTATCAGAAAATTCTTGTCTACTTTGATTCGGAGTTTCGAAAATTTCATCTTCAGTTTCACTATTGCTACTACATACTTCAGGTAAATCTATCATTATATTGTCCCCTGGTTGTATTATTTGAGGATCAACTTGTTGTAATTCATCGGCGAGAGGAGAATAGGTTTTACCATCACTTGAAACCTTAGGTTTATCCACCATTCGTGACTCCGAATGAGGCTCCAAATGAGATAAAACACTCCTACGTCGACGAAATATTGGTATTTCATTATCGGAACTATTGTCAGAGGATTCAGAGGTGTTCTCTGTAGGGGAAGGTGCTAATGGTACCGATGATAATTTAGGTGGAATCACAGGTAAACGTGTTTTTGATCTAGTTCTAGTCGCTACTGCTTCTAAATCTTCTGGCAAAGGTTGTTTTGGCTTGGTTTTAGAGCCTAATGGTCTACCCAGTTTTGATTTTCTTACGTTTTCTTCATGAGCCACAGAAGTTTCAGACTTTGCTTCTTTAGGTGCTTCATTTTTATCATCTACGGGATATAGTTTTTCAGATTTATTATTCGTATCGTCATCTGAAGAGCTGGATAAAGAAAAATCATCGGAAGAATTTATTTCGTCTACTATAACCGGATTACGTGATAATGCATCCGCATTAGTATTTAATTTACCGGATTTGTGAACAAAATCGTAATCATAATCTCTTAATTTCAATCTCCATCGAACTAATCTTTGTCCTGGATCTTTTATTGAATTTATCCATCGCAATGGTTCATGATCACTAACTAATGTAAATTTACGTCCATATAAATAAGGTCGAAAATGTAATATCGCATATAAAATTGCCAAACATTCTTTTTCAGTTGTAAAATAATTTTGTTCTGGTTTAGTTAGAGTTCGAGAAAGATATGCTATTGGTAAATCATGACCGTTGACTTCTTGACTAAGTACAGCACCGATAGCGAAATCAGAAGCATCTGTGGTTAATGTAAATATTTTCTTAAAATTTGGATATTGTAAAATTGGTCGTTTGCAAAGAGCTTTTCGTAGTTCGAGAAAACTTTTCTTTTGTTCTCTACCCCAAATAAATTTTGCATTTTTCTTTAACAATTCTGATAATGGTTTAGCTTTTTGTGCAAAATCTTTGATAAAACGTCTATAATAACCAGCTAAGCCTAAAAATTGTCGAATATTCTTTTGAGTTTTAGGACGAGGAAAATTTTTCACAGCACTGACCTTTTTAGGATCTGGCTTTAATCCTTTTCTACTAATAATATGACCTAAATATGAAACCTCTGTTTTTAAAAATTCACATTTATCTGGCTGTAAAGTTAATTTTGCATCAGCTAAACGTGTAAATAAACGGCGAATTTTCTTTTCATGTTCTTCCAAATTTTTGGCGTAAACTACGATATCATCTAAATAAACTAGAACTTCAACACCTTGTAAACCACGTAATACTTGATCCATCAAACGTTGAAATGTAGCAGGTGCATTTTTAAGACCTTCGGGCATTCTAACGTATTCATAATGTCCATTAGGAGTAGTAAAGGCTGTCTTTTGCCTGTCTTTTGGATTCATCTCTATTTGTTGAAAACCGCTTGCTAAATCAAAAGTAGAAAAATACTGAGCTTCACCTAAATGATCAAGTATATCGGTAATATTAGGTAACGGATATGCATCGCCAATTGTTCTTTCGTTTAATTTTCGAAAATCTATTACCATTCGCCACCTTGGGTTTCCTTTAGAGTCTGGTTTCTTTGGAACAATCCAAAGCGGTGAATTGTATGGTGAACTTGAAGGTGCAATAATACCGTCGCTTAATTTTTGCGCTACCTGTCGTTCTATTTCCTCTTTATGGATAGGGGGAAATCTATATTGTCTAGCATTAATCGGTAAATCATCTGAAGTAACGATACGATGTTTAATACACGGAGTTGCTTTTAATTTATCGCCTGGTAAATGAAAACGTTCTGGAAATTCCTCTATAAGATCGATAACATGATCCTTTTCCTCATCATTTAAATGATCTAAACGTAATCTTTTGACTATTTCTGTAACTCTATCTAATATGATCGGTGAATTCTCGTCTTCGGAATCAGAATCGAAGTATTCTTGTTCTTCTGGAAAATTGTGATATTCAAAAGGAATTAATTCCTGAGGCGAAATTTCAACTTCTATATCTTTTTCCAAGGTATTAATAGCGAGAACATGACACATGCCTTCATCGTTTACAGATACAGCAGCTTCTCCGATATATATTCCATCAGTCACATCTATTTTTGGTAAATAACCTTCCTTTAAATCGCAATTGATAACGCTAATGGCAATAGCTTGTCTAGTACGCGCTTTTATACAAAAATTTTGTGTTCTAAAATTTTTACGTTTAATGTCTTGATTTAATTCTTTTTCCCCGAGAAAATGTAAAGGTTTAATTGGATCGCTTTGCGTTACTAAAGTATTATGCGCAAAGGAAATTTCAGCTTGTTCTTGTCTAAGATATTCTTTTCCTAATATACCGTCACAACTTAAAGGAAATGAAGCTTTTACAACATGAAATTTTACTGGTTGTCCCAATAAGGTGACTATTGTAGTACCTAATGTCTCTAGCGTTTGGGGTGTTATTCCAGAAATTGTGAGTGATTCATTAAGCGCAACAATCGAATTCTCATCCATAGCATTTAGCTTAATTACATTTATGTCGGCTCCTGTATCTACCAAAAAACATGCTGATCCTAATCGTAATTCTTTTGAAAACATTTTTACCAACGGACCCTTTACTTGAATTGTGCTGAGCTTTCTTGGTTCTCCAGAAATTTCACTGTCGTGTGACGCTCTTTTTGACGGAGACTCGACGTCGCGTCGTTTCGACGAGTCCTTTCTGAGTTTAAATTTTCAGATTTTGAATCATTCGACTTAAATTTGTTATCGTACGGAGATGAAGGTCTTGATGGAGAAGGAGTTCTACGTGAATAATTGTTATAGGGTGTATATGCTTGATTAAAGTGCGTCGGATGAGCATATGGGTAATAAGGAGGATATGGTACTGGAGGATAAAAATACTGTGGATAATACGGTTGCGGAATATTAGACGGAAATTCAGGCTGTTTATAGGGATAATTAGATTGGGGTGGTTTTAAAATACCAGTCGGTAATTTAGATGTACCTGGAATTGGACTAGGAGAACGCGAACGATTTTCATATTTATCATTAATTGCATATTGTTGATAATTAGAATATCTTGGATTTTGATAATTTTGAAAATTCGAATAACGTTGATAATTCGGAGACATTGATCTAGGATAGGTATCATCGTTTTGTGAAAAACTGACACGCTGGGTATCACCGGATGGTGTTATTCCCGATTTCATTCGCGACTCTACCCGAACTGCAAATTTAATGGCATCTTCTAAAGTTTCAGGATCACGAGCATCTACAGAACGTGCTAATTCATCTGGAAGTCCACGGAGAAAAGCTTCTAATGCACATTCTTTCAATGGTTTTAACATTTGCTCTGAATCTCTACCGTGACTATCTTCTAAAGCAACTTGAGCTCCGCTAATTAAAATGTTTAACCTATCGTAAAAATCTTGAACTGATTCTCCTCTTTTCATTCGAATGTTTTCTATTTCATGATGATAAAACGGATAATTTTTCCCAGGTGCAAATCTACCTTTTAAATGTTTAATTAATTCATTAACAGTTTTAAATGTTTTACCATATGTACTATCGCGAGCAGAACCTTTTAATTTCCCAATTACTGCTTTAAGAAACGAGCCCTCTAATGACGGAGGTACTAAAGCTGAACTATTTTGAATATCTTGGACAAAATCTTTTAACGGAATATTTCTACCATCAAAGAAAGGTATATTTAACGTACTGTTTTGTATAGCCAAGCATTCTGCCATAGAAGTCATCATTGCATTTGTTGAATTCGAGTCAGTATTAGAGTTATTAGCAAAAGACGCGTTCGCGCTTGAAGCTGCGTTTTGATTCGGATTAGCCATTTCAATTTTCAATCAGAATAATTCACAAAGTACAGAAATAAAATAAAGTACAGAATACAGTAAAATATTTCACAAGATAAATGAAAAGAAATAATAATAAACAATAGACATATATGCAACAATATAAAAATATGTAAAACATGTGACAAAATTAGAAAGAATATAAAACAATAATTGCAAATGTTCGAGATTGTAAATGGCAATAACAAATTATAATAAACGTCATCATGGATACACAAAATCTTTTAGAATATTAATATCAAATTGAAATTGAATGTCTCTTGCATAGAATAATACAGATACAGTTTGAAGAATAATCTACTAAAATTCAAATATACTTCCGATCGCTAGGAGCACCTCGAAAATCTCTGTACGAGGACTTGTTCTCTGTACAACGATTTCCGATTATATCCCTCCGCTGCCACCAATTTTCTTTACTGTTACGCGCCTAGCGCGTTGATTTGCTCGAACGATAACAGCTAAGGAAAACTACGTTTTCCTCATACGCGTCACTGTAAAACTAATAATCATTTAAGGTATTGGGATCGGTGGTGCTCAGTCCCATACGGGTCCTCGATCAGAACGAATTTGAATTTATGTAGGATTGGGAACGAAGAAAATTAAGAAAAGTATATATAAGTTGAATTGATTAATATATTGAATTAAGAATCAATAATAATATATATAAAATACATATAAAAATAGAAAAGGTAATATACAGATATATAATGATATAAGATATGAATATATGAAAATATATAAAAGTATATAATGGAAAGATATTACAAGAGTATATAAAGAAATATAATGATGTATAAAATATGAGAATATATAAGAATATTTAAAAATATATAATGAAATAAAATTTTAAAATTCCAATTGAAATCGTTCATTCAAACATACGAACCATAGTAACGGCATTATTTACAAGAAACATTCATTCACCAATTCTATTTGAACGGGTGACATAATTCAGACTAGGGAAATTCCCACAGTCTCTTAGACTATCTAAATTATTGCCACCAAACCAATCTAAGTTGTTTACCTCGGAAGGAAAGAATATAAATTTAAAAGACTCACCAATAAAATTTAAATTCTATTGAAACTCAAAAGCCAGTTAGGTAATTTGGACTTTGTGAAGTCACAAAACTTTCAATGTTTGCACGCTGTGATCAATGATTGCACTCGAATCGCCAGCCAAATTTTCATAACCAAATTCCTGTTTAAAGAAAAGAATTAGACACTTTCACACACTTTTGTTTAACTAATAAACTGTTAAATACTGAATAGAAGTGAATAGTATAAAAGTAAGAAGAAATTTAAAATAATATAGGAAGTAATGATGGTTTCGCGCAATTTCTAAGTCCTTTTCTTCCTACTCAAAAATATCAAGCAATAGAAGAAAACTATGTCTTTAAAAGAACGCGGACCTTACGACACGCACCTCGCGATTGTACGTCGAAAAGTGTCGCAGCTTCACACCTTCGGAAGGATCCGGAGTCAATCCGTTCCGATTGTGGGTGGGTCAAGCTGCCGCTTCATTAACTAATGAGAGCGTAATTTGGGTGCTAGCGAGTCCGTGATTGGTCAAGGAGTTTGATTGACTTGTGTGTGTGAGTGGTCCAAATCCCCTCTTTTACATGATGAATTTTCTCACGCAACGTACCATTCGATTCGCGGTAATCTCTTATTTACATCCGGTGCGTCGGATATATCGCTTACAGTACTTATTTAATCGAACGAATTTTGAAACATCGGATCGTTTCGGTCAAAGAAAAGTGACGCCTTTAGACAGCTAACGGGTGTTCCTTGAAGTCATGACTTTAAGTTAACTTGGCAAGGTTTCCCACAACGCTTATGCGTTGCCAAGCTCTTACTGATATTGGGAATGATAGGAGAAAAACCGTTAACAGCTGAGAGCGTTACTGTGATTTCAGTTTGATTCGTACTCGATTAGTTAAAACTACTTAAAATACTTATTTGAAATGGTCACCGTGTACATATCATGGGTTTCTATTGTGGATGACGTATTTACGAGATCACACGCCGACGAGACTATACGCCGCGCTTTAGGACCACGTTGATTCCAAGGAAGGAATGTGTTGTAATTATAATTTGATCGCGCTGTCGAAAGAGATTTTAATTCTATAAACTCAAAGGCTAAGATTGCGCTCGATTAGGGACGTTCCCACAATGCTTACGCATTATCGAGACACAATTCAACCGAGATATAATAAAATTTAAAAATTTTATGTTCGGAACGTAACAATAACATGTAACGATATATTATTAATTTTATGAAAATTGAATTGTAATTGTAAATACTAACATTTTGTTTCATCAAAACTTTAGGTTATCAACATTAAAACAAAATTAAAATAAAAGTTTATTTTATTAGAATAAACAAAACATTTATAACAAAATTGTGGTTGCGGTAGTAAATTCATTATATTTTTATGTATTTTATTTTTTGGTATTACTGACAACATAATACTATAAATTATTGTTTACCACTATTAAAATGAACATGGAATCGTTAGAGTTTATTTCTGGTACAAAAGCGATATCTTCATATAATTACCCTTAAGGTTATTTTATAAAAATTTTCTCGCTTTAGCTTTTCGATAAAAAAATACCTCATTATCATAGATAAAAATGTAATCTTGAATGGTCTTTACCATCTTCTGTTAGTAATTTTGTCTTCTCCATTATCTTCAAACATCACATATGTATTACGTATTACAACCTATTACCATTACAGATGAAGATTATAAATGAAAATTAATCGTTTTGAACAAAAGATCAAGATTATGTAATCTACATCTACATAGTACTATCAAAATATATTGTAAGCCATTGTAAAATGATTTCAGTTCTATCAGTTCGTTGTCCAATCCAAAGCATGTTCTCTGCTCGGTTCAACATACTTTTGCGCTAAAGAAGGAAGGAAATTGTTAACTTTGCTCGGAACTTACTTCGCTCAAGTATAACACAATAACACAGTTGCACGTCGACTCTTTATCAGTTTGAAATTTTTAATTAAAGTTCAGCTCTGCAAGAATCTTATAACGATTAACCATACGCTAGGAGTTATTAAGAACTGATCAATGCACCTGACGTTTCGTTATCCTTTCTTTTACGTAAAACAACACATTTTTCCCATAAAATGTAAAACTGTAAAAAAAAAAAAAGAAATCTTACCGAAAGCAATGAAGGCAGTTGACGAATAAAAATTGTAACCTATGATACACTGAAAAAAATCGTGGAGGAAAAATGACTACATTGCGTAGTAAAGGAACAGGATAGAGTGAAATGCGTTCCTTTCTACCACATTAAAAGGAAAAATTAGCACATGTGTTCCAAAATTTAATAGACCAGTGTAGTAAAATTTACGGAAGGCTGTGATACACAGCGACATCTACGCTTCGGAAAGAAGTGGCGTCTCGTGACATAACCTCAATTGACTTGACTTTTAGCGTTGTCTTTTCAATACCTTTCAATGCATATCGCATAAACCAAAACATGGTCTAGTTAATATTGCGAAAACTTATTTCCTGACATAGGTATTTTTGTTATGGGCCGTTAGTAGTTACTGGCACAGGCCTAGTTTCATAGGGCTTCCGCTAGAGTGTTCGCGTAATAATCGTCTTTCTCGCTAGTGCTTGATCCTAGCCCTATTCATATACAGGGTGGGGCAATAACTATTAGCACCTCAGATATTTCGGAAACTATAAGTTCCACAGAAATATTTGCTGAAATAAAATTATACAGTACGAAGGGGGCCATCCGGTGGCGATAATAGTTTTTTTACAGGTGGAGGTACTTCAGACATTTGAAGGTCACCTCCATTTTTTGACCATAAGGTCATTGAAGGTCATAGAAAGTAGAGAAAGGCGATTCATTTACTACCAAAACCGTAAGTATTATCGCCTTTCTCTACTTTCTATGACCTTCAATGACCTTATGTAATAGGTCGTTAAGATCTTCTATCATGATACGGAAGCAAAAACATACCGATCCATTTAAAAAAATGGAGGTGACCTTCAAATGCCCGAAGTACCTCCACCTGCAAAAAAACTAGTATCGCCACCGGATGGCCCCCTTCGTACTGTGCAATTTTATTTCAGCAAATATTTCTGTGAAACTTATAGTTTCCGAGATATCTGAGGTGCTAATAGTTATTGCCCCACCCTGTATAAGACGAGTTCCGAAATAATCTTCCACAACTCAAGCGCGGGTCCGTCAGCATAGGTGTACTGATAACGAAGCAAGTGTTTCTTGATCCAATGGTCCAAAACGAAAATCAAAGTGGGCCCTCCTTCTCTTCTTCCACCCTGAAGTTTTCCTTCTCCAGTCGTCAACACTTTGTATAACCAAAATAATTGTCTTATCTATTCTATACCCCGCCTTCCCCGTCGCGTCGCCGAGCATACCTCAGTATTTCCATAAAGAAAAAACTCTTCTTAGTTTGAGCGAAGTTCCAACTTTGCTACATTCGTGTAGCAAAAGTTCGCGTGTAATAAAAATCAGCACACCAAGCTTTTACCAAGTCTTCAGAACCAAATATTACTACACTGATTTGGTAAAAACATAACTACTTTCACCAATCCTGCCGTTTTAGTAGAAAATGTAGTAAAATTTCGCACAATATATAGTATAAATAAAAACATTTTTTCTCTCAGTGTAGAAATTGGAAGAAACCGCAGAACGTTTCAGTGCATGCCATAGATCGACATATGTATACCAATCGCAGAGTCCAGCGACAACGCTTCCCTGCTTTGTGGGGTCACTCTGAATTTCCCTTTCACGGCGGAAATCACTGTTTTGTCAGTTTCAGGGGCAGTTATATCTTTATAAAAGCGTGCATCGATCAGGCTTGTATGTGCGCGAGCTTGCAAGTGCATACAAAACGCCGATGCGAACAAAAGCGCAATAAGTAACACGATGGACAGATCGGATGCTCGATGTTAGGACGGTGTCGATCGAAAAAGAAGGAAGGGGTAGTAGGGTAGAGTGGGCGAAGGTGAACAAAGGGAAAAAATCGGCCGTGCGATATAGGTATCGTTATGGAAAGCTGTCGGAAACTCGCGAAATCAGAGGTACTAGGTGAAATGGAGATGAGTGTTTCGTGCTAAAGGAGATCGACCATTAATTTCTCCATCGATCCGCGTTCCCATTGTCGAAAAAGAAGGCAGGAGTGGAGGCACCCTTCCATTCCTCGGTCGACGCTCGAACGCCTCTTTGCAAAGGAAGTTTGCAAACGGCCGAAGCGTGTTTCCTCTTCGACGAATTTAATGATCCACTTTCCCCTTCCATCTTCGCCCGCGAGGGTTGGAACTTACGTTATCGAATGTCAGCGGGGACACAGAAAAATCAACACGATTTCCAACGGATACGTAGGCGGCCCGTGACACGGTCTTCACAATAAATCCGCGCGGCTCGATTCTCGTGGTCTATACCAAAGGCTTTGCGTACTAATCCCTGGCAAGTTTGTTCGTGTCCGCGATATAGCATAAAAGTGCAGGGTAATTTGTTGAAAAAAGGTCCGAAAAATTTGCTGACAGAAACGGATGAAACGTGCCCGATTAGAGACGAGCTTACTCACTAAGTAATTTGCGGTTTTCTGCGTTGGGTACGTTGATGCTTCATTGCATTCTGCTTATTAAATCCGCATGAGCAAAAGTCGTCTCTGACTTTTATCAGACCGTGTAATTGGCAAACGGAACGGATAAAAAAGTTTGACAAAATGAACTTTTCGTTCGTTATTTTGTACAGTTTTTCATTTTGGATTTACGTTATTGCGTATATTCTAAGCCCCCTTTAAAAATTATTTTACAAAACATTGTGCGAAAGGTCTTATTTCATGAAACAACGGGAACGGATTGGCTTCATTTGTATGCGGCTCGTGTAGCGTAATAACATAATGCGAAAAGATTTTAAAATATAGAATTGCCGTACGATTATATGACAAAGGGAATTTTGTATGAGTACCTACTGAAACCGTTGCAAAGCTTGCTTCAGTATAATAGTATTTTGCAAATCTTATAATGATTTTACTGTTCTGATTCTGAGATTTAGCGATTTTAATAACTAAAGGATTAAAAATTACTCTACTTAACAATCGAGAAAATTCAGCTTCATATGAAAATTTAATTTTTTATTCAACTGTACCACATTTTTTTATATACAGGGTGTCTCACGATAAGTATCGTTTGATATAACTGTTGAACGGTAGATGATAGGACAAAAATGTAACGAGACTTTTAACACTATTTTTTATGTAGAATGTTACTATGGAAATATAATATGAAATCTGTTCCAAGTCGAAATTCAAGCAAGAAGTTATTTTTATTTGTTACAATACTTAAGCAGAACACTGCAAGGATTTTTGTATCGCTGTCCTACGCGATATGAAAAATGAAAAAAAGATGAATAGGAAAAAGGTTTTAACGAAGAACAACGAGAAGTATATCACGCTTCAGAAATAGCTAACTGAAGTTACAAGCTAAAATTTTTAATTGTTTAAAAAAAAAAGTTTTGAAAACAACAGGTACATGTACTTTTTCCAAAATCACATTTTCTATAACAGCGTATATACGCGGTAATTTGAATAAAGATCCACTGATTCTTACAAAATTTAACAAAATTTAACTATTTTAGTTTTATTGTAGAGGAATTTGGATTAATTGGATATCACGAGAAATCGTGCAGGTACACTATGTAGGCTTATACTTCATAGTATGTATATTTTTGATGACTATCTTTGTCTTCAGGAAACATTGAAAAATTCAAATAATAAGTAAATTTGTATACAGGGTGTTCCATTTAAGTGAGTACGGTGGAATATCTCACAAGGTAACTAATAAAAGTTCTTCAATATGAAGGGGCACGTTATGTGATAGTAACAATATTTTCGTAGATGGAGGGGGCGGGAGAAATTTAAAGGTTAAATTAGTTTTTTATTTTTTTCCTTAATACGATAGCGGATTTTAAGACGAGTTCAGGAAGGTGCGATTTTATATCATTATTTGTAGGAAGTCAGAATCTAAGATAATCAAAGTCCATAGTTGGAAGGTGTCAGGCAGACATACTCTACTCGGAAGGATGTAATTCTCATTGGTCGAAGGGTAAGCCAGCCTAGTCGGACGCGATTATGTAGTAAGGCCTAAATAAGTAGTACGACCAATTCAGCCGAGGTCCGATGTTACGAGTTATTTAAATGATTATTTCTTAACTTATTTCAAATAAAATGTGCTTAACCCTGATTGGCAGTCGAGATGGCACAGAAGCAAGGCTCACTTAACCTGCTTTCACCTTTGAATAAATAGATGTGCCAAGATAATAAGTTGATCTGACCGATTCAGTCAATACCACTCAATACACTCGGCTGAATTGGTTGTATCTACTTATTTAGGTCTGACTACATACATTGTTAATTCCGAGAGTTCGTGGAATTGGATATTTAGCAAAAGATTAATTTGCAAAACACGACAAATATTTATTTTTAACAAAGTCCAAGTTTCATACACAAAGAGTTCTTTGAAAAATACAAATTCTTTGAGAAATTAGAGTTCTAAAAGGTTCTTAAAAAGTTCTGAAAATTCTGATCTGTGTCGACAGAAACACCGTCGACGTAACCTCCGATTCTCCCTCCAACTCGTATTTCGAAGGGAAAACTGGGAAAAGTGGGACTCAGAGTTGTCCAATTAGATCATGGGAGGTTTTCCGGATGCGAAACGCCTACAATTCTCACGGTCTGCGTTCCGTCAGTCGAACCTTCGAGAGTTGCACAAAATTACGAAGTCCCGAAAACCGGCCATAAATCCTAAGTCCCTCTTTTCTCGGAGTGCGGGTTTACGATGCGTCAATTGCCGTTGAGGGGATCTGGCTGGACAACGTCAAAAAATGAAAGTTCGTGCCATCCTTTCGCCAGATCCAAGTCCTAAAGAAAATATACAATCCGTGACAAATTGACTTCCTCAAAAACGACACTGTTCTATGTCAACCACATCGCAAGCCCACATGAGTCCTTAACATACATAATTGCATCGAAGTAGGCTGACTTATTCCCCTGCAACCTGCGACCAATGACATTCGCATTTCTTCCGAGTAGAGTATGTCTGTCTGACACCTTCCGACAATGGACTTTGATCATCCTAGTTTATGATTTCTTACAAAGAATGATATAAAGTCACACCTTCCTGAACTCGTCTTAAAATTCGCTATTACATTGAGGAATGTATTACCTTTTCACATACATACCTATACTTATTTCTATTGTTACTAAGAACATTTTTGAAAAAAGTAAAGTTTTTATCATTTGGAAAGATATTCCAAAAATCGTGATACATTTCCAATACAGCAAGATAATTTAATCCCTTATGTTGTTTTTTCAAGTACAAGTATGTTAAACTTATAATCACCTTTAGGGAATCGATACAACAGAAATCAAATACAGGTATATGAAATATTGTTTGTGGATTATTCCTATCATAGTTAATATTTACAAATGAAATACTGAGGTTCTATTGGTAACTATTAAGACGTGCAGGCTGAAACCCTTGATATTACTGCTTGCGGATTAATTTTATACGCATGATGTACAGCGTCAAGAAAAAACTGAAAGAGAACAGATATTTCATGCTCTTTTACTCTGTTCTACTTCTTTTAAAATAACTTCCGAGCAATTTTATACTCTAATTATGATAACAGTAAAGCATAAAGCAGTTATAGCCATATAAATCTTGAATATATGATCTACCTTTATGTAACGTCTTTCATTTAGGATGACCTCTTAAACAACCTATCGAAGTATTTTACAATCCCCCTGAAACACCCTATATCAATTTTCCACATCGTCAAAGATAACTTTCATCGTCATAGCGCACAGTATAACTCGACAAAATCATCAGCTAAGAAGTGTATAAAAAACACATAAAGAACAGTATTCTTATTTGTATTGTATTCCTTGAAGATGGAAGAGAAGGATTATTCTTTGGATGGTTTTGAAATTACTGGAAAGGTAACCACAGGAGAATAGTCAAAAGAATTCCCATGCCTTTTGTTCCATGCAAATAAATAAGCAACAAAGCTTTGAGCAAAGCCACAAGCCCGTGGCATGCCTTTAAAATTTCTTACGGTGATTCGGCGTGTGAAAACTTAAAAGGGGTACGCGACAACGACGCGAGGACGTTCTTTCATGGAAGTTCACCTTTCTCTTTGACTCCAGCGGCAAAATTTCGCACGAGGACAGAATTATTAAGAATAATAAGCAGCCACCGAGATTCACGGTCGTTTAATAAAAGTACGGACGAATAAAGAACGAAGAAAGTCGTATCTTTCAATCGGCCTCAAAGGCTGAACGCGACTGATGCTTGTGTCAAACTTCCTTTCCGCGCATTGCGGAACGTACTCTCCGCCAGTCAAAAGGCAGACAACGACATTTCTTTTACCTTATAAATGCTTCGAATCAACTTTGCTATCCTCCTATTATCGATTTATACTCTTTAATGAGTGAATACCAAATATACAGGGTGTTTTGTTGTTATTTTTCTGCATAGCGTTTGTTGTCGATTACCATTTGTGTGTCATGTAGCTTCAATGCTGATAATTCAACATGGGAAACTTAACACTGAAACAGTATTGTTGAGTTGGCAATAAAAAGAAATATAGTTATTTTCTGTGTTCAGCGGTTGGTACGTCTGGACCGCCGCGTGCTACGCATTTGCGTTCTTTCCTCTGTAATTCGAATGGACCATGTGCTTTCAATAAATCATGTTTTCTTAATCTAAGATACAAAAGCAAGTGTGTTGATGTTTTCGTCCTGTAGCCTGCTAAAATTATCAGGTTATGGGCCTAGATCGAAAAGAAAGGTATTATTATTGGAAAGGAAATAAATTCGAAAAGAAAGATAGAACGCAGATAGAAGGATAGAACGTAGATCGAAAATGGAATCCAGTGCCTTGAAAATAATACGACTTGAGGGACAGGAAAATTGGAACGTATGGAAATTCTCGACAACAATTGCACTAAAAAGTAAAGGCTTGTATGAAGTTGTGTTGGGAACAACTGTACCACCACCGGCGTCGAATGATGCAACGAGTGCAGCAACGTTACAAGCACACGAAATGAAGGAATTTAAAGCTCAGGATTTGATTGTAAGTAGACTTGAAGAAGGCCCAGCAACACATGTATTAAGTTGTTGGACCGCTCATGAAATTTGGGAAAAACTACACTCAGTTTACGAACAGAAGTCAGACTTGAGCGTGGACATGCTACAGCAAAAATTTTTTATGTACACGTATCAGAATGAAGGGATAGCCAAATATATTTCTGGCTTGGAAGATATCAAATCCGAGCTAATAAAGCGTGATGAAAAGATCACGGATAGAATGTTGATGACGAGAATCATCACAGGGTTACCAAATACCTATAAACATTTCAAGAGTGCCTGGGATTCCACACCGTTTGAAAACAGAAAGTTAAACGAATTAATCAGTCGTCTACTAGTCGAAGAGGAAAGAATGAAAGAAGACGATGCAAGCACAAGCGAAGTGGCACTCGTAAGCAGAAGTATGAACAAAAGTAAGTACTTCAAATCAGCAAACAAAGAAAATAATAAAACTGCAAAAACGTCATGCAATATTTGCAAAAAGGAAGGTCATATTGCCAATAACTGCAAATTAAAGAAGGACTATGACGCTGGAGGTTGTTTTATATGCCATAAAACAAATCACAAAGCAAAATTCTGTCGCTTTAGGAAAGATTCAGATATTCAGACATCAAGCTCTTCTAGCAAGAAATCTGGTGATAATGGAGAAAGAAAAAGCCGGGTAGCTTTTACAACATTGGCTTTAATCAACGATGTCGATTTAGAAAAGACGTATTGGTATGCTGACTCTGGTGCGAGTGAACACATGTCGTTTGAGATGAGATGGATGGACAGTTATAAGATATTCAATCAACCAATTGATGTGAAAGTTGGAGATGGTTCAGTAATACAAGCGATTAGACAAGGTAACATTAAAGTAAAAACGTTCAATGGACATGCATGGAAAGAAGGTGAAATTAAGAATGTGTTGCATGTACCAAAATTAAAATGTAACCTGTTCTCAATAAGTTCAGCATCAGATAAAGGTTACACGTTTAACTTGAGTCAAAATGAATGTAAATTGCAAAAGGATCGTGAGACATTCATAGTCGGAGAAAGAAAAGAAAAATTGTACAGGTTAAAAATGGAAATAGACCAGGATTATCAAGAAGAACATCAAGCCTTTTTGGGAATGGGAAACCAAAAACTAGAGAGTTTGAAAACTTGGCATGAGAAATTGGCCCATCAGAATGCAATATATATTAAAAGTTTTTTAAACGAGAGGAACATAAAGTTTGAAGACAATAAATCGTTTTTCTGCGATGGATGTATTCTAGGTAAGCAACATACACTGCCGTTCTATTTAAGTAAAAATGTTGCAGACACCGCTGGGGAAATAATTCATGCAGACGTCTGTGGGCAAATGGAACAGTCATCTCTGGGAGGAGCACGATATTTCCTGATGCTCAAAGATGACTTTACTCACTACCGAGCCGTCTATTTCTTAAAACAGAAGTCAGAAGCTAAACATAACATCATAAAATTTATAAATCTTGTACAAAACCATACTGGAAACACAGTCAAAATTTTAAGAACGGATAATGGATTGGAGGAAGTAAATAAAGAAGTAACAGAATTTTTAGAAAGTAAAGGGATAGTTCATCAAAAAAGCTGTAGCTATACACCTCAACAAAATGGCCGGATAGAAAGGGAAAATCGAACGATAGTTGAAGCAGCCCGAAGTATGTTACAATCTAGTAATCTCGGAAAAGAATTTTGGGCAGAGGCCGTGTCAACGGCGGTTTATGTAATAAACCGAAGTGGCAAAAGCTCTGTCAAAGATAAAACCCCTTTTGAACTCTGGTACGGAAAGAAACCCGACATTGGGAGTTTCCAGATTTTTGGTTCGGAAGCTTTCGTATTGATACCTAAACAATTACGAAAAAAATGGGACCCCAAAAGCAAAAAAGGTTTGTTTGTGGGATATGAGGAAAACATAAAAGGCTACAGAATTTTTCTAGAAAAAGAAAAGAAGGTTGAAATATCAAGAAATGTAATGTTTAAACCAAAGATGAACTTAAATAATAATCATTTAGATAGTAGGGTAGAAAAATCTGGAAGAGAAGAAGTATATTATTATTCAAGAAATCAAGAGTCAAGCGAAGAGGAGAACGAAATGCGAGAAATCGAAGAAATAGATGATACTCAGGAAACTGAAATCATAGATAGAGGAAGGGAATAAGACAGTACTGAAATAGTAGATAGAGAAAGGGAAGAAGAAACAACTATACCTTACAGTTTAAGGAAAAGAGATAAAATAAAGCCACCTGCAAAATTTAGGGATGATGAAAGTGCTTTAACTTGTAGTTTGGCTTTGGATGGAGAATTAACATATCAAGATGCCATAAACGGACAAAATGGCAAAGAATGGAAAGATGCAATTCAAAAGGAATTTGATGCGCTAGAAGAAAATCAAACCTGGACCATCGTAAACAGACCAAAGAAGAAATCGCTGATTGATACCAAGTGGGTTTTTAAAACTAAGACTAATCAAATTGGAGATGAAGTAACTTTCAAAGCTCGCTTGGTGGTTAGAGGATTCCAACAACAAGAATCCTTTGATCTCGTAGAAACATATGCACCGGTTGCAAAACTGGTGACTGTGCGAATATTATTATCAGTTGCAAATCAATTAGGTTTTACGGTTTACCAAATGGATGTAAAGAGCGCTTTTCTCTACGGTGAACTGGAAGAGGAGGTTTTCATTTACCCGCCTGAAGGAATGAAGTTAGAAGAAAATAAGGTATTAAAATTGAGAAAATCTTTATATGGGCTGAAGAAATCACCACATTACTGGAATAAAACATTCAATGAATTTATGTTTAAAAATGGGTTTGTGAGATCTAAAGCAGACTTTTGCTTGTACGTTAAAACAGAAAATGAAAAGAAAATATACATCTTGTTGTACGTAGATGATTTAATGATATGTGGAGATGGTAAAATAGAAAAATTTAAGGAAGATCTGAAACGAAGTTTTAAAATGACTGATTTGGGGAAAATCTCAAATTATTTAGGTCTTCATGTCGTACAAGAAAATAATTCTATACAGATAAATCAGACAGAATACTTAAAGAAAATTTTGAAAATCTTTGGCATGGAAAATTGCAAGCCCATTGCAACACCTCTAGATTCAAAATTTGAAATTCCAAAAGACACTACACCGGACAAAAAGATGGAAACAGAGTGCAGGCGTCTAATTGGTTACTTAATGTACGCCATGCTTGGATCAAGGCCAGATTTAGGTGCCACTATGAGTATTCTGAGTAGATATCAAAGCCATGCTAGTGAAGAGTTATTCAAAGCACTGAAGAGAGTCTTGCGTTATATAAAAGGCACATTAGATTTAAATCTAACGTACACCAAAGATGAGACGAACAAAATAATTCAAGGATATGTAGATTCAGATTGGGCAGGAGACAAGATAGACCGAAAATCTACATCTGGATACATAATCAATGTTTTTAATAATGTGGTATCTTGGTCATCAACAAAACAGTCAACTGTGGCATTGTCCTCCTGTGAGGCAGAATATGTAGCATTAACCGCAGCAGCAACCGAAGGACGTTGGGTTAAATCAGTATTAGAAGATTTAAACATTGAAGAAATAGGAAAAATACTAATATGGGAGGATAATCAATCAGCGATTAAGGTAGCTCAAACAGATGGAAACCCAAAAAGACTCAAACATATAGATGTGAAGTTACACTACATCAAACAACTAGTCCGAGAAGGATACATAAAATTGGAATATCTACCAAGTGAAGAACAGATTGCCGACATATTAACTAAACCATTGGCAAGACCAAAGTTTGAAAAATTTCGTCCAAGTCTAGGATTGATCTAATTTTTTTATTTTTTGATACAAAAAGAAAGTTGTATTCATTATGTTTTTTTTTTCTTAGCTTTATAATATTGTTGATACTCATATTTTAAGGACAGTTTATTTAAAGATTGCTACAAGTTTAATTTTAATTTTTTTTTATTGAAGAGGAGTGTTGAGTTGGCAATAAAAAGAAATATAGTTATTTTCTGTGTTCAGCGGTTGGTACGTCTGGACCGCCGCGTGCTACGCATTTGCGTTCTTTCCTCTGTAATTCGAATGGACCATGTGCTTTCAATAAATCATGTTTTCTTAATCTAAGATACAAAAGCAAGTGTGTTGATGTTTTCGTCCTGTAGCCTGCTAAAATTATCAAGTATGTTATAGTGATTAAAATATTTTATGAAACTGGATGGTCAATTATGAATACTAAAAGGATATTCCTTTACACTGAGAAAAATAATGGAGGAAAAATTACTACATTGCGTAGTAAAGAAGCAGGATATAATGAAATGCATTCCTTTCTACCACATTAAAAGGAAAAATTAGCACATGTGTTTCAAAATTTAATAGACCAGTGGAGTAAAATTTACGGAAGGCTGTGGATACACAGCGACATCTACGCTTCGGAAAGAAGTGGCATCTCGTGACATAACCTCAATTTGCTTGGATTTTAGCATTGTCTTTTCAATGCCTTTCAATGAATATCGCATAAACGTCCAAAAAATGGTATAGTTAATATTAGAAAAACTTATTTCTTGACATAGGTATTTGTTACGGGCCGTTAGTAGTTATTGAGCATAGGCCTAGTTTCATAGAGCTTCCGCTAGAGTGTTCTCATAATAATCGTCTTTCTCGCTAGTGCTTAACCCTAGCCCTGTTCATACATAAGACGAATTCCGAAATAATCTTCCACAGCTCAAGCGCGGGTTCATCAGCATAGGTCTACTGAGATAATGAAACAAGTCTTCGTTGATCTGATGGTCCAAAACGAAAATCGCCATGGCCCCCTTCTCTTCTTCCATCCCAAGGTTTTCCTCCTCCAGTCGTCAACACTCAACACTTTGTATAATCAATAAAATAATTCTCTTATCTATCCTATACCTCTCCTTACCCGTCGCCAAGCATTGTCCCTCAGTATTTCCATAAAGAAAACCTCTTTTTAGTTTGAGCGAAAGTTCCAATTTTACTACATTCGTGTATTAAAAATCAGTACACGAGATTGTAGTTTTTACGAAGTCTTCAGAACCAAATATTACTACACTGGTGTAGTAAAAACTTAACCACTTTCACCAATTCTGCCGTTTTAGTAGAAAATGTAGTAAAATTTCTCTCATTTTTTCTCTCAGTGTAGAGGTGTTATCCTGTTTGCTCGCAATGCGCATGTGCTTGGATGTGGACTACGGTGATTGTTTGATGTCTGCTCGGTTGATGCAAGATAAATGTGATTTCACATCACTACTATCTTTACTAAACTAACATTACAGCACGTGTTGTCATAGTGACTTATGGTAACTTATTTGGTAACTATCTATTTACAGGGCGTCCCAAAACTATACATCTTGCTGAAACATGTAAATTCTACGTGATAAAACAAATCGGAAAGTCCTTTATCATTTTGTAATCCGAGGCTCCATTTCCGAGCATATTAGCAGTCAAACAGGACACACCTACGCGTGGACACAATCAAAAAGCACAGGTCAATGATCTGAGTCGCGCGCTTCGTAGCTGTGTCTGATTGCTGTTCGTTTAACTGATAATATCTCAGAAATGAAGCTTCGAATCGCGAAATGGTAAAGGACTTTTCGATTTATTTTATTACGTGGAATTAGCATGTTTCGGCAAGCTGCATACGTTTGAGACACCCTGTATATGTATGTATTTATCCCTTCAACTGGACCCAATACGGCGGATGCGCGACTCATCTCTACAATTATTTTTGGGGTCTCAATCCGCGCTCTAGTAGTATATGCTCTAATTGTAAGGAAATTATGTAATTCTTGTAGCGTGTATCATATGCCCACCACGTTCGCCTGACATAACTGCGATGTGTTAATAAAAAGTATAATATCTAAGAGTATTTAACGTATTCATTACACATGAAAGATTATTTGAACGTTGCGGTCGATGACAGTTCTACGATTCGCCAAACGATGGATCATTGCGATATCCCAGACTTCTATGTATAATTACACAATTACAAACAAATCGCATAACGTCATCAAAATGAATCGCACTTGCGACGTCGTAGCAGAATCGCGTCACTCATGTGCATTGACAATTAATAACATATACCTATCGAATCGCATAGCGTCACCAGGCCACCGCGACACCTTTGAAATATGCACAAATGTAATGAAAAATGTCATCGAAAGAACTTGTATTTGTAAAGCGGTTAGAGAGAGACATTTTTGGTTGATATATTTCATAAATGATGTCGTGAATTGAATACGCGATACATAAAAACGAAACAAATTAAAAATATTTAATTAAAAGCTATTCGAAATCAAAGTAGTGTCTTCATATAAAAAAAAGGTTGTACCCTCTACTATATAAATATTAATTATATTTAAAATGGCATTCAACTGAAACTGAATAATCTCTAAAAGATTGTTTTCATGAATGTTGATCGCAAAGGAATTGTTCCCATGTGATGATCGCTGAAATTATTATTACTATCAGCTAACCAGAACGATATGAACTGTGTTTGTTGTAGAACGAAGTTGCGAAGTTTGTAGTTATTCTCATCGTTACTGAACTTCATCGTTTGTCCGTTACCTTCTTGGCCTTAATTGATAATTCCCGGTGAAGTGTCGCTTAGAAGTCTCTTGTTAGTATGTAATCTGTTTGCATAGCACAATTACACCGTCAGAACTACTACGAGGTGAGTTTTCAGCAAATTGGATCGTCCAGCGATAATTCGTTTAGGTAACAAGAAACTAGTCAGTTCAGTTAGATTAAAAAGTTATGGACGTAATCTTTGAGCAACCTAATGGTCTCAGTTTACAGTTATAAGTAGTTCGGAATTGAATAAATTTATTGAATAAATTTGTATAATTATGAATTCAGTGTTTTTGGGTAAACATTGATCCAACCTTCTCATTTTTCTACTAAACCCAATTTTCTCGTTTGTATTTATAGCACGTATCAGCAATGAATGGATATAGATTAAGTTATCAAATAAACCAAATATTCTTTCGTATTTGTAGAAGATGAAATGATAAAAATATAATTAAAATCATTAACTTTCAATATATTGTTCCGTATTTTCTACAACTTTTTGTCACCTCTCTAGTAATTTTTTAATGGCCGTTTTGTAGAAATTTCTTTGCCTTGTTGTAAATGTATTTTCCCATTGTTAAGTTTTTTTTTTCATTATTGTAAAATTTCATTGTGAATGACAAACCGCAAATATTTTTCGATGTTTAAATTATTTACTGCAAAGAATATTTGCTGTATCTTCTTGTGTGGTCAAAATTGTCGAAAAGATTCAGCTTTTTTTCTCTTATTTTCGTCGCATGGCATCTCAAGAATATCATATTCAAGTTTTCAACCAAAATTTGCGAAAGTAACTATATCGCGCTAAGCAGAAGTTACGGTTGAAAATTTAGTAGCGTCAAAGGAAGCTGAAGTACTTAAAAAAAACTACGAAGCCCTGTAAGGGTTGTTGGAAAGGACAAAAATATCTGATTAAAAGTAAAACACTACATTGCGGTATATAGGTGCATATGATTAATTCTATGAAGATAACTTTCTCATTCTTTACAAAAAAAAAAAATCATGCGTTACAAGTAATTTTCTGAAAATTTATTTAAACATGTGTTAAAAATTAATGACTTCTTTCTTCGTATTGAAAATATACAAAATTTTTAAAATAGATTTTCTCATAGATTATTTAGATAAAAACAAGTTTGCTGTACATTTACTGAACTCTTAATACAGGAAGTTCAAGGACAGGTGGGATTAATGTTAAGGTGCCATTCTAGACACTGAAATAAAAAAAGAACCAAGAATAACGATATGGTATCTGCAACTTTGTTTTATAGTTATTAACATTTAAACGTTCGAGGATAAATGGCTTGCAGCTCAGCAATACACACTGCATCATAGTCCACACACATTCAACGTTGTGCCACGATAATTGCATACATGTTTACTGAAGTGACGTTCAATGTGTTATAGACAACGATGCTGTATGCCGTGTGGCGTTTTCCCTGAATTTTTAAATGTTAATAACCATAAAACAAAGTCGCAGACGCCATTTCGTTATCCTTGATTTTCATCTTATTGTAACGTCTATAATAGCTCCTTAAATTTAGTCCCATCTGTTGTTGAACACCCTATATAGTGCTTAATTTTTTGGTTATATCTACATCATTATTTATTTTGAAAAATGTCAACCTACAACTAATCCAATTCTAACTTGTACATATGTATTATTTATTTGTAGAAAAACATTAGTTAGTGTTTTACTAGGTTAGGTGCACAGCGGTTAATTATTATTATTATGTAATTTCATATTTCGTATAACTTAGTTATTGTGCTGATTTAGTACTAATACATTATGAAGCATTTAAAACTGTAACATCCTGTGTGTTTTGTAACACCCTGTACATTTCTGTCATAAAATCTTCGATTTGTAAGCAATGGACAATGAAAATAAAATAAAACATTATTGTCAGCTGAAAATAATGAATACTTATTCAACAAAATTTTAGTATTAAGGCGTGGCCACACCTAACGGACGAGCGCAACCGAACGTGAAGATGCAACAACAGAAGGGAACGCGTGCGAAGCGTGAACGATGCAGCGCCGATTTTCTGAACCGTTTCTTTGACATACGGAGGCGATCGCAGATGCTTGACATTCGTTCGCTCTGCTATACAGGGTGTAACAAAAATGTTGCAGTTCCTTGAAAGGGATAATACCTGAGGTGATTTTGAACAACTTTTTCTTTAGCGAAAATGTTGAGTAGAGTTTTGTTAACGAGTTATTAATGAAAAACACTAACCAATAGAAGCGCGAATACAGTGGATGAATTTCAACGCGAGCTCCAGCTGCGAGTAGTATTGGTCCGTTATCGTCCGCGTCATCATTAATCCACTGTACTCGCTTTCCGATTGGTCGGTGTTTTTCGTTAATAACTCGTTAACAAAGCCCCACCTAACATTTTCGCCAAGGAAAAAGTTGTTTAAAATCACCCTGGGAATCACCTCTTTCAAGGAACTGCAACATTTTTGTTACAACCTGTATAGTGTTCGTTCGCGGTCATTCGCCTGTGTTTGTTCGCGCTCGTTCGCTAGGTGCAGACACACCTGTATAGAATCATCTCGTCAGAAAAGGAAATAGTGGTTCTTGAAATTAATAGACCAGGTTTTATGTAATTAAGAGATTTTATGCTTGATCATTGAAGGATCATTTGCTCTATATTTTTACAATTAAATGAAATTTACAATTTCCACTGTTAAGTTTACAAATGTAAGTTGTGGTTTCCCTGAGGAAATATCTCAAAGTTTCGCAAGCACTGCAGCAAGCATCATCAAAGGATCAAGTGACTCACTGATACTGCGTATGTTTCATGGTGATCCATTATTTAAGTGGACCTTGCTCATGTTGCGGTTCATTGGCTTCCAATAAGACTCTTTTTAACTGATCAGCTGGGCAATTAAAAAAAGACTAGGAGGAGGGAGTTCCAAATTGAGTTAAGGGTGAATAGCCTGTGTTCTCACTAATGTTGTTGGGGCATCTCATTAATTCTAAATTTTCTCTGCATTTTCTAGAAAAGTACCATTTAGTCTTGGTAATAGCCTTGGTTTTGTTAAAGAGAATGATGGTATTCTATTATACTATGATATTTTGTAACAGCCTATTGAGTGTAACCAATAGAAACATGATCAAGGACACAGACAGCTTCCCTCGACCCAGTTTGGATTGAATTTAAATGTTTAGCTGACCATCTAAAAAGGCTCTCATTGGGGAACAATGAATCGGAACATGAGCAAGATCCTATTTAAGTAACGGATCAACACAAAACACAGGCCAATATCAGGCTATCGCTTGACCTCCTCGTGAACTAGCTACAATGCTTGCGAAGCTTTGAGATATTTCTTCCAAAGGAGCACAGCTTAAGTCCGAAAATAACAATAGTAAGAACTATAAGATTAGGGAAAATGTGAAAACCTTAAATCTCTGAATTGGTTGCAATTCGTTTTTAGTATTTACTAGATAAAATCAACACCATCTATAGGCTGTTTTTATGCACTCTAATTAAATAATTAAAGTCGAGTTCTTCGTAGTAGAATTCTAAGTACATACTGCAATGCACGCGTTTCCCTGCACGACATAGCACGCGTGAATCATTCCTACCACTACGTTAGGCTTGTTGATTCCTTGAAAGAGGTCCAGATTTAGGCTCAAAAAATCAAAAATGCTATGCTTTCTTATCGAATTTTAACAGAAGTACAACCAATCGATTCCTTGTGTTCTCTCGATGAAATTTTCTTCCGAGCAATTTTATCACATTATTAGTTTTCAAGGTCATCTGAAGGTCATGATTCAGACATACTCATATGTATTTTTTTTATTCGCTACAAGATGCAATTGAAAAAGCTATGCGTTTTTCAGATAAAACATACCAATGACTTTGAAAAAATACAGGAAAAAATGACCTGACAAAACAAAATACATATGTGTTTCAGGGCATTCCTTCATTGAAGCCATTCAAATTGTGCTACGAACATTTTTCATATCACGAAAAACTAAGAAGATATTTTGGTGCCCTCCTTTAGCTGAGGCACTTTGTACAGGGTGATCCTCTCGCTAGAGGACACAAAGCAATTGTCGCGGTCTAAACATCGCAGCGGTATCGTTGTTACTGAAAAGGACCAAACCATTGGTCATCGACTTTTTAATAGCCCACCAATGGTTTGGGCCTTTTCAGTGACGACGTTACCGCTGCGATCCTTCAGGAAAAGGGCCTTCCTTTATGTCCCTTAGCGAGAGGATCACCCTGTATATGTGAATATAAGGCCTCGTCCAGATCTGAACTTTCTGGCGAACAAATTGGCGAGCCGAGCTTATAATGCTGGCACTTTTACCTGCGAGAGGCCCATTTTCCCTGACTTTGCTTGACTATCCGTGACTTTTGCTAGCAGAGGGTCCAGTTTTGGTCTTCTGCGCAGCTAGGCGCACGACTCTGGCACGTGTCTACCGAGACAGAGACAGCTAGGCGACAACAGGACAAAGCCTTCGAGGTCTTGCCCCTCAAGTGTATCTCGTTTTTCAGCGCCTCAAGCAGCTCTGAAGGGAACAACTATTCGTCCGTCCCCTTGCCCCGCAACCCGAAAACTACCCCCACCACAGTTTCTCAATTCACGGTTCGATTCATAATAAATTCTATGACTAAATTTTTTTTCTTGAACTGAAATTTCAAGTCCGGGATTCGGACTTGTAATTTCTCTCCACATTGCAGAACTGAAGAATTTGAAATATTAATTTACATATATACACATATGATATAGATTTTTAGGAAGTAAATACAACGCAAATAAAAATCATATATATTTATATTTATTTTAAAAATGACTACTATCATACGAGGTGCGGCAGAAAAGTAATGAGATTGATTGTTTTAACCATGCATGGTATTTTTTTTTTTATACATCAAGGTTATCTCCTTCAAAGTAGTTCCCTTCGGCAGCTACACACCGACGGAGGCGTTGTTTCCATTCGTCGTAACAGTTTTGGAAGGCTTTTGCTGGAATGGCTTTCAGCTCCTCGGTTACGCTTTTCTGAATACGAGGTGCGGCAGAAAAGTAATGAGACTGACAACGCTGTGCACAAACCGACAACGTTGCTGCCTTCTCCGTTTGCATGGCAGTTAGATAAACACCTCCCGCAAACTTTGTATAAGGTGTAACCTGCTATAGTTGCTACGCAATTGTTGAGAGCATTGTAAGTGAAATTGTGTATTTGAGGTGCGTTACAAAAATGGACCGGCAAAAGTTTGAACAACGGTGTGCCATAAAATTTTGTGTAAAACTTGGCGAATCCGCTACTGCGACGTTCGAAAAAATACAAAGAGCTTATGGAGAACATTCCCTATCAAGAGCTCAAGTGTTCCGATGGCACAAAGCCTTTTTAGGGGGCCGAGAAGAAGTGGAAGACGAACCTCGTGCGGGAAGACTTTCCACTTCAAAAACGGACGACAATGTGGAAAGAGTGAGGACTCTTGTGTTGTCAGACCGTCGATTGACAGTGAGAATGATCAGTGATGAATTAAATTTGAATCGGTTTAGGGTGGCACGTGTGCGACCAGGCATTGCAACCCCTTGGATGCTGCACCACGATAACGCCCCATGCCACACGGCAATTTCCATTAGTGAATTTTTGACAAAAAAAAACATTCCTGTGGTTCCCCAGCCGCCCTATTCGCCAGATCTCAGTCCCTGTGACTTCTTTTTATTCCCCCGAATCAAAATCCACTTGAAAGGAGGCCATTTTGGTACTCTGGATAATACGTATGTCTTTTTCACTACAAAGGTTAAGTCAATAAGTGATGGCGAATACTTAACATCGCTAAAATACAAAAGTAACATTTACAATTATCGTAAAATAAGTTACTGTTGTCTATAGATTCCATTTTATAACAACACTTTAAATCATTCTCAAACGTAAAGAATCTGCACGTGAGTACAACAAATTCTCGAAAAGAAGTCACCACTTCACTGTAGCCTAGGATCTTATCATCATATTTCGTCTGCTATGCAACAATATTTGCGGGCATTTCCCGATTTTATTATAGGGTCTTTAGTTGATGCGTTTCTTGGCTCAGTTAAAAACGTGTTTTTCCTTCAATGTAAGGAATACAGTGTTTTTGCTTTTATTCCATCAATTTCAGGATTTCGTCTACTGTATGGAGTGTAATAGATTCCAATTACAATTGGTTTAAGTATCTTTTAATTAAATTTTAGTACCTTATTTGAATAAACAAACTAATGTAAAAGTTTTGTACAATATATTTCGGAGCTATAATGTTTATTTCATAATTATTGCTGTTTTAACACATTATAAATATACGTTAACATTCTAACGTAAGTCTCAAAAGTTATTTTCTAGATCTACTGTTTTATTTTTCGCATAAGTAAATGATTTCACTGTATTATGTACATTATATCTAATCTATTATTTATTAAGCCGTGTACACACACTGTGAGGCTGCCTCGCGAGGCTTGGACCGTTTCCTTATTGTAGAGTACGAAAAAGAGGTGAGACAACGTTCGCAATTATCTATTGTGCATTGTCTCACTTTTTTTTCGTACACCGAAACAAGGTAGCGACGCGAGCCTCGTGAGACAGCCTTCTAGTGTCCAATGTAATAATATTATGCATACAATAATCTAAAACATTTGCACACGTTTATCGTTCAGATTCGACTACCAAACTGTCGCGTAGTAGCGTAGAAAGTACGCGTATCGCCCCTTTTTTAAACTTTGATGGTTATTTACAACCGTTTAAAATAACACAATTTAATATGTGTATATACTAAACTATTCAGGACACTCCCCTTTATCTTTTAAGACCAAAGTGAACTTTCTAGCATTTTTGGTTTTCGCGTAATACCTCATTTTTTACCAAAATCACGCTTTTTTACAAAAATGCGTGTTTTTCAAAAACTGAGGGTGATGGAGCAATTCTGTTTGCGGATTCGTATTTAGGGCAAGAAACCCTACCAGGAACACCCAGTGGTTTTCACAGATCAAAATTCGTGTTGAACAGTGTAATTAAGGTCGAAAAATCTTGTAACTAAATGATTGATCGGTTCTGGACAACAAGTTTTCGTTTCTTACAAATTTCAATTTTTTTATTCTTGCAAATACTATATTTTCGAAGTGGTTGGTAAGATATTGTACTTAAAAGTTTACTGATTTGTAGTAGAAGAAAACCTGCTAAAATAGAAAGCATCAAAGGTGATCGTATCTGTCCCTTACGTGCCACGTGATAGTTCAGGAAATATTTTAGGAAGAATTTAGGAAAAATGGAATCTCTATTTAAACCACCGATTAAGATTTCACATCGAGAACGCAGTTTACAAAAGGTTATTACTATTTTTGTTAACTTCCCGATTTATAGGGAAGTTATTGTATTTGCCCCTAAAATGGAAAATCGATTTTTTAGCAGATCTCCATGTTTCAAGGTCATTGCAGTAATTTTAGGCTATTTTTAACAAATTGTTCGTGTGTGTGTGTGTGTGTGTGTGCGTATGTACGTACGTACGTATGTGATCAAATTTTTCGTTAACGTTTTCTAAAAAACTAATGGTCAGATCAAAATGGTCGATGATGCAATCGATGTGTATCAATGTAACTTAGAGCTGAATAGATTTTGTTTTAATTCGGTCCAGTAGTTTTTTAGTTTTTTTAAGAAAACCTAACAGAATAACGCAATCTAAATGGGAGAATATAAATTTATGAGAGAATAACTAAACTGAAATAATATATATACATATATTATTACTATTATTACATTTATATAACACACACATATATATATATGTATATATACAGGGTGTCCCATTTTAATCCGCCACTACGGCTAACTTAAGAAATATGCATCGGATCAAAAAACATCCCGAACAAAAGTTTGATGGTTTGGAGGGGGACATCCGATCCTGTGAAAAAAATTTCACCCCTACCCCCCTGGAGGGGGGGTTACTTTAAAATTTTAAATAGGACCACCTACTTTTTATTGCAGATTCGGATTCCACGCCACAAAATATGTAGGTTTTATTTCAAACATTTTTTTTCATTCGCGATAGGTGGCGCTGTAATCGCGAAATTTCGATTTTTCGCCTATCTCGATTTTTCGCCTATATATATATTACAATATATAATTATAATGATATAATTGTGATAAATACATATATATGAGTATATTTATACACGTATAAATATATATATACTCAATAACTACATATTGAAAACAAATGAATATACATAATATCCATATACACAGCACACACATACATACATATATACCCCTGGGGGGTAGGGATGAAATTTTTTAACAGGGTCAGATGTCCCCCTCCAAACCATCAAACTTTTATTCGGGATGTTTTTTGATCCAATGCATATTTCTTAAGTTGTCCGTAGTGGCGGATTAAAATGGGACACTCTCCCTATATATATAGATGTTCGTTTAATGCGACGTCATATAGCAACAATGTTGATAAGTAGAAAACTATTAAATTTCTCCGAATACGAATAATTTTCTAATTAGTGACAGTTAATAATGGTAATAATAAATTACAACTCGCAAATCGGGAAGTTCTTTGCGTGGCCCGTAAAGGGTCACACACAAAATAAACATGAATAGCTACAGGCATCACTACTCGTGAGCGAGTGTAGCGAGCGAGCTACAATAACTCCACTCGCGAGCTCGCGAAGCGAGCGAGCAACACGGACTCCACTCGCGAGCTCGCGAAGCGAGCGAGCAACACGGACTCCACTCGCGAGCTCGCGAAGCGAGCGAGCAACACGGACTAGCTAGTTTATAACTTTTTTCTAATCGTTTAAAAAATGAATGAATTTTTTGCATTAGATAGATATAATTAAAACAAATAATTTTTTACTAAGAACTTTTTTCCTATCTCTCATAATTTACGAGTTCTAAAATAAAATCGAAAAATTGTCAATTTTCAGGGGTTAATTGCACCCCTTAGAGTAATCCTCAAAGTTTCATAATTTTCTGAATTTTCGGGTTGGGGATCTTCTCTTGTGAGCTGATCAGGAATTGGGTTCTGATCAGAAATTGAGTCGTGAATGGTACATGTTTGCATATTAAAAAATATTCTTCTTAAAAATTCTGTTTCCAATGAAGCAACAACTTTCAACGGTCCATAGTTTTCATATTATGAATTTAATACTTTAACATAAGTATGCTGTTAGAAGTAGATATATCTATGCTGCCATAAGGATTTTAATTACATAGTTACCATGCGCCGCGCTTCACACTATCGTTAAAGGGTACAAACTAGTGTGACGGCCCCGGAAAATCGACCGAAACTTGTCATTATCGACGTAAAGATTCTAACCCCTTCGATAACCACACCCCGAGCCATCCCTGGCTTACCGACCGCCGATCTCACCCCAGCGCCATCGATTCCCTCATCGACCGCCTAAATCACCCCCGACTCTATTCTATCGCTATCCTTTTCTAATCTATCTCTTTCCTACTCTCTCTCCATCATGCCTATCTGTCACTTTCTATTTTTCATTTCCTTTCGTATTATTATCTATGTTCCCCATAATTATTAATATATTTTATTACTCTATATTTAAAACAGCGTATTTTATTGTATCCGGAAAATATTAATTTTATAAATCATTATGTATTGTTACGCGCACCGGGAGCACCCGATACCAGTGATGCCAAAAACGTGGGACGTGGGACAAACGGCTACCCCCACCATGACGTCCCACGGTCTCCCACTTTGCGACCCTCGCTCTACGCATACATACCCAACTGCTCCTATCCGTGTGCGCTTGCCTGTTCGGCTTCGTTCGGCGTAACTCGGTGGTTCTCGCCGTCAGTCGGCGATTCTCTCTTCTCATGGAAAATTCGCGTTTCTGAATCCCGAGCCCGAGCGACCGAGCGGATAAGGCAAAATCGAGAGACAGACAATCTAGCCGGCGCGTCGCGGCACGACAGCTTTACTTTCTTTTCTTCTATTATTCTTTAATTCCACTTTTTATCTTCTTTGTAAATATATACTCGAAAATTACTAATTTGCAAAGCATTTTCGAATTTATATATTTTGTTAATGTTATTATTTAATTAGTTATTCGCGATATTAAACATTCTTGTGTCGAAACAAAGGTAAACAACTGATTAAAAATGTAATTGTAATTATAAGTATAATACTACAAAATAAAATACAAATACTAATATAAATTTATTTTTTATTTATTAGTTAATTCCATCATGTTTTAATTTTGTGTAGACACTTTTTTCATGTAGAAATTGTTTAGATTTTTAAGTTAATAAAAAACCCAATAAACGGTTGAAAATATCAATTTTGTATTTCAGGAATGGCGGAACTATAATCATATTCTTACATAGTATTACAGGGTGAAATATGTCCCTGAGACAAATGCAACTTGCACAAAGAATCATTCGATAGGTTGTAATAAAAAAACAATTTTTTAATCATTTTCAGTCCTGTATTTCTATGGGGAAGGGGAAGAGGGTGGTAAATGGTACAAATATAAATTGATGTTTTTGCCTAATTTCTCTTAGGCTATCGTATGGAAAATGTTTAAAAAAATTGAAGACATGTTAGTTACTGACAAGGTGTAGGCACGAGCCGTATAATCGCTTTTGGAACGGCATTATATAGAAGTTGTAGTGTACACATAGTATTAAAAACCATTTCGGCTTTCTTCAGAATGGGCCTTAGTTTTTGAGATATTTTAATTTAAAGTTTTTTATGTATCACTAGTACAGTTGCATTAACGTTAGAACCAAGAGCGGTGCGTAGCTGTGGCGCTAGGGTATAAGTTTACCACGCAGAAGTCCTAGGGTTTCGATTCCCCCGCATGTGGGTGTAAAAATTTTTTTCCTTTTTTTTTATTTTCTTATTCATTTTTTATGTATTATACATTTAGTTTTGCAATGGAAGTGTAATCTCTTATACATTTCTTATTAATATATTGTACTGATTGTATTGCGCAAGTTACATACTGTAACAACTTTTTCTAATCATTTCTTCTACGAATGTGTTTACATTATTGTACTAGGGAAATGTTCTTTTTGGCCTGCTTCACAATCGTAGACGTCAAAACATTCGGTATGAAGAATTTACGAAAAAGAACATTTCCCTAGTACAATAATGTAAACACATTCGTAGAAGAAATGATTAGAAAAAGTTGTTACAGTATGTAACTTGCGCAATACAATCAGTACAATATATTAATAAGAAATGTATAAGAGATTACACTTCCATTGCAAAACTAAATGTATAATACATAAAAAATGAATAAGAAAATAAAAAAAAAGGAAAAAAATTTTTACACCCACATGCGGGGGAATCGAAACCCTAGGACTTCTGCGTGGTAAACTTATACCCTAGCGCCACAGCTACGCACCGCTCTTGGTTCTAACGTTAATGCAACTGTACTAGTGATACATAAAAAACTTTAAATTAAAATATCTCAAAAACTAAGGCCCATTCTGAAGAAAGCCGAAATGGTTTTTAATACTATGTGTACACTACAACTTCTATATAATGCCGTTCCAAAAGCGATTATACGGCTCGTGCCTACACCTTGTCAGTAACTAACATGTCTTCAATTTTTTTAAACATTTTCCATACGATAGCCTAAGAGAAATTAGGCAAAAACATCAATTTATATTTGTACCATTTACCACCCTCTTCCCCTTCCCCATAGAAATACAGGACTGAAAATGATTAAAAAATTGTTTTTTTATTACAACCTATCGAATGATTCTTTGTGCAAGTTGCATTTGTCTCAGGGACATATTTCACCCTGTAATACTATGTAAGAATATGATTATAGTTCCGCCATTCCTGAAATACAAAATTGATATTTTCAACCGTTTATTGGGTTTTTTATTAACTTAAAAATCTAAACAATTTCTACATGAAAAAAGTGTCTACACAAAATTAAAACATGATGGAATTAACTAATAAATAAAAAATAAATTTATATTAGTATTTGTATTTTATTTTGTAGTATTATACTTATAATTACAATTACATTTTTAATCAGTTGTTTACCTTTGTTTCGACACAAGAATGTTTAATATCGCGAATAACTAATTAAATAATAACATTAACAAAATATATAAATTCGAAAATGCTTTGCAAATTAGTAATTTTCGAGTATATATTTACAAAGAAGATAAAAAGTGGAATTAAAGAATAATAGAAGAAAAGAAAGTAAAGCTGTCGTGCCGCGACGCGCCGGCTAGATTGTCTGTCTCTCGATTTTGCCTTATCCGCTCGGTCGCTCGGGCTCGGGATTCAGAAACGCGAATTTTCCATGAGAAGAGAGAATCGCCGACTGACGGCGAGAACCACCGAGTTACGCCGAACGAAGCCGAACAGGCAAGCGCACACGGATAGGAGCAGTTGGGTATGTATGCGTAGAGCGAGGGTCGCAAAGTGGGAAACCGTGGGACGTCATGGTGGGGGTAGCCGTTTGTCCCACGTCCCACGTTTTTGGCATCACTGCCCGATACACCGCCCAGTACACTGGCTGAAGCTCGCCACAGGACGAGGGCTGAAGCCAGTTACAAGAAGAGGGACCGATCGATTAAATGCCAGTCTTTGACGGACTGTCATTCAATACATACCTTGAATCTGTACTCATTGACTATAACCGATTATAAACGATTGTAAACGCGCAAACGTGTGTAATAATAAACATGTTCACTAAGCGAGCCCGGCGAGGACGTAACAGTATATTGCGAGAAATCTAATATTTTGTACAAATCGAGCGACGCAGACAGCGAGAAATCTGCGGTATAAAAGGGGCTGAGTGACAGCTGTCAAGCACTCGTCATACATAACCTCGAACGGCGAGATTCCTAACCCGAGAAAACCATCGTGACCGCTCCGGTAGCGACTTTTACAGACCGCCCCGGCAGCGACTGGGTTCGGTCTCGCGATAGATGAAATCGTCTATACACGCGAAATACACAATTAACATCGTTAATTATCTCTTATAATTTAATATCCGTCTCATTAATATTTTATCGCGAAGATGAATTAATCGATAGGTTTAGAATAATACTAATTACTTATTTCTTTTCATTATATTTCAAACAGCTCATTATAATTGTAAAATCCGCTTATATTCTACGTAATCGTTCTCAATATATATATTTTAATAAATACTTTAATAGAAATAAGTCTTTAGATTTTAACTCTTTAACGCACGCCACAGGAACCCACCTAAAATCGGAAAGAGCCGCTCCTTTTTGATTTTTCCCGCACGTTCATTTGCCTCGTGGCACTGGGATGTTACACTAGTATAAATGAACCAATATTTGCCTACGTGTATATTGGTCTAGAATCCAATGAGCCGCATGTTTGCACTCCCCATAGACACAAAATTAGGGTAGATTCGGTGGGTAGAATGATGACGCACTATGTAGAACCACCCGCTACTAGTAAGTTACAAATCGGTTAGGTATCTCTCTTTATACTTCACTGGCATTGTAAGTTGTTCGGTAAATATTATACCATTATACATTCGCACAAATCGGTTCTACCTTTTTCCTACAAAAACAAAATAAATACTTGGAAGCGATTGATAAATGTTTACCACTTACCGAGTGATGCTTTGCAATATGCAGCAAAGATAAATTTCGAAAACCAGGTTTGAAACTTCTCCATTCGTTTCTGACCTGTTGCTCCCTTTCGCGACTGAAACAAAAAGTTGACTGACTAAGTATACAACCATTAATGGAAACTCTGTAAATAGGAAATGTAAATATAAACAAAGCTCTGTATAAACCACCGGAAGTCAATTGCTTTTTTTGCGAGATATACCTGTGCACTTAGACGTGTAAGTAACATAGAAACGGAAGTAAAAGTTTTTCTTTTTTTTCTTTATTCCTACTGTATTAGACAAAGTATTTTAATTCTTATACATAGCTGTGATTGTCAAGTAAAACAACGTATGTCAAATGTTTTCATTTTCGAGATATTCACGTTTAAAGTTTCAAACATAAATACTGTCTTATATGTACTCAAATTTTCTCATACTTTGATTTTTAATCGAAAACATTCTTTTAATGCATTTTTCCTCTAGTAACAATATGAATTTTACTTGTTAGATTTCAGTTATGGTATAAAATCAAATTTTTTGAAAATGTCACATACAGTAATGCTTGTTTAAGCCTTGCACACTTTATTTTCACAAGCTTAGCAAAATCTCTCTAACCACTATTTTTTGTCAACTTGGACCGTGGGAACTTTCTCGCCCGGGAGTTCGACTCCCAAAACAATTGGTCATAAAAGACAAAGATAGTACTAACCATTTAAAAGTGCTCGAGATTGATTTCCAACTTTTTCCATCGGATATTCACGAGAGTAACGCCAATCGATTCCTTATACTCTTCCAATTAAAAAAATATCAAACACGACATAATTCGGTCCATAATTAACAAAATAACGAAAAAAATTGATTTTCAGGATTCAACTCTAACTTCGCTAAAAATAGTCTGATTTTTTGGCAGATATTTTTCAATTTATTTCAAAAACTAAGATTCTAGAAGAATATCTGACTCTACTATGGGATGCATCAGACATATCTCCCTCAGAAAACATAAAAGAAGTGGTAAATTACGTTTGGTTCTCAACACAGAAACGAAACAATTTGGTGAAACGTACGGCGCCAGTAGTGGTACTCAACGGTACGGTGCGGTAGGTCCGCATGTTCACTGCACTGCTGCTCCGCGTAACAGAATCGCACTCACTCTGCTCCAACATTGTATTTGTTATTTATAAACCATTTCATAAAAAATTATTAACTATTAATAATAAACGATCTAATAAATCTGGTGTAATTGAGAACTTCGTTTTTTGGAATACACATGGTATCAGTGCCATATGTCTACAAGGTTCATTGGTTCCAAATGCATAAGTGCAAAGTAATCGTTCATGTGAAAATCGTACAACTCAACAGTATGCAGGGTGTCCCAAACAAAGTGTAAGAGCCGAAAAGGGGGGATTGCTGATGTGATTCTAAACAACTTTTTCCTTAGCGAAAATGTTCGTTGCGACTTTGTTAATGAGTTATTAACGACAAACACCAACCAATCGGGGAGCGAGTACAGCGGATTAATGATGACGCGAACAATGGCGGGCCAATGCTACTCACCGCTGGAGCCCGCGCTGAGATTCATCCACTGTATTCGTGCGTCTATTGGTCGGTGTTTTTCGTTAATGACTCGTTAACAAAGCCGCAACGAACATTTTCGCTGAGGAAAAAGTTGTTTAGAATCACCCTTTTTCGGCTCTTACACTTTGTTTGGGACACCCTGTAGATTCATGGACGAAGACGAATTTATTCACTTTACAGTATGAGCTATTCTGTTTCGCGGAGCAGCAGTACAGTAAACACGCGGACCAACCGCATCGTACCTACCGTTGAGTACCGCTGCCAGTACTATACGTTTTACCAAATTATTTTGTTTCTGTGTTGAAAACCAAATGTAACTTACCACTTTTGTTGATGCTTTCCGAGGGAAAGGTGTCTGCTGTATCGCATAGTAGGGTCAGATTTTCTCCTAGACCCTTAGTTTTTTAAATGAATTGAAAAATATCTGCCAAAACTGGAGCATTTCGCGTGTCCTTTTCCCTTTGAGCGTTGTTTAAACATATTTAAATGTTGATAATCCAATACTTATTTATATCGGGAAAGTTCATAGAATAATTTGATGGAACAAGCAACCGAATAACTATATATTACGGTCTTTGCACAACAATTGTCCAAAATGTAAAAATTACATTTATTTTCAAAATTGAATTTTTCGAAAACTGAGGGTAATGTCAACAAACGGTTTGCAGATTCGTATTCACCGCACAAAAATTTATAAGAAACAATTACTGAATGTTATAAGTCCAAATGGCTGTTGTACAGTGTATTTTCAAAGTAAATTGTACCGCAATTTTCCTATCAAGTTTTAAAAACAAAGCAATCGATCAGAGAAATCTAACTACTGAAAAATGTTAACGGGAAAACGCTCTTTGCATTACATTAATTAAACATTTAAAAGAATTTTTCTAGCTCAGCGTTGAAGGATTCTTACTGTAATTTATCATGCCGCGACTATGCGTAATTTATCATCCCGATTGTAAGAGCTTTGCCATTTTAAGAATCGTCAGCGCGTTACATACGCAACGAGTGATAGCGGATTAATTGAAAATGAAATGGTTTTCGATATTGTCACGCGCGCTCGCGCTGATGAACTTCGCAGATGATTAATCGCTGTCGGATAAATTGATAACGGTTCGTAAATTCGAGCGAAATCCAACAAATTGCGATATCAGATTTTATCTGGCATCTCTAGTCGATTAGTTTCTTGTATAAAAGTTTGTATTGATCGGTAGAAAATAAATCGCGACGAAATTTCATTATCCTCGATGCCAATAATTAATCTCGACGTGTGCTCTGTACGAAAGACTTCATTTCAAGGAAATTAAGAGGTAATGCAGTGTGAAGACGAAAAAAAGAGACCTCGTTGGAATCTAGGAACGCAAGAAAAGTAATACAGCAATTTAGAACTGTGAAATTTCTGTTTATGCATATATTATCAGTTTATATGAAGTTTATTAGATAAATTTAGGAACCTGTTTTAACTCTATAAAGTTTAACGTTATATAAAAAAGACCGCATAAACGTTAGTTAATGTGCTTTCAATGTTTTTGACTTTGTGACATAGAAAGAAACGAGAAAATTCTCCTATCGTTGGTAGTAAAATGAATGCAAAGTATTAAAGAAAACCGTATTTAAATGAATTTGAATTTTATATGTAATTCGATGCGGAACTTTAGTCTGATTTAAATTTCTTATGGAGACATTTTGAAATATCCACAGCAAAATTCGCTAAGATGAAGAAAAGAAATTGCGTTATTTCATATTCATTCAAATAAAATTTTTTAACTTCAGTAAATTTGATACCGAGAAGCCTAAAATTTCGAATTATGATAACAGACAATGAAATAGTTATTAAACTAGCAATGAACATTTATCAAGAACTAATAAGGAAACATCCCGAGTCGGGGGTTGCGATATTAAGTATATATTGATACCATCAGAGTCCATAAACACTGTCAAAATGATCTGTAGAATATTAGCTGCTAATGGCTTGTGCAATAAAAGAAAATAGGCTAGAAGAATTCTACCTACTCGGCAAGATCAGAACCTCTACTACATTTTTAGGCTAAAAAGTACAAGATTCAAATATTTCAAGGTGCAAATTTATAGATTTTCAGAGTTGAAATTGAAAATTTTAAGATTTTATGTTGTAAATTTCAAGATATCAAGTTACAGTTTTAGAGATTTTTAGAGTTGAAATGAGGATTTGAAGTTTTAAAGTTCGAGATTTGAAAATTTTTCATTTTAGAAAATTTGGAAATTTCAAGATTTTTCTAAGTTTTGAAGGTTTTAAGTTGGAGATACAAAAATTAAAATTGTTTCTTTCATATTCTCTATGCTTCTTCGGAATTTTGCTCGGAATGTTTCCTTGTAAGATCCAAAATGATTAAAAATCATAAGTTTGTTATCTCCCCTAACGAGGCGAAATCCTAAAAGTTTTCATGGCCACAACTAACAAAAAGGACTGTGAGATTGAAAGTGTAATAGTACTCAAACATTCCTACACCTAAGAAAATAATCTAAGGTATCTCGATCCCTCCTTCCAGAGTCTTTTAATCTCTCCACGAGATAAATACTGGGACGAAGGATAAAGGGGTTTAGATGAAACCGCGTACCTTTCGTTGTTTTGTCTCGGTTTGCTCTTTCTCTTCGTCCGTCGATGCGTTCGAGGTGCGAATCGGAGGAGCGCGTTAAGAATCACGTCAGCACATATATTTTTCCCTTTCGTTTCAACGAAATAGAACGTCTGCCACTGATTAAAACCGCTTTTCCCTGGCTTTAATATATCCACAGTGAGCTGAACCTTTACCGACACACATTTGCGTGTATGGGTATGTGTGAGTATACGTAGGCATTACTGAGATTGGTTAGGAGAAAACCTTTCCTTCCGTTTTCTTTTCCCTCAACGTCTTTTTGAGCGAAATTAACTGTAAATGAGTATATGTTACTCATAGCTATGGTTAGATTAGGCTCATGGAGGTGATAAAAATCGAAAAGTTTTATTAATTTCATCAAAGGATGATCAAGGAAAAATCGACGATTTGTGATGCAATTACCGATTTTGATGACCTTGAAATATGGGTGAATTTGTCGATGTGCTACACCCTCACCGATTTTAATGACCTTCAAATATGTTATAAAGGACAACATTTTGAACAACTTTTTCCTACGGATATACCAGGCGGTCGACTTTAGTATCCGAAATATTCGTGAGAAACCGCCGCTACTACTACAGTAGTGCCCACGTAAGGCTTTGCCCACCGGATCCGTATACCAAAGCTTTTAAGTGAACTGGGAAGTGAATCTCGCACCTCCGATTTCTCACTTGACTGAAGTTTCACCACTGGATTCTAAGCGTTCTCCCGATTAAAATAATACTAAATTTCATGTAAATCGGACTATTTTTAGCAAAGTTAGAGTGAATCATGGAAATCAATTTCTTTCGTTATTTAGTTAATTATAGGCCGAATTATGTCGCGTTTGGTATTTTTTAATCGGGAGAGTATAAGGAATCGATTGGCGTCACCCTTGTGGAAATCCGATGGAAAAAGTTGGAAATCAGTCTCGAGCACTTTTAAATGGCTAGTGCTATCTTTGTCTTTTATGGCCCATTGTTTCGGGAGTCGAGCTCCTGGGCGAAAAAGTTCCCACGGTCCAAGTCGACAAAAAATAGTAGTTGGAGAGATTTTGCTAGCCTTGTGGAAATAAAATGTGCAAGGCTTAAGCAGTTCCTATTGTACATTGTAATTAAACTTGTAGAAAAGCCATTACCTCACCGATTTTGATGGAACCTTTTTTAATCACTTTGTTTGATCATTCTGAACAACTTCTTCTTGTAGATGTAACTGGCGGTCGGTCTTAGTTTTCGAATACTACACAGAAAAGGTTTTCGTACCTATTCGGAATAGAGGCGACCTCACTGATTTTGATGACCTTGAAATATGTTGTCAAGGTCAACATCCTGAATAACTTTTCCCTACATATGTTACCGTCGTTCGACTTTAGTTTCCGAGATATTTGCAAAAAAGGCTTAGACGTTCTAAAAAGTTATTAGAATAGGTCCGGGTTAGATTTCTGAACGGGGAGGGGGTTTGGGGACTTCGTACAATACAATGGACGAGCTTTTACTTGTAGTATTGCTGAGTACTATTATAATTTATTATCTTCTTCTTCATTGTGTCGGTAACGTAGCCAGTGATATTGTAGTAATAAAACGTTTTCCATAAAATATCATCCATTATATTGGGAGAGGGACGGCAGCCCCTCCGTGCTAAAGAATCTAATCAGAGATGGGTATTACCTAGATAAAAAAATTATTTAAATAAAAATTCGAATAAAAGATAATCTGTTCTTATTCGTTATTAAAAACTACGAATAAACGATTTTATTCGATGAGAATTTATTCGATGGCAAGATAATTATTTTATTTGATGAGAAGTTATTCGAAGACTTAAGATAATTTTTTTATTCGATTGGCGTTTCATCCGTAGCGTCGAATAACGTTTTCATCTTTATCTTCATCTTTATTCGAAGGTTTATTCGAAGCTTTCGAGTCGTCGAATAAATTCTCATGGAATAATTTATTCGTTGCTTCGAATAAATATAAATTGGATCATTCGAACCTTCGAATAACGAATAAAATTTCTTTTATCTTTTATTCGTTATTCGAAATTCTTATTTAATTCTTATTCCATCTCTGAATCTAACCCAGACCCTCTCCGATCACTCTTTTCAATATTAAAAGTAGAACACGTCCATAACTTAAATGTAAACCGAACTCTAAAGCCGAACGGCGGTAACATATATATAAGAAAAAATTATTCAGAATTTCGAATTTTATAACATATCTGAGAATCATAAAAATCGACGGGGTGTAATTTAATGTATACATTTACCAAAAACATTTTAGTTTTTAGCAAATATCTCGAAAACTAAGAGAGTCCAGCGGTTGCATGTATAGGAAAAAGTTGTTCAAAATGTTGATTTCTACAACATATTTCAAAATCATCAAAATCGAAAACGCGTTTGCTTTCTAAATAATTACCAAACATTCTTTGCTACTTATAATAATAATGACGAAAATCGAGGTGGTAATATCTGGTGAACCATCTGTATGTACTAGCCGGTCGGCTTGTTTTCGAAATTTTTGAAAAGGGAATTGAACAATTTGTTTCCGGTAAAACAAAAGCATTTTTTAAAAGATTTGATTTGGACGACCAATTCCTTCAAACGGAACCATTATTTTGGCCTGAAACCAGAGGCTTTACTAAAAATTTATAATTAGTTAATAAACTGCGGGTTGTCAATGATATCGCAGAAAGGGGTATTAAATTACTGGAAGACTATAATGAATTATTTACAAAAAATGAGAAATAAAAACAATACGTTCTTCAAATTGTAAATGATTACCACCAAAAATTTCCTGATGGTAAAAAATAGATTTTATCCTATAGCCAACAACTATAAATAATTATAAATAATTACATACGAATAAACTATTCATTTTCAAAAACATCTTATTTTATCTCATTTCACGTCATTTATCAACTTCCATTACAATAATTTGTACAGCTTTCCAATCATTCAAGAAATTTCATAAATTTTATTAAAAGTAGGTTTTTAGGCTTCTAATAAAATACTCATTCTTTTTATGTCTTTATAATTAAGAAATATTCAAAGTACACTTTGAAGGAAAAGTTTTACACTTTGAAGGAGCAAAGTACACAAGTTTGACCCGAAGGAATACAATAAGAATTCAAATGTCGCGGAACTAAGTCCTCTCTCTCTCTAAATTACGCACAGAGGTATGTGGGGGACGCGTCGCTAAGACTACAGTCCCTGGCCAGTTTATTAGACGCACTATAAAATATTTGTAATTGTATATGTTGCACTAGATTATATGCGATATTATTTACATTTACCCTTACAAATAATGATTTTTATATAGGAAATTTATGATAGTTTTATTTCATATTTATTTTTTACATGTCGCCACATAATGTTAAGATATTGGCTATGGAACATAAACAAGTATAAACTTGTTTCATTTGCGTTGTCGCGTGCTACAAGTACTGACGTGTTTATATGGTTTTGTTTAATGTATTTATTTGTCTTTCAGGATTAAACTACACGGTAGTTTGTTTATTGTGTGTGCAGCACGTTTGATAGCTAGAATTACTAGATTGAAACAATTTAACCATGGGTAAAAATGGCGACTTTTCACCACGTAAAATAGCTGCAGTTAAGGCCCTCATTAATACTAAAATGTTTTCCAACCGCGAAATATCACGAAAGTTGATGGTGTCTGAAGCAACTGTGCGACGCATAAAGAAGAAAGTTGAAACAATTATAAATATTTTATAGTGCGTCTAATAAACTGGCCAGGGACTGTACGTTACAGTGAAGTTACTTTACGTACTGTACTCTAAAATTTTGCTCGAAGGAGAACTAATGCTCGATCTTGCTTCCAGTCTAAGCCGTATACTAAACTCGAACTGGATTAGAAATGAGCCCACGAGTCCGAATTTCTCGGCCCTTTTTATTATTTATTATTATTATTAACGGGGTGGCCCCCTTTGATACACTTAAAATAAAAAATAACATTAAGATTCGCAGTTACAGACGCATTTACATTGATTAGTAAAAGATTCAGTCGAACAACCAAAGAAGTCAAGTTGGTGTGCAAACATATTAGCCTGTCTACAGCAACGTCTGATACATTCGTTGGCAGAGAAGTTGGATCTACAATAAGATTCATGGAATAACGGGTAGTTTCTGAGAGTTCTAAGCGGAGCATTAAACTGTATTAGACGTAAAAGATCGGGACAGTCAATATAATGATTTAAAGTTTTAAAAATTAGTGCTAAGTCAAATCTAAGCCTACGTTGAGCAAGGGTAGGAAGATTGAGGAGATTAAGATAGGCATCATAATTATGGCAGGTTTTTGGTATAGGCTCATGTATTTTGTAGAATACAAAGCGCACAAACTTGTGCTGAATTTTTTCGATGGAATATATATGATTTTTATTATAGGGATTCCAAATGGGTGAACAATATTCAAGGTGAGGACGAACTAGGGCAGAGTAAAGGATTTTGAAGGTGGTAGCTCTTTTAAAATTAGAAGCAGTCCTCATGAGAAGACCGAGAGCTCTAGACGCCGTTAGGACAATTCGCTCAACGTGTTCAGTGAAGGATAGATTTGCAGTATATGTTATTCCAAGATCTCGTACAGAGGTGATATTACACAGTTCAACATTCTCAATGGTATATTGATACTGAAAAGGTTTATGCTTTCTATGGAATTGCATAACTTTACATTTAGATGAGTTCATGCTCATAAGATTGGACTTGCACCAGTTAGTAATGTTATTCAGATCCTGTTGCAAGAGCAACATATCATGGGCAGAACCAATCTTGAGAAAAATTTTCAAGTCATCTGCATATAGTAAAAATTGAGAATGTTCGATAACGGAACCTATGTCGTTAATAAATAGGTTGAATAAAAGTGGACCAAGATGAGAACCTTGTGGTACTCCCGAGGAAACTCTAATCTTTCTGGAGAGTTCATCAGCGAATCTAACTATCTGAGTTCGACCACTGAGATAGCATGCAATCCAAGATAACATAGTACCAGTTATGCCCAGAGACGCTAATTTATGCAGTAAGATGTCGTGATTGACAGTGTCAAAAGCTTTACTGAAGTCAGTAAATATGACGTCAGTTTGGAATCCGTCATCAAGTCCGTTGGCAATATAGTTTGTGAATAAGGCTAGGTTAGTGAGAGTGGAACGGCGAGGAAAAAAGCCATGTTGCTCATTGATAATTATGTGTTTCGTAAGTGAGGATAGCTTCTCTGCAACCAGTTTGTCAAAAATCTTGGCCATAACATTCATAAGAGAGATGGGACGATAATTTGAAATACAAGAGTTATCCCCAGACTTGTAGATAGGCGTAATCAGGCTAGATTTCCACCTGTCCGGAAAGCTCCCTGAAGAGAGAGAGAGAGAGGTTAAAGATAATCCATAAGATTCTGGACAGGATAAAGCGACAAGATTTAAAAAATAAAGGTGGTAATCCATCGTCACCAGATCCCTTATTTATGTCAAGGCTATTGAAACATCGAAAAACGTCGCCAAGATTAATGCTTAGGTTGGGAATATGAACAGTATTCGAATATTGAATGTAGTGCAAAGGAGTAACGGATTGATTGTAGACGGATTCAAAAAAAGATGCAAAACCGTTAGTTATATCAGAGGCGTTTGAAAGTTCACAATTATTGAGATACATGTGAGTTGGTTTAGAGTTAGAAGAGGTGCAGGTATTGATATGACTCCAGAAAGATTTAAAGTTACGTGGTATCATATTTTCAACCGAGTTTATGTACGAGGTCCAACATTTTTCCGACAAGGTTTTGCAAGTTGCGCGAAGTTTAGCAAAGAGAAGGTAATCGCTGTATACGTTGCTGTTCTTAAAAGAGCGATGTGCCTGTTTCTTATTCTTGATCATGGTAATGAGTTCCTTGGTAAACCATTTAGGATAAGTTGATTGTCGAGCTAATTGTGTTGGGACAAAGGTATCAACTACATAATTGAGATGTCTGTATAATAAATCTACCGCTGCATTGACTTCAAGGTTGAGTAAAGAAGTGTCCCAATCAATGGAACCCAAATATTCGTTGATAGCGCTGTAGTCTGCACGATAAAAGTTCGCTCTTATTTTATAAGAAGTTTTTCTAGAACGAGCAGAGTTAGGAAATCCAACTGCAACTTGAAAGGTCAATGCAGGGTGATAGTTGTCGCATGATAGTAATGGCTCGGTTGCACTAAAGACGTTAACAAAATTAGTGTTTGAAAATAGAAGATCTAGTGTGGAACCACCATAATGGTGAATGAAATTGTGCTGTGACATATTAAGAATATTAAACTGTTCGCATATTATGTATGCCAGCCGCTGAGATGAAGAAGTTGAAGTGAAAAAGTTTAAAGTACCGTCCGAATCATTACACCAGACAGTATGCGGTAAATTATAATCCCCAATGACATATATGTTTGTATTTGGGTTCGATGCCACCAGTTGTCTAACCGTTTCGCTGTGGTCTTCGTAGAGGCACGCTTCTGAGTTGGGAGGTAAATAAACAGTGCCGAGTATGTATGCATTGTTATTGGAACGAACCCTAACAAATATCTGCTCAATACGGTTTATTTGAATGCTGATTAAATCGCAAAGTAGATTATCACGAACCGCGATCAGGACTCCGCCGCCTCGTAAAAAAGAGCTAGTGTTCACATTTCTGTCCGAGCGAAAAATTTTATAACCACTAAAAACACTGTCGATGTCCGTGAAAGAGTCGTTTAGCCAGGTCTCAACTAAAATGATAGCGTCATAACAAACACAACACGTGGATAACGACATTTTCAAATCGTGTAATTTTGTCCTAAGACCACGAACGTTTTGATAATATATCAAAGGGTTTTTAGTCAGTTTTTTTTACTGGTAAAAGAAGATGTATTAATTATTCTTGGAACGCCATTAACGTATTTGATTGTTTTGCAAGTGTCACCAGCATCTTTAAGAGATTGAAGCTCAGTCCTTAGATTCACTAGATGCTGTCTTTGCTTGGGAGTTGTGTCTTGGAAGATCTTAACTGGACCCTTATACTTATTCTTGTTGCGAAGGATATTCAGCACATCAGATTTGGAAGATAATATGTAGCTCGAACCAGACGAGGACGATGGTCACTCTTCTTCCCAATTCTGACGGTCCTAAGGTTTGCAAGATCTACAGGATGGATAGTCTTGAAAATCTCCTTAATAATGGCAGTATCCGAGGATGTATTAACCGATGCAGAGATGGATTGATCCTTCTCCTCCAAGTTTCCCAAAATAATGTTTAGCGCTCTATTCTCACGGTCCGCCAGTTCGCCAAAAACATCGTCCTCCAGCTGCTGAATAGTTTATACTTTTATACCAAAAAATCTATTACGGACCTTGCATGGTGACTTCCAAGTAAAGGCAATGGTCTCGGATAGGAGGTTTGAATCGAGCCCTTTCAGAGTTGCTTTACGTAACTCGTCTGGACTCGCAACAAATGCGAAGGTTGTGTTTGCATCTGGATAACTTGCTTTAAAACACATAACCACCAGAATGAATTGTCTTCGTATAGAGAAAACGTAGATAGCGATGCAGAAAATCGATCGTTAGAAAAAAGGAACGATGAGCTATTGACGCGTAAACTGACGAGTACAAATTAATATTGCGATATTTGAAATAATGTAACAATGTAATGAAGAATGATAACTCTTCAAATCCAGATGTTTGATTTTACTTTCGAAATTGCCCAAACTTTTGCTAATTAAAAAAAAATATACAACCTATCCCCTTGCTTGTAAGACGAACGATAACTATGTATATGTGTATAAAATAAAACCAGATTGAAATTTTTTAATTCACATGACCTAAAAGACAAATATCATATCAATCGCAATTTCGCGATGCGTTTAGTCTGCGGTTGATTCGAAGTGTATTTTTTAATGAATCTAACCGAAAAAATTGTGTTAAATAATAAAAGTATATTAAAAAAGTATAAAATTTCAAATAATTAATTTTTTAATTCTGTTTATTTAAAAAAGTTCCAAATAATCGAAAGAAAGAAAATTCCACCCTTAAGCTTTGTTTGAAGTTAAGTTACGTTACAGCCGTTAGAACTATGTATTTCAAAGATGCAAGCATGAGTGTGCACTCCTATCATTATCTTTGGTTTAATTTTCGAGTATAAAAGAGGATGCAGAAGCATGGGGGAGACCGCGGTTTGTTGATTATAGGGGTAGGTTGTCTAATTGTTATTAACTTTTCATAAACGCATGTGTTACCGCGGAAAAATTTATTATAGAAACAGGAAACTTTTAACACGCCAAATTTTTTGTTTTTGACACCGTCATTATAGATTGTTTGAAAGTTAGGTAACTATGTTCGTCAAAAAATTAATTATCTTAGGAAGTATGTTTTCCTAAAGATTTAATGTTTTCGTACTTCACATAGTTAGAGCAGAGTAAACGAATATTTTACACTTCTCACTGTTGAAGCTTTCGGGTGTAAGCCGTGTCCTGGAGGAAATGTTTTCCCGGTGTTTTGCTAGCATTGCAGCTGGCTTGTTCCGGGGATCGAAAGACACAGTGAAACTTGTATGTGTCTGGTACGGTGCACTATTGAAGTGTACCAAGTGTATTGTTCAGTTAAACAATTAAAACAGCACCATATCATTGGTGCAATGATCCGGCTCAATAATCCGGAACATTTTTTCATTGGTGCTCAATGATCCATAAAATACACTCGGTACACTTAAATAGTGCACCGTACCAGACACACCAGTTTCAGTGTGTCTTTCGATCCCCTCAAGAAACTAGCTGCAATGCTAGCGAAACGTCAGGAAAACATTTTCTCCAAGACACGGCTTCCACCCGAAAGCTTCAACAATGAGAGCTATACAGGGTGTAACAACAGTTCGTTGAAAGAGGTGATTCCTGAGGCGATTTTAAACAACTTTTTCCTTAGCGAAAATGTTAGATGGGGCTTTTTTAAAGAGTTATTAACGAAAAACACCGACCAATAGAAGCACGAATACGGTGGATGAATTTCAGCGCGGGCTCCAGTGGCGAGTAGTATTGGCCCGCCATGGTCCGCCCCATCATTAATCCGCTGTACTCGCTCCCCGATTGGTTGGAGTTTTTCGTCAATAACTCGTTAACAAAGCCCCACCTAACATTTTCGCTAAGAAAAAAGTTGTTTAAAATCACCTTAGGAATTAACCCTTTCAAGGAACTGCAACATTTTTGTTACATCCTGTATAACGCCGGGCCGTGAAAGCTTCAAATTTCTGATTAGGAATATTTTAAATATTATTTGATAAATGACTTATTGGAGTAGTACTCTGTTTCATATACAGGATGTTCAACAACAGGTGTCAGAAGACGAAATCAGGAATGAAAAGAATTGCGTTTGAGGCTTCGTTAGCGAATTATTAATTGCTGCATATACATACGTGCAAAAACCTGTCTGACGCGAGAGCCTTTTCTATTGTCAACGCGCGCTAGCTAGGTCAGACACACCGCTGTCGGTACCGTAGCTACTCAAAGGAACCCACTTACCTCATAATCAAATCAATGACATCTTTCGAAACTACAATAATTTTCTTCAATACATATTTGGTTGAACGTCGTACAGCGACTCGTGTTAGGTCTTTAGCCAAATTTAGTTCCAAATCTTATATCAAAATCTATAAATGTAAGAACCATGAAGCCCTATCTCTAGACCTCTTAGTTGTTTAGAGATTCGTGGGTCTTAGATTTACGGATTTTAGAACCAAGAATTATGGGTTTTGAGTCTGTGTATTGCTAAATTTGTCGATTTGGTCCTTATGAATTTAGGGTTTACTGCTTTCAGCAGCTCATTCTAGTACACGGTTCAATTGACTGACAGTGGCTGAAATCGCGTATGCACTAGCTATATGAATCGCTGTGATTAACGATAAGTATTATTAGACTTAAAGCACATTGATTAACCTTCATTTGGAGCCCATGCAGAATTTTTTAACTCGTTTAGTGTATTGTTTACAGACTATCGAAAATGTCCAAAAACAGGTGATTTTACAACTTTGCCGTTAATTTTTAAAAATCAAAGCAGGTAGAGCAATTTTCCGACCAGATTTGAACGCAACAGCAGAAAAAGTACAAGAAAGCATTCGGTGTTCCGATTTGCATATGTATTTTGTGGTATCAATGCATACGACTTCATAAAAAAAGCTATTTAATATAGTAAAGACAGAAAATGACTAGAAACATGGTTTTTTTTATTTTTAGGATTGTAAAATTATATTTTATTAATATAAATACGATGAGTTTTATTTTTTTTATACCAAACTTTAGTTTTAAAAGCGATAAATATAAAAAAACGTTATTCTAAACCTTCTAGCATTATTTACTGAAATACGTAAATTAAATTCTTGAGACACTAACAGAAACAGCATTTTTGCGAAATTCATTTCTATTTAACATCTGACGACACTTCTTGACTAATTCCAATTGACTGAAAAAGTTTGTTGACTAATTACAGCTAATTATTGTATTAGAGTTTAATTAACGCTGCTATTGGCGGTATTGAAACATGTAAATTACTAGCTTGATGTGTAATGTGTTTTTGTGACAGATACTCGCGTCTTATATTAGTAAGAACGAAAAATCCAAAAGTATACGTGGTGAGTAAATATTTTCGCATCGACTATTTATGAATTTCTGTCCACTTAAGCATTACTTAACATTTTTTTCGTGAATATTTTGTGAAAGTGCATTACGTTGACTAATTTGCAGTACTAAGTAATATTCAACGCGTGCAGGTTCCTCAAAAATATTGTCCAGGGTTACTTGACCAACATAGCATAATTTTTAGATATCCGCTTCCGATCACTTCAATTTTTGAATATATTTTAGGAGAATCGAAAAACAAAAAGTACGTGTTTTTCTTTTTTGATCCGTTTCCATATTTAGGGGGTGAAACCACCTCTCAAACTGCATCAGATCTAAATAACGGTCACTTGGATGATTACAGACTACTTCAATTAATTTTGTCTACAAACCAGCATGGTTCATTATAGCAAACATCCATTATCAAATAAATGTGTAATTTCCATTAATATCGTTATTTATTTTCTTGAGCACTAGTGATAAATGTCAAGTGAACTAACTTTATAATATAAGTCAACTAACTTCATAGTCGTAGCTTATTGACTTAAGCTTATTGACTGTTTTCACCAGCATAAATGTGATAAAAACTACAACGTACGTACAATAAAAGCGATTTTCAAAATTAATTCTGCATACCTAAAGAAATGTATAAACTTTTCGCATGCAACAAGACGACAAATATCAATGATTCATTTAAAAGAAGTTAATAATGTTAAAAGTTAGTTAACTAGCCCCGCTTCTTCTATCTTCAGAAGTTTTAGTCTAGATTATTGCGACCTGCGTTACGAAAAGTAGCACGTTTCGATTTTCTTAAGAAGAACAGAACATTTCGGTTTACCGTGAAAAAAAGCACGTTTCATGGTTTTTGACGAATATTATGCGACTTTTGCTGCAAAAACACTTTTCACTATTCTGCGGTGAATAATTTACGGTGAAAACTAACATACTATATGTATTTACTTCGCCACGAAGAATAGCACATTTCAATTTTACGGAAAATCTGACACATTGTGTTTAAAATACATATTACTTAAAAATACTATTTACAAAATAATACGTCTCCCTTTGCTACAAAAACTAACACGTTTGAAAGTTTTTTCATTAAAGCTAGTACTTATGGATCATTCCATGTGAAAACAGACACTTTTCGAAGTACAGTATTTTCTCGATACCTGCTCGCGCCTCAGGACCGAACGGGAGCGCGTATCGAGTGAGGACAACGTTTTTTCTAGCGTTCCGAACGTAGAAAGAGACAGCGCGCTAAAGAGAAAGAGGGAGTGATGCTCGAGGCGAGCGAGCATTCTCATGATTAAAAAAATACCAAATTTCATATAAATCGGCCTATTTTTAACGAAACTAGCATTTTTATAAGTAAATCAAGTTTCTCTGTAATTTCGTTAATTATAACTCGATTTACGTCGTGTTTGATTTTTTCTTCATCGGGAGAGCATAAGGAATCGATTGGTGTTACGTTCGTCAAGATCCGATAAAAATTGCGATTTATCTGCCGTCATATTAGTATTGCTTCACACGGATATTCGATCCCTCACGGCAACAGGGCGCCGAGCCGGCTATCGCGTAACCCAATACATGTCCGCTTCGCTGGTTCCAAGAAGGGGGAGCCCCTCTTCCCGTGGAGGGGAAATAGTGGGGATAAACAGGGAGCCCGTAGCGCGTGGTTTCGGAGAGCAGGTATCGAAAAAATACTGTAACATGGATTTTGCTGAACTTTGGATATGTTGTAGCTTTTATGGGCGCAAAGACGTGTTTCGAAGGATTTTTCAAAATTTAAAAGAGAGTCAAAATAATTTTGGAAATTCGCCTGATGCTTTCCTTAGTAGAAAGGTTTGCTCTATCGCGTGGTATGGTCAAATTTTCTTCAAAATTGATTTTTTCAAAAACTGTACGTTCTGGAAAAAAACGGTTTGCAGATTCGTATTCAGAACATCGAAATCTATAAGAAATGTTTATTCAAGTTTACAAAATCAGACCCGTGTTGTACAGTGGAATTTATTGAAGAAAATGATTCCATGAATTAATTGTAGAGAAACTGATTTGCTGCCGTAACATATCATTTCAGCTAGCAAAACTAGCTGACTTTGCTATATCAATAAGTTCAAGATTGCTTTTAAATACAATTTCTTTGCTGCAGTAGCAAAGCTGCTTAGCTATAACATCAAATTTTTTCCAGCGAATTATAGATTTGCTGGATCAACTAAACCATTTTTTTCCGTGTGTGATCGGGTCCGGAGTCGTTCGCGGAGTCATTCGCGCGATTATTCACGCCGACGGGAATGTTCAGAGAATAGTTCCTCGTCAGAGGATTTGCGAGCTACCGCGAAACGATTGAAACAGGAACTGAAAAACGTGCAGATCAGACCTGTGTGTGACGACTCGGTGGTTCCAAAGTTTGATCCGTCGTGAGATAGTGCGGATATTGAACAATGGGTGCGCGGCAGGTCGATTGTATTGCGCGACGTTACTTATGGAGTCACGATCACATACTCTTAGTTATCGCTCGCAATTTGGAAGGGCATACACGATGAGTATTTGATGACGAACTCAAGTATGATCATACTTGGAAATCGCTGAAGACCCTGTTGATCCGATGGTTTAAACGGCCATTACCGTTTGCTCGATTATTGAAGGAAGCGGTGAATTACTCAGCGAGCCCCGGACAGAAACTGGGGAATTACTGTTTTGAAAAGCTTCCCAAGTTAAGGGCCTTAAAATTAGACATCTTGGTATCGGAGAGGAGAGCATTGAGCGAACGGTACGCTCGAACCGGTACGTAGATGTAAATGAGTTTCAGTTATGAAGGAAATGGGAGCGATGCCCGAATCGGCCTCTTAGAACAAGATTTCGGCCACACGTCCGACAACGTTTCGTCGGGGAGTTTATGCCAATCGTTCCGAGACTACGACTTCAACTTCATCAACGAAGACTACTGCTGCTTCTACAACAGGGGAAAAGCCTCAACGTTCAACAATCACGTGTTGCAACTGTGGGGAAGTAGGACACATTTCAACTAGATATTCCAAAACTCCTATTATCTGTCGACAATGTGAGATGAAAGGACAGTTAGCCAAGTTTTGCTCTCGAGCGAAAAGAATCAATTCAATACAGGTGAGTCAAGGCAATAGAAATATGTATTTGCTACCAGCTTTGGTTAATGGGCACAAAGTCACAGTTCACATACATTAATTCAACGGTCGGTAGCACTTAGGTTGAGAACCCAGATAATACGAGACAACGGTTTAATGTTAAAAGGATTTACTGGGACTAGTACATACAGCAACACATTCGCTGATGTCGTTATAAAAATTATGGAGGCCACAGTGAAAGTACGCGCAATTATAGCCGAGTCAGACGACATGCAATACGAAGTAATACTTGGACGCGACTATTTAGATCAAACTCATATAATAATGATGAAACGACAAAATCGAGTCATAATACGAAAATTACCTCGAATTGGAACTGCACAAGTAGATATAACAGAAGTCTTTACAGTTAATGAAACACTGAGATCGAGTTGTTTTCGAGAATGTTGACCATGGGAGTAAACAACGTTGTTTGAAGTTGATGGAATCATACGCGAACCGTATTACGACCTCTATGCGAACACTAGGAAGAACTAGTACTACGAAGATGCAGATTCACTGTACAACAGATATACCGATGCATTACAATGCGTATCGGATGGCCGAGGTGGAACGGAATGTGGCACGGAAGATAATTACTGAACTCCTTGATAATAATATTGTTCGTGAATCTGTATCACCATACGCGAGCCCGACTACTCTTGTGAAAAAGAAAACGGGAGACTATCGTTTCTGCGTGGATTATCGCCGGTTGAACGCGATGACAATTAAAGATCGATATCCCTTACCGTTGATTGAGGATCAGATTGATCGACTAGGAGGTAACAAATACTTCACGGCTTTAGACTAGGCCTCGGGATATTATCAGATACCGATGAGCGAAGAATCGATAGAAAAAACTGCATTTATAACCCCGGATGGTCATTTTGAATTTTTGAGAATGCCTTTTGGACTTACCAGTGCGCCGACAGTTTTTCAACGGCTTATCAATGCAGTATCGGGTTCGTTGAGAAATACAATAGCGTTTCCGTATCTTGACGATATCATTATACCCTCAGTTAGTGTTGCGGAAGGTATACAACGCGTTGGACTTGTCTTTGAGAAATTTTGGGAGCATAACCTTACACTCAATTTGAATAAATGTTCCTTCTTGATGACACACATCGATTATCTGGGGCGGGAGATAAGTGCAGAAGGCGTAAAACCGGGTCACAAGAAAGTGGAAGCTGTATTGATGATGCCTAATCCGACCACTGTAAAAGAAGTACGACAATTTCTTGGCTTGGCCGGGTACTTTCGGAAATTTATCAAGGTGCGTCTACATATAGCGAACGATCGCGAACGAACAAGTGTGGACGGGATCGTTCGCGCGCGTTTGCGTACGCAATACCGTCCACACTTGTTCCTTCGCGATCGTTCGTCCGTGTTTGTTCGCGCGCGTTCGCTAGACGTAGACGCACCTTCAGGGAATACGCAACCATAGTAACCGCTTTAACAACATTAACTCGAAAAAATGTATTGTGGGAGTGGGGAGATGCACAGAAAAAAGCGGTAGAGGGAGTAAAAGAAGCTCTAACTACGCGACCTATACTTTCCATATACGATAGTACGCTTCAAACCGAACTACACACCGATGCTAGCGTGCTGGGGATCGGTGCTATTCTATTTTAATTCACACCTGAGGGCAAACAGCAAGTGCTTGCATATTTTAGCAGGCAGACTACTTATAAGAAACGAAAGTATCATTCGTATGTAGTATTATCTCTTCGATATTTTCGTGTGTATCTGCTCGGGCTAGATTTCACCGTTGTCACAGATTGCAATGCGTTGCGCACAACGTTTACGAAAAAGGACTTAGTGCCGCATATTGGACGATGGTGGTTGGAGATCCAAAACTTCACGTTTAATATCGAATACCGAGCAGGGACCAAAATGCTGCATGTCGACGCCCTTAGTAGGAATCCGCTTCAAGGTAATGAAGTTTGTACTGTAGATATTACGGAAGTAGAACGGATCTTAGCGGTACAACTACAGGATGAACAACTCAATCGGATACGACAAATTCTTGCCGGACAAGGTTGTAAATGTAGATACTAAACAGTATCTTATCAATTATATGCTCAAGCACGGTAAAGTTTATAAACAATTAGAAAATGGACGTCAGGCATGGGTGGTACCAAAGGCGGCAAGATTTAAAATTTGCCGTTTATGCTTCGACGACGCTGGACACTTAGGGTTGGAAAAAACGTTACGACGAATCCGTGAAAACTACTGGTTTGTAGAGATGGTTCCATTCGTAACGAAATACGAGGGTCATCCGGAAAGTAGTACCCGTTTTAGAATTAAAAAATAAGTAACAAATATTTGTTGACAAAACTTTTTACTTGTTAACAACAATCTTAAACTACTTCTCTACATAGTCACCATGCAAATTTAAGCATTTGTCATAACGTGTGACGAGCTTTTGTATCCCAGCTTCATATGCCTCTACCGCCAGTCCATTGAGAAATGTATTCACCTCTTCTTTCAGTTCTTCATCAGTATGAAATTTCGTTCCTTCCAAAAAGTCCTTTAGTTTTGTAAACAGATGAAAGGAAGGATGATCTGAAGGAGCCAGATGGTCTCAATGAGCAGTACACGTGGTGGGATTTTCAATTTTTTTAAACATTGTAAACACTCACAGAAACAGTAACAACAATGACAGCGCTACGAAACTTCCCATACAGTGAGCAGGTAGACAATTGAACCCCTTCGATGGGTCGCCACCTTGCCGTGGTAAAGGGGCTCAAGTAGCTGCGATGAAGTCAAAGGCCATGCCGGCGGGAGCTCGCTCCCGGTAGTGTCTCACATGCTGGAAGGACTTTAACGGAGCAGTGAAAGCTAAGAGCGACTCGACCTCAAGGAACTGCTGTGGCAGTACGGGCTTCGCGTACCCGGGGTCCTGAGCTGTGTGAATGGGGGAGGGGAGGCATTAAACCGGGGTTTCTTGACCGCAGAGGTCAAGATTCACCCGGGCGTGGCTCCCCTCTTGTGGGTTTGGTGATGGATGTCTGGTCATGGATGAATGGGCGTCGGCCGGCCCCCGTGGAAATTCCCGGCGAGACTAACCAAGGGGGGAGTAGTAGCCCTCCGACCTGGGTGACGGGACATGTTAGTACCTGACCTCTGCCCTGGAAGACGCCCTGAAAGATGGGCCTGAAGGGGCATGTTTAACGTGGAAGAACCGCTGTCCAAGCCGTTGGAGCCACGGCCAGAGAGTTTACTCCCTGATCGTCACTGGCAGGAGCCTATCTCGGGGTTGAAGCGGGGTAACCGGGCGATGGAGCGGTGGGGGGGTTTGGTCAGCCGCCCCACATAACCTGTGTGCCGGGGGGTTAAACCGGCACACCGTCTAGCCTGAGGTTAGGGTAAGGGGCCCCTCGGGTCGGGTTCCCGCCCTCTCAATAGGGGTGACGTTAAACCTTTAGCACAATTGTGGGCCAGCCCGTCTCCTGGAAACTTTTTATTAGAGTCACATTTTCGGTACCGATAGGGGTTGACCACCTGATAAGCCGCTTCTCGGCTTCGGTATCACGTAATTAGGGTACTTCACCGCCGGATAGATCCCCCACCGCGGTGGGGGTCCCATGATGGGCGAAGGCGAAGAAATATAACTTACATAGATATGGCTTCAAATACAAACATCGATGCGATAGAGGAGGTGAACCGGCGACTTAGAGCCGAGTTCGAGGAGGTGAGGAGGCGCCTGTCTGGACCACCCACAACCAGTGGCGTGGTACCACACAGTGCGCGGGCAGGATTTTCTGCCGATCAACCTGGTGGGAAGGCCGATAGAAGCAGTACTGCTGAAATTTCGGCAGGAGGCCTGGGAGTCGTCTCGACTCCACCTGTCGATATCCCGTCGGGGCGGACGTCGAGAAATCCCAGATTCTCCCTGAGGTCTGGGAAAACGACCTCCAGAGCAGGTTCGTCCTGCGGTGAGGCAGAGATGGACATGGATGATAATGGCAGCGTAAAATCTGACACATCCATATCTTTTGGCTCCGCTGGAACCAAGCGCATACGCGAGCATGCGGCGCTAAAGCCCGGATGATCAGGCAGACGTTACGGGCCTGACCACGGAGATGACCTCCTCGCCTAAAAAGTCAGCTTTAGACGAGGAGAGAAAGCAAAAGGTGCGCGACAGGAAACGCGCTCGAGAACTGGAGGTCGAGCGCATCCTGCGGGATGAACTACGCATGAAATGCCTTGGGATGGAGACTGCAGAACTGGCCTTACTTGTCAAGGAGCAGTCTACATCCATCGAGCATGTGGCCCGGAGCTCCGGCAACCTAAAGGGGAATTATAAGGCCGACCTGTACCGCGCTGCACGATTGGCGGATATTGCATGCCTGGAACTCGCCAAACGCACGCAGCAACCCTCGACCAGCGCACTCCTGGAAGTCAGCGAGTGCGGCAGGCTGAGGGAGGAGTTAGGCGCCACGAAAGTGGAATTGGCGGCTCAACGCCGCATTATTGAAGACCTCCGGGTGCGGCTTGATAAAGCCACTGCTGATGGTGTCAAACGTCGCGGGGTATCGGGCAGCGAAGCCAAGGGGACCTCACCCCCCTCTACCGGTGTTCACGAACCTTCTCCTCAACCGGGAGAACCGTGCCGCAGTATGGCTGAGATGGTTGCTTCTCTGGTAGAACAATAGCTGCGGCCGTTTTTGAAGCAACTCACCGAGCTGATAAGCCCCCTTTTACAGGGCTTAAATCTGCATGAGCACGGGGTTGCGAGGAGAGGAACTGATGGTGGTCCTTGCATTATTTCGGACATCACGTTCCCCTCTTCGCAACCGCCCCTAGTGGAAACCCTCCCGAGCACCCGGGGAACTGGAGCGCGTAGAAGTGCACACAGCGTTGGAGAGGACGGCCAAAATAAGACCTCCTCACAAAAAAGGAGAGGGAGGAGACAACGCCAGGTGGAGGTTACCAGGGAGGCTGTTGCCCCTGTTCCTCCTGCACCCTCCTCTAACAAAGAAGGGACAGAGGCTAACCCTCAATCGAAGCAAACACCTCAGGCACAAAATGCTGCATCTGCATCTTATGCAGACATGGCCAAGAGGCCAAAAGAGGACAGGAAGGACAACGTCCTCAAACACGTGAAGAATGGAGAGATCAATCCCAAAGAGGTCTCTCCAAAGCCGAAGCTGGCAAAACCCCCCCGACAGGCGGTAGTTGCTGTAAGCATAACCCCCGGTAGCAAGACCTCGCTGAACGAGGCCATCTCCAAGGCCAAGTCAGAGATTAACCTGAAGGACCTGGGGATCAATGAGATCCGCCCAAAGAGGGCTGTAACTGGGGGTCTCCTTTTGGAAATCCCCGGTCCGGACAGCGCTAGGAGGGCTGCAGATTTAGCAGCCAGCATGTCCCGGGTGCTGTCTGGAATGGGGGTCAGTGTGACCCGACCCACCAAAAAAGCGGAGCTCCGAGTCACAGATCTAGATGATTCGGTGGGCTCCGCCGAGGTGGGTCGGGCCATTGCAATGTGTGGGGGATGTGCCGAGGCCGAGGTACAGGTGGGCGAAATCCGCCGTACCAGCCGAGGCCTCGGCACGGCCTGGGTGCGCCTATCCTTGGCAGCGGCCCACAGGGTCGTTGCAGGGGACAGGCTATTGGTCGGATGGTCGGCCGCTAGGGTGAGGGTCCTACCTAATAGACCCCTCCAGTGTTATAGGTGCTACGAGGCGGGTCACACCGCCCCCCAGTGCACCTCAGGGGTCGATAGGGGCGGCCTCTGCTACCGCTGCGGAGAGAAGGGTCATGTTGCCCGAAACTGCTCTGCGGCGGTGGTATGCTGCCCCTTGTGTAGGTATTTGGGCCGGCCATCCGGTCACAGATTAGGAAATGCGGGTTGTGCCCCCCTCCCTCAAAAAAAGAAGGGGGGCAAAAACAAAAAGGAAGTTCCTGGAGGGGAGGAGGCGGCTACTGCTGCTTCCACCTCCTCCAGGGCTCCTTTAAAGGAGAAGGCAAGTGGCCAGCACGACACCCGCGGGGGTCCCTCCCGGCCGCAAGAAGGGAAGGCACGAGCCGTTGTTGGCACGGCGCCTTCTCCGAAAAAGAGGAAGGGAGAGACGTCTTTCCCTACCTTCATCCCTGTGAGTAGTGGGAGCCTGCCACTGCCACTCGAACGCATGGAGGTGGGGGAGGCTAAGGCGGACAAGATATCCGCCTCCCCTCTGGAGATGCTGTCTGCCCAGTCATCTTCGGGGTCAACGGCCCCTTCGTCGCACACTGCGGTGGCGACAATTGCGACGAGTCCGGAGGTGGCGGGCAAGCCAGAAAGCCCGCTACCTCCGGATCCGAAACAGAGAGTCGGCACGATGTGCCAGGATGGTGGGGAACCTGACCTGAATCAAGTCAAGTAATGGCCCCCGCCATCCTACAGGCGAATTTAAACCGCTCCCGCGGTGCCCAGGATATCTGGCTCCAGGCACTACGGGAGCGGAATATTGCTCTGGCCGTCGCCACTGAGCCTTACCGCGTCGTCGATCGCCCAAATTGGGCGGGATCGGCGGATGGGCTCGTGGCGATGGCCTGGTCGTGGCCACCCGTGTCCCCGCCGGTTAAAGTGCTGGAGCGGGGGCAGGGTTGGCTCGCAGTTAAGTGGCGGGACATCGCGGTGGTCGGGACGTACATTACACCCAACTGCGACCTCGCCTCCTACGCAGTACATCTGGACGGGGTGAGCACATGCATTAGGCGCTGCCTCCCCCGTCCGGTAATAGTCCTGGGGGATTTTAATGCCCATGCTACGGCGTGGGGCTCCCGCAGGACAAACAGTAGAGGCGAGGTCCTTCTGGATTGGGCGTCGGCGTGCGATCTCCGGCTCCTAAACAGGGGGACCGTTTTTACCTGCGTACGGCCGCAGGGGGGGTCTATTGTCGATCTGACATGGGCCTCCCCCAATATCTGCGGCCGGGTCGTGGGGTGGAGGATCCTGGAGGGGGTGGCCACGCTTAGTGACCACCTCTACATCTCCATGGAGGTAACCGCCCCCCACGACAATAGCGATAATACGCGAGGTCCCCCTGGCCGCGGACGCACGCCGGGATGTTCCCGACCGCCGCGATGGGTCAGAGCCAAGCTCAACGAGGACCTCCTTGGGGCGGCCGTTCACGTGGTGGCCTGGCCGGGCGTTCTCGCTGAGCCGCCCGTGGACATAAACGCGGAGGCCGAGTGGTTTCGGGGCGCGTTGCAGTCCATCTGCGACACGGCCATGCCCCGGTCCCGCTCGGCCAGCAGGCCGGGCGCCGTGTATTGGTGGAACGGTGACGTGGCCCATCTGCGCAGTATTTGCGTAGGGGCCCGTCGCCGGTACATGCGCGCCCGGTCCCGCGGAGGCGTCGATCCGACGGAGACGGTGCGCCTGTACTCTGAATACAGAGAGGCGAAGATCTGCCTCGGGCGCGCCGTCAAGAGCGCCAAGGATGCCGCATGGCGAGAGCTCCTGGACTCCGTGAATGCAGACCCGTGGGGGGCGCCCTTATAGGATGGTGCTAAACAGGCTCCGTCCTTGGGCCCCCCCTCTTACAGAGTCCTTAGACCCCACTTTGGTCCGGCGCATTGTGGCGGCCCTGTTCCCCCCTGTAGTGGGGTCAACAGTGGCTGCGGCGCCGGCCAGCCCGAGTCCGGAAGACTGCCGGGCTGGGTTTAGTGGGGTTACGGATGCGGAGTTCTCCCGGGCCATGGAGAGCCTTAGGTCCCGGAGCCACGCTCCGGAGTGGGCTCTCGAATCTTGGCCCGGATCCTTGGTGTTCTGGGGGTTCGGTTTCGGCGCCTACTTGATGGTTGCCTCAGGGAGGGGACATTTCCTGCCATCTGGCGGGTGGGGCTGCTCGTCCTGTTAAAGAAGGGCGAGCGCCCCGTGGAGGAGCCATCCTCGTTTCGGCCGATCTGTCTGTTGGACGAGGCGGGCAAGTTCTTGGAAAGAATTATTGCGTATCGCCTCGTCCAGCACCTGTCGGGGGTGGGGCCCGACCTGAGTGACAGGCAATACGGATTCCGGGAGGGCCGCTCTACGATAGACGCAATTACGCGCTTTCGGGCCCTCTCGGAGTCCGTGATAGACCGGGGCGGGGTGTGCTTGGCGGTGTCTTTAGACATCACAAATGCCTTTAACACCCTGCCCTGGGACGCGATACTGCGGGCGCTCGAGCATCATCGGGTGCCCCTGTATCTGCGAAGATTGGTCGGGTCCTACCTCAGTGACAGATCTATTGAGTGGGTCGGCCGGGACGGGGACTGGCAGAGTCACCGGGTCGTGCGCGGCGTCCCGCAGGGGTCCGTTTTAGGACCATTGTTCTGGGGCGTCGGGTACGACCCGGTCCTAAGGACGGGTCTCCCCGCCGGTGTTGAGGTGATCTGTTATGCGGATGACACTCTGATCATCACCGGCGGGGAGGCACGGGGAAGAGCCATCGCACTGGCGGAGATTGGCGTGGCAGCCGTCGTCGCTAGCATCCGCCGGCTGGGTCTGGATATAGCCCCTCAGAAAACGGAGGCACTCTGGGTGGCCAAGGCCTCCCGGAGAGAGGGGCTGACCGGCTGGCGGGTGCGGGTGGGTGGGGCCTGGGTCGAGATCCGTAGTGTCATGAGATACCTCGGTCTCAACCTGGACAGCCACTGGCGCTTTAGCTCGCACTTTGAGAGCCTGGCCCCCCGTGTTGAAAAGGCGGCTGCGGCGTTATGCCGCCTGCTGCCCAACATTGGGGGTCCCGGGGAGGGGGTTCGCCGCCTCTACTATGGAACGGTGCGGTCCAAATTTATGTACGGGGCCCCGATATGGGCCCCGGACCTGATGGCCGACCGCGGGAGCGTTGTGCTCCTGCGGAAGACACAACACGCAGGATGGCCGTCAGGTCCATACGGGCGAATCGCACCGTCTCCTTTGAGGCGGCGACCCTTCTGGCGGGCTTCCCCCCTTTGGAGCTCCAAGCTGCGTCCCTGAGGACCCGTTACCTCGGGATGCGGGAGCTCCGAGACAGGGGGAGGCCCCCAGAAACAGATAGGATCTGCGAGCTGGAGCGTCGGTCCCGGATCGATCTCCTGGCCGCTTGGCGGCGCATTCTTGCGTCGTCAGCGGATCGTCGGGGGATCGTTCGGGCTGTTCTGCCTATATTGGAGCAATGGCTGAGCAGGGCGGTGGGTCTCACCTACCGTATGGTGCAGGTGCTCACCGGGCATGGTTGTTTTGGTGAGTACCTGCACCGAATAAGGAGGGAAGCAACCGACGGCTGCCACCACTGTGGAGGCGGACAGGACACGGCGCAGCACACCCTAGAGGTGTGCCCGGCATGGTTCGCGGAGCGCTGTGTCCTGTCCCGGGCCCTGGGGACGTGGGACCTGGGGCTCCCCAGCGTCATCTGTATGGCGCTGGAGAGCCGCGAGAAGTGGGCGGCGGTGGCCTCCTTCTGCGAAACAGTCATGGTGCAGAAGGAGGCTGCCGAAAGTGTGCGAGAGCGGGAGGGACATCCCTCCCGTATTGGTGCTCCGGGGAGAAGGAGACGACGACCCCCTTCTCCCCCGCCGGCGGCGCAATAACCGTCGGCACACCTCAGGGACCGCATGGATGTCCTTTCCATGCGGTACGGGTCTGGCGAACCCGAGGTCCCGAGCCCCCCGCCCCCACCACTCGTAGGGGCGGAGTCCCTTCGTGACACCGAGCGATCAGGGGTGGGGGCTCCTGGTCGCTCCGTTCAGGGTGTCACGAGAAGGGCAGCGCGTGGTGTGGCCCTACGCGCTGCTATAAGTGCGAATACCACGGGGGAGGGATATAAATATCCTTCCCCCGGGAAGGGCGCTATGGCGCCGGCGCGAGGGGGTACAGGATGTGTTCTAACGAGTTCCCGGTGCCCCCTCCGAATATGCGCCTGAGAGGTCACCGAGGGGGTTTTAGTGGGTGCAAGCCCCACACTAACCCGGTGTCCCCCCCCCCAGGGACCCGGGATGTGCGTTAGGCATTTCCCCCTCGTAAAAAAAAAAAGGTAGACAATTGAAGTCATCTAACCTTAAACTGCGGCTACTCGCGTCGCTAGCACTCTGCAGGACGCGAACGGGTATATTATAAGTAGAGATCGGATGTTCATGCAAATACATATGTTGATAAAATGCAAATAAGGATATGAAAACGAGACAGAAATTTGTTTTGTGATTAGGAGAATCTAAAAATCTATTTTTTATTTTACATAAATTGCATAATACATATGCTTTGCATATTAACATTTAAGAGCATATGTATGAGCATATTGCATATTTTGTGCATATGTAACATATTTATCATATAATATTTGATTTGTGTGCCATTAACGATTATTCGTAAATATCGATAGCGCATTACCGATGATATACACTGGTGCAGAAATTTAGGGTACACTACAATTTTTCGAAAAATTTGGTCATTTTCAAGTGGCTGTATCTCCGTGAAAAATAGGTATAAAAATATCGAAAGCAGCCATTTTGTAGCTTGAAGTTTCTAGTTTTTAAATCATATATCCAATTAATCTTTTGTGCAGTATAGTGACATTTTTTTCAAGATAAAGCGCAACAAAAAAATGTAGCTGCAAGAACAGCTTGCTCAAGATATAACTTTTATCAAAGCATATTTGCAAATTTTACCCACTACAATAGAAAGATTGGAATCAGTCGGCTTACCATTAGTAGATTCGACAAGCATCTTTATGAATTCCGTAAGTCATTTAAAGTATGTGCCTGGGGATTGCGGCGAAAAAATCCGTAAAAAGTAGACGCTATTCTAAAGAAAAATTCCGGTTTTCAGGACGTTTCACAAATTGCAAGCATTTTAAGTGGCGAATATATGAAGCGTCCGATAATTACATTAGAACACCATTGGTGTAAATTTAAGTATGCGCCTGTTACATCTTGTGATGTGGAGCGCTCCTTTTCAGCGTATAAGTCATTATTAACGTATAAATGTCAGCAGTTGACTAATGAAAATACAGAAAAACTACTTATTGTTTATTGTAATGCAAATTATAATGCTTCAGTGTAGATTATAATATAGCATATACATGGTAAAATCTGTGTAACATTCTTTACATGTTTGCATATGTTCATGCATATATGCATATTTAATGAGCATAAATGGCATATGCTTTTTACATATTTTACGTGCATGAACATCCGATCTCTAATTATAAGCATGTGTCTGGGAAGAAACAGGGTAAATTACATCCCATCGAGAAGTTTCCGGTACCTTTTCACACGATCCACATAGATCATGTTGCATCCTTTGAAACAAGCACAAAAAGGAATAAGTACTTGCTAGTTATAGTTAGTATAGTATAGTCTAATAATATAGAAAATATTATTAGACATTATATATTTGTTTCGAGTTCCATCCCGCATCATTAGCGATCGAGGTACTGCTTTCACGTCGAAAACGTTCAAAATATTTTGCACAACGTATGGAATTCGACACGTTTTAAACGCAGTCACCACACCATGCGCTAACGGACAATGCGAACGATATGATAGGACGATTGTAGCGTCGCTGGCAACAACCGCTGGAAAGGAGTCAGATAAATGGGACAAATACATTAAACAAGTACAGAGTGCTGTGAACATCACATATAATAAGGGTATTGCAGCGACACCTGCAGAAGCGTTGATGGGGTTCAACGCTAGAGCAACAGCGGAGGCACGAATTTTGCAAGAGGTGCAAACCGAGATACATCGTATGGACTTAACAGAGCTCCGAAAACGAATTACGGGACATATTGCAGAAGATCAGCGGCAGCAAAAGGCAAGATATGATAAAACTCGGCGAGAAGCAACCAGACATCAGGAAATGGACCTGGTCATGGTAGAAATCACCAGTGAACGAGCGGCAGGAAAAAACAGGAAACTTTCTCCTAAATTCAGGGGACCGTTTAGGATACAACGGGTGCTTGTAAATGATCGGTATGAGGTCGAGGATTTGCGAGAGGGTAGCAGGCGGACCAGGACAGTAGTCGCGGTGGAGCGGTTAAAACCCTGGGTTGCAGCCGTCGAGTAATATGACTTGGAATGTTACATTTAGTAAGTATCAAACAGTTAAGAATGTTTCATACTGTTACGTCCCGTAATCGCTCCGACTGTCATGGCTGGCGGTAGTTTAGGGGTCTACCGCTAGGTGTTCGGACACTCGAGAGTTCTTCAAACGTCTCAATGTTTCTCGCAAGTGGTAAATCAAGTCTTCGTTTGTATAAATATAAGTTCCGAACATTAGTTCCCATGCGTCTGGGACAGGGGTCGTCAGTCGTAGCCCTACTGATGATGAGTCTGACTGGCGATCCTAAGACGAAACGCACATTTCGCTCTCGTCGTATTCCGTACGATCCCATCAATTTTTCTCTCTCGTTCTCAGTTGCGTATTCCGTGTGGGCCTTATCGGCACCGGGTACGTAACACACACTTATAACTAATAATAGTATCAAAGAATTGATTACGGGGATGATCATGAGGTTTAATGATATCGTTGCTGACTGTAATATCTATGAGTTGAATCTACGTTAAGAAAAGGAAGCTTCATGTCAATAGTGATGTCTAAGCCACTAACGAATGACGATAAATAATGTAAGGTAGTAACAGCGACGACAAGGTCATCGATACGTAGTTGAACTGAATCATCAGGTCGACACTGATGATTAGCCACTGTCGAAGAATGGTGGTGATTTAGATGTTTGACAGTAGCGAAGTTTTGCCGCAATCGTATAATTGAGCCATCGTACCACTGGTGAGAATGTAGCCATCAGTGGATGATGATGGGTCCGATAGTACAGAATGATGAAGCCATTCACTCTGTAACTGTTTGTCACCTCGCCAATGGAAATCAGAGACAGCGATCATTGTACGAAAAGGCATCAAAAATATGGATTTTCTATACCATGCAATCAGGTTACACAATCGCTGTAATTGTATACAAAGGTAGAAGAGTAAGTAAAAGGGAAGTATCGTTAACTGACAAACGTTTCGCTCTTATTGTTAAATGATTGCCTGAATGTTGCGGACATAAGTTAGTTATTGAACTAGTTACTCAAGTGGAGATCTGACTCTTGTGTTACAGTAAACAGCGTAGAGAATGAGATGAGAGACCACACAATGCATGAGGACATGCATTTCTGCAGGAAGGCCAAGTGTAAGGATAGCGGGAACCGACACATTATGTGCCGAGCCTGGGCTCTGTAACACCAAGGGCGGTAGACAGCTGGTTGCGGCCCTGGGGGTTGCTGGACGACGAAAGTGCGGATTTTGTTAAACATAAAAGATAACGGAGTAGTTCACGTTGTAGAACTCGGGTTTTTCGAAATACAGCTCTTACAAAATATAATACATTTCAATCTTCCTTTCTCAATTTCTAACATTTACGTAACACACATCGATTGGATTTTGAACTACTATGCGTCGGTGCAAAGCCATCAACAATTGACCAACCTACCCCTATAGGCAACCGGATGCAGTCTTCCCACCAATTGGATTTTACGTGATTCAGAATAAAGGGCGACAAAACTGAAAGTCCCTTTCTCCTTCTGCCAAGCATAAAAATAGTGCTTCTTCGAAAGCAATTAGACTTTTGCTTCTCAAAAGGAATGGCCATAGCTAAATCTTACAATCCAAATCCGATTCGTCAAAGTGCTAAGTCTCCTAGTGCTCCACTGACGAAAGAGCGTCCAGATGCTCGAGTTTTCCGTCTCCATTGGGGATTCATTAAAAAGAAATGCAATCAGCCGTGCCTTCGTTGAACTTGTATCACTGTTTATAGCCCGGTTAGAAAGAAGAAAGGGATTTCAACGTGTACCGGCGAAGAATGGGCGGAATTGCTCAGGGCTAACGCCGGGACTAGGGTGCTTCTCGGGATTGTTAGCAACTGGGTCGAACCAATTACGTACGTGGCACGTAAACTTATGCTTTTGTGGTACAAGGTGATTCAAAGTGGTAACGAATGACTCCTTCGTTTCGCGGCAAGGGAAAAGAAAAGCCATGCATCTTGGAAACGGAACGCGGCTAGCAAGGGTACCGCCACCACGAAATAATAAATCGAAGCTGCTTGTTAAGGCTGTTTTGTGGAAACTCTACGAGCGAGAGCTTTTAAACTTTCGATCGATGGAACAATTCTGTTACACCAACGATTGCGAGAAGGGGAGAAGGGAGTGGGCGGTATAAACGGATTTCCTCATGTATCAGATCCTGTAAAAAGTTTTGTCGTTTTTCCAAATTACTTGTCTTCAAGCATTGTATCTAACCTAAATGCCTTCCTTTTGACATGCGTGCTTGTAGTTATGAAAATAAATGATAACAATTATACTTCAAATTTTGTGTTTGCCTTATGTATTATGTATAATTATATGTATAATTCTACATATAGTTAGTTATAATATATTTTTTTTTATTCTCGAACAAGTTTTTCAAAATATTCTTATGAGTCGTCTGCGATTGTTTATCCATTTATGAATTTATGACTTGTGTAAATGCAAAATAGGTACAACAAAGCATAAAAGTGTGAAAATATATAAAATAACAAAAATAAAATGTATGTTACAGCATAAAAAATATGGAACATAATTTTACTCTAGTTACGTCTTCTCGTTATTTGTGGAAATAATAGATAGTATTGTATATTTATGGAAATAGTAGTATTTATGTATATACAATACATCACGGAAAAAAAAGATTTGCTGTGGCATTCAAAAATCCTGCTAGCCTAGCAAACCTCTAGCCGTAATATACGGACAGCTAATATGCTATGTTACAGAAACTAAGTTACAGAGCTGATTGTTGTAGCAAATGAAGTTTGAGATTATAAGAAGTGCGATTTGTTAGTACACGAAAAATGATTCAATACTGCAATCAATAGAAAATAGAGCGTAGTATATGTAGCTAATTATTTTGCTATTACATTAAAGAAAATGTAGTATATGAACAGACCCAATTATAGCTAATGTATTAATTCTTCCAACAATACAAATTAGGTACATCCAACAATGCTTGTACGTATGTAATACTTCTTGCGAGATCTTATAAACGCAGAGAGAAGGGGGGGACTACGGCAATTCCTACATTTGTTTTGGACCATTGGATCAACAAAAACTTGCTTCATTTATGTCAGTACACCTATACTGACCAACCCGCGATTGAGCTGTGAAATATAACTTCGGAACTCGTCTTATATAGGAACAGGGCGATCAAGCACTAGCGAGAAAGACGATTATTACGAGAACACTCTAGCGGAAGCCTTATGAAACTAGGCCTATACTCAGTACCTGCTAACGGCCCGTAACAAATACTTATGTCAGAAAATAAGTTTTTCCAATATTAACTATACCATTTTTTGGAATTTTTGGACGTTTGAGGCTTTCGCATTCTCTTTTTCATGCTGCATGGTGGCTTACAATGTTAACTAATTGTGACAATCAAAGGACATTACTAGAGAACACTGTTCGACAAATTTTGACTTTTCTTCGATTTTGTAAACTTGAATAAACATTTCTTATAGATTTCGACGTGCTGAATACGAATCTACAAACCGTTTTTTTTCCAGAACGTACAGTTTTTGAAAAATCAATTTTGAAAAAAATGATAAATTCTCAACTTTGGAGTTTTTTTGTGCTTTTACCGTAATAGTTATTTAGTTGCTCTTGGCACACAATGATTCTGTGGACTCTCTTGAATAAAATGATATAAATAGTTATTAGATTCTAAGCATCAGAATAGGTTTAAATAACAATTAAAGTGAAAAGGACACCCAAAACGCACCCATTTTTGCTGATATTCTTCACTTTATTTCAAAAAGTAAGGGTCTAGGAGAAAATTTGACCATACCACTCGACAGAGCAAACCTTTCTACTAAGGAAAGCATCAGGCGAATTTCCAAAATTATTTTTGTTTTCAATATAGAAATAAAATAGTTCGGCGAAACGAGCGGCGACAGTGGTACTCAATGACGGCGCGGCGAGGCGGCAAGCGAGGCGTCCTCCGCGCGCGCCGCCGTCATTGAGTACCACTGTCGCCGCCGTGCGTTTCGCCAAACTATTTTATTTCTATATTGAAAACAAAAATAATTTTGGAAATTCGCCTGATGTTTTCCTTAGTAGAAAGGTTTGCTCTATCGCGTGGTATGGTCAAATTTTCTCCTAGACCCTTACTTTTTGAAATAAAGTGAAGAATATCAGCAAAAATGGGTGCGTTTTGGGTGTCCTTTTTACTTTAATTGTTATTTAAACTTATTTCGATGCTTAGAATCTAATAACTATTTATATCATTTTATTCGAGAGAGTCCACAGAATCATTTCGTGCCAAGAGCAACTAAATAACTATTACGGTAAAAGCACAAAAAAAATCCAAAGTTGAAAATTTGTCATTTTCTTAAAAATTGATTTTTTCAAACACTGTACGTTCTGGAAAAAACGGTTTACAGATTCGTATTCAACACGTCGAAATCTATAAGAAATGTTTATTCAAGTTTACAAAATCAGACCCGTGTTGTACAGTGGAATTTATTGAAGAAAACGATTCCATGAATTAATTATAGAGAAACTGAGTTGTTGCCGTAACAGATCATTTCAGCTAGCAAAACTAGATTTGCTTTATCAATAAGTTCAAGATTGCGTTCACATACAATTTCTTTGCTGCAGTAGCAAAGCTACTTAGCTATGACATCAAAATTTTTCCAGCGAATTATAGATTTGCTGGAGCAACTAAACCATTTTTTTCCGTGATGATACCTTAAAGAATTCAGACAATCTCCAAAATTGTTTAATTGTAAAATAGAATTCTATTAGAAGAATCTATTTTGGTGAATTTCCTGCCTGCTTTATACCTAAATAATAAATTATAACACATTCTCATAGCAACCGATATTATTTATTGTTGTTCTTTTGTTTAACAGACAATTTTTCAACCGCAACGAACAATTTTTATGTACCTATACCTATTCATATACAATGCGTCCGGTTTAACTGGAAACGGTAGAATATCTCGATAGAGATTATAATTCTGGAAAAATAGTTGAAACAAAATTTGTACGATATGGATGGGGACACTACTACTTAGTGTAACAATTTTTACTACAAGTGAATAAATGAAAAAGATTTCAAAGTCAACTTATATTTTTTAAATGGAATACTTTTTTTTTTTATCTTTAATATTGTAACGCTAATTACAACGAAACCAATGATATGCAACAATAGGTATTTCCGTTTTATAGAAGGTTGTCAAATCATAAAGTTGTTGCGGGTCAGGTCAACGCATGTCCCATGCCTGCCGCTCGCGGTCCTGCCTTACCGCGCTGCTAACAGGAACCAGACTTCCAAATTTTTAGCCAGATGCCCCACTTGTAAAAGAAATTGCAGTTTACGAGATTTCCACAATTTCTGGAAACTCACTCTGGTAAACAGAAAGTGAAACACCAAACACTAAAAAACGTTAAACCAGAATTTTTAAAACGACAAGAACATTGTATTCTCAATGACGGAGGACACGTTGAGGGGAAATTTACATAAAGGATTATCAAATTCTAAATTAAAAGTATTGGTAAGTTTAAATCAAAGCCATAAATTTATAATATCCAAGGATTTTACGTATCCGTTAACAATGTTACATACGCAGTATTCGAGCACGCGTTTTTTTTTAACATTTGGAGCGCCTGGCGCCAGCAAGACGGGGTGCAACCGTCGCTCCCACGACGACGTTAGATTTTTCCGTTACATATTAGTGCTCCGTGTTCCCACAGTTTGGTATATCTCAAATATCCCTTAAGGATACCCTCTATTTCTTAGAGTCTAGACTCCCCTAGTTCAAAAGTTTAAGATAAGGACTTCACCCCCACGCGACACAGCGTCGCCGCCGCATTTTCCCAGGAAAACCACGCATGATGATGCGCCTCCCACCACCTAATTTTCACTGATTTTTGGGTATATAAGGAGACGGATTTTCATCCTCGTGGGCTCATTTGAAGACTAGTCAGAGTTTAGTACGCGGCTCAAGCTAGTCAACAAGATCGAGCAATAGTTCTCTTTCGAGTAAAATAGAATACAGTACGTAACTTAACTTACGGTAACGTTATTCTCCGAGACCCCCGCATATCTCTGTGCGTTAACTTAGAGAGATTTTAGAGTACGCGACAAAGTACACTTTAACCAATTGTATCCATTGAATATCCAAAGTTTGTAACAATATATCTGGATCATTTGTGTTTGAGAAATCATAGTCAGAGTCAATTTAAGTCCTTCACATCCACAATCCTATAAGAAGACGAACCCACAACGATATATCTTTACCGCTCGAGATATATTTTAATTATAAAGTTACGAGGCACAACGAAATTCGGTGATTCCCCGATGACAGTATCGTCATCGTTTCCTAATAACCTATAGTGGCTCCCGATGATAGCTAAAGGCGCTAGGCATTGGTTCGTCCACTCCCTCTAGTGGCTCCCAGTATTAGCCATATACTGGTTCGTCCACGAAACCCTTTCCATCCCTTTGAATCCAGGTGGCTCCCAGTGCTAGCTAAAGGCGCTAGGCATTGGTTCGTCCACATCCTTAGCGGCTCCCGGCGTTAGCCATACGTCGGTTCGTCCGCGACTTTTCCCATTTTGAATCCTCGGACATTTCGCACTGCCCTCGGCTCGTAACAACAATATACTAATTTTCAGTTGGTAATAACTCGTTTACAAAGAAAACATTAGGCTAAAGATTTGGAAGTCTGGTTCCTGTTAGCAGCGCGGTCAATTAGAACCGCGAGCGGCAGGCATGGGACATGCGTTGACCTGACCCGCAACGACTTTATGATTTGACAACCTTTCATAAAACGGAAATACCTATTGTTGCATATCATTGGTTTCGTTGTAACCAGCGTTACAATTTTAAGGATAAAAAAATATAGTATTCCATTTAAAAAATATAAGTTGACCTTGAAATCTCTTTCATTTTTTCACTTGTAGTAAAAATGGTTATACCAAGTATATTCAACTAGTTTTCCACAACCATAATCCCTACCCCTAAACCGGACACACTGTATATGTAGAAGTAGAATTTTCTTTACTTGATTCTGTTAGCTTCTAAGAAACAGAAAAGGTAAACCATTCTCCATAATCGCAGTTTAAGTATATTATTTAAGATTTGCAGTATATTCCGTTTTTACTTGTGGTGTAATGCTAAAAATTAAAATAACGAGTAGGTAGAAATATGAGACTCTTAATTGATAGCAATATCCTTTTCACATATGAGAATTTAAAATTTCCTGAAGACTCTATGAGTGAACTGCGATTCTGGTACTTGTTATACTAATTATGGGGTCATAACTGTTTAGGTCTAGAGAGTCAAATTTATTATTGCAAAGTTGTTGCAATTATCATAAACCTAGATAAATTATGATTATGTTATTATATTTGACACTGGTACATCATTAAAGTTTTTAATTAACACTGTTTCATAAGTACTTCTCCCAAAAATAACACTATCTTGTATCGTTATCTGAGTTTCTGCTTGTCTAATTTTCTCTGAATTCAGAAAAAATAAAAAAATCAGAAATTCTATAAAATTCACATTTGTTTATACAGCGTATGTTACATGAATGTGAAGTATGTTCCCTAGAATTGTTTGTTTGATTGTTCTATTTCTGTGAATTCTGAGATTGCTAGGTCAAAAAATAAACTGGGAATTAATAATTATGATCTGAATTTTGTTTGATACCACAGTCATTACCGTTAGTAAATTAAATGGAGCACAATATTTCAATATTACAGACCCTGATGAAGTTTGAAAAATTCTCAATTTTTTTATCAAAATCTCTACTGCACTAATTGTACCAATGAGTATTGTACTATATGCAACAAGAAAGAACTCATTGCAGTAGATTCCAAACGATTCATCGATTATTATAGTACCCTATAGCCATATTTTGAGTCCTTAAAACACTTTAGAATATGTTCATTTTGAAGGAGAGGAAAAATTATTTTTTAAAGTTAGATGATTTTCAATTATTTACATTTTTTCAGTTATAAATAAGATAAAACACAAAAAAATCTAATAGTTATACTTGTTAGACTTTAATACATAAAAATACACAACAATTTCTAATTTATAAAATACTCTTTTTTCTATTTTTGTCCAATTTTTGGCGCCTATCAACCACAAATGCGTATGCGTGTGTCAGTTTCTCTGTGGCTCCGTACCTTATTAACGAGTGATCCGATTTTGATGCGGTTTTTTTTGTTGTAAAGTGCATATTTCTGAGATGGTTTGATCAAAATCGGTTCAATAGTTTTTTTTCTTTTTCAAAGTTTTCTATTTTTTCTTTACAAGTTTCACAATTTCTGAAGGTATCTCAGCCACGGTTGTTATTGTACTTCAAGTTTTGTCGCCGATGCAAATTACAGTACGAGTAGCA